>CM034156.1:149570447-150047989 GCA_019776745.2 Taxus chinensis
TCACTAATTGATACTGGCAGTAGAGATGACTACAACTAGTAAGCTACCTACACACAATTGGTAAGATAACTAAAAAAAATACACCAAAGAAAGATAACACACTTGTGTAGATATAGTTCACAACTGGAAGAATTATCCTAATAAACAAATAAAATGATAAATAATAACCTACACCAACACTCCCCATAAGCATAACTTAGGTAAGTGGAAAAGGTGGGTTTTGGAAATAAGGCATGATGAGGTAACCACATACAATAACTGGGAAAAAAAGAGTTACCATCAATGAAACAAATCACCCTAAGGTACCCAAAAACTACTAACAAAAAAATAGAGAGATAAAAACCTCATTACAAGGCATACCAAGAAGTTTGTCTAAAAAAACTTGTACTTTGATCAAGAATTCTGGTTTGCAATGTGGTTTGGATCCACTACACGATCCCAAAACTCAAAAAAACATGACCTAGCAATACAACATGATAGACCCATACTAGGATACTATCAATTGAGTCTCTAACATTGTAATTCAATATAATAGTTACCCTTAAAAAAGAGAAAAATAAATAAAATAACTAAAGGAGACACCAAGAGGTGATGTCAAAAGTACAAGAAATCACCGAATATATTTTGATCAACTGCTACAAATAGGTGTGCCTTGATTTAACAATAACACCCAAGGAAATAAGAAAAAGACACAAGATCCAAAGTAATAGGAGTTCCATGATCAAGAATATCTAAGGCAACAAGCTAAGGATATGAGACCCCAAAAAGAAGAATCAACTCCACACGCTCTAAGAATTCTGAATGTGTGGAGTTAAGCTACAAATATATATGGGTTGTAAAAAAAATACTCAAACATGAAAAAAATGACATTGGGCTTCACCATAATAGCTCCCCCAGAAATATAATTTTCATTGTAATGCTCCTTCTTTTGAGTCATTTTATTTAGCAGTTGTATTATATCTCTCTTATTTATTGAGTGATTTTTTAATCTATAATGGTATTTTCATTGTTTCACAGGTTGGGACTATGGGGGTCAATTCCAATCACTACTCGAATGTATTGGCCTCACTATGGGGGTTTAGTCTTGCTAAATATATTAACATTAAAAATATTATCATTGACGGTGATTCTATGAATATAATTATCTTTACTTAAAGGATTATGTAAGGAAAGATGGACTATTAAACTAATCATTGATGAGGCCATTGAATTATCTAATACCTTTAATAATTGCTCCATTCTTCACACGTACATGGAAGGAAAAAAGCTTGCTGATAATATGGATAATGTTGGGGTATTAGCTAGAAGTTACAAAGTATGGTTTCAAGGGGATACGCTTCCACCTAATGTCCTAAATATCATTACTAATCAGCAATGGACTTAAAGAATCCATCGAGGATAAGATATCACATGGATTCTAGACTGTAAGTGCACTCTTATTTTTAAGAGCCTTAGACGATACCCCTAAGGGAACTAAATACACTGCATTCCTCAATATTGAAAGGATTTAGAGGGCTATTCTCCTTTCTTTGGGAAGAATGTGTAGGTAAATTTGTTGAGTCAAACTAGTGAATAATGGTGACTAGAAGAATGATGACGAGGTTTGGGATATTCTGAAAATGGGGGGTTTTCATAATTTAAATGAATGGGTTCAAGGACATGATATTCACCTTTCCTAAGATTTTGTGAAAATTTTGAAGGAAAAAAAATCAGATATAAGGAGAAATATTTTATAATTACTAAGGAGCTTATTCCCATAATTATATGCTTGTACATGAAAGGGACCAAATTCTAAAAAAATAAGTATGACCGTGTAGCGAAAGAAAGGAAAATTCTTGATCGTAGGGAAATTATAGTGCATGCGAAGAGTGTTTTTTTAAGATACTCTCTACCTCATCCCTTTGACAAAGTGAGTCTCCTATTGATAAAGTTCATCACCATTAAATGATGATTTAAGGTATCTCCTTACTTCTACCTTGTGTTTCTAAATAATTTTTTTACAAGTGTTTCATTTAGCTATCCTTTTTACACATTTCACTCCTTGGAACACTTTATAAACCTTGTTAACAAGTGTAAGAGAGTATAACCTATCCATCACATGGTCATCCATATGATAAATATCTTGATTTAATTATCCTTAATTATGCCCCCTCTTTTCCCACTTCCTCCACCATTATTCCCCCTCCCCTTTGTTATTTCTTCCTCTAAGTAAACTATTTCCCCTGCCTCCAATGGAACCCTCTACAACATAATGGACAAGGGAAATTTTTTTATTGAATGCCCTTATTCTCCTCCTCCCTAGTGTGAAGGTGAGGAGGCTTTGATCCTTATTTCTATTGCGAAAAATAACATGGATCCTCTTAAATCTACTTCTATGAACTTAAGGAATAAAGTGGAATTGCATAGTGACATGATTAGCTGGCTTAGAAAAGAAAGTAGAGACCTAAAATATAAAATCAGAGGTTGTAAAATTACAATTGAAAATGGAAAAAATGATGATAAACTATTAGAGTATTTTAGTAATAAGATTACTAAATAGTAAAAAGTATAAGAAAATATCAAGGGAAATAAGTGTGTTATCCTATCTATCCTCAAGAGTAACATTGATATTCTCACCCTCATTACCCATCAATAGAAGGAATTCAAGGGTAAAGAAAAATCCTAGAAAGATAATAGCATTAAGGACATCAAAAGAAGCTTAGATAACATCAAGAGAACCTTCTTTAAGGTCATAAAATAAGTTCATTTGGTGTTTCTTCTTCGTTGTGGTTTTGTTGGTTTCTTATGTGATTATTTCGTGTTTGAGATGGGGTTGTGTTGTGGTTGGGCCATTATTTTTTTGTTCCTTCATCATGATCCTATTTTTTTCTTCTGATTTTTCTTTATCTATTCTTTCATGATTTATTTTGGGTATGGTCTTTTTGCACATTGGTAGGGTGCCAACCAAAAAAATATTTTCTCATTAATTAAATTTTTTGGATCAAAGCATCCCAGTGTAAAATAGAAAAATTTCAGACCAATTTCATTATATTATGACACCTGAAAAACCACTTTATATTTTTAGTAAGTCTCTACTAGGTATCCTACTAAAAATAGTATGTCTGAGAAATAGTTGGTTTTTAGTACCTGGGTTCATTCCTCTAATATTAAAACACTCAAACATAAAACAATTGATAAAATTATTAAAAATAGCCACCCATGTATGACTTAGTAATAATATTAACTATTTATAATGAGTTCAAAATGTAAACACATGTTCTTCTCATTTATGCATCACTAATCCTAACCTTCACAAATGTCATTATCTCAGTTTGCAAGAAAATTCATGCATTTTCGAATGTGGTAAGCATAAGGTGTCTCAATGTGAATCTACTACATTTAGAAACATGATGTGTAATGAACCTCAAGAAAATGTGAAAAAAGAGATTCTCTCAAATTTTTTCATTCAGAGAAAATAGTCACTTGTTTGAAATCACAAGGCTATTTTTAGCCTTGCACTATACTGTTACAAAGTTTCTGCAAAACCTCTTATAAAGAAAAGTCAATTTTTGACAGACCTAATTCCAATAAGTACTTCTTAACATTTGCAAATATCCACCTATTTTTATGTGGTCATAATCTCTTTGGATTTTATATTATAGGAATGGAAAGGAAAAATTGACGAATTTTCACTCAGGAAGAACGGAAGCCCTCTCGATTCCTAATTTTGGTCTCAGTATGTTTCTCATCTCATTAAATGAGTTAAATAAAATATAGAATCATTCTTTATTAAATTTCCTACCTTCACCCATCTCAAAGTCAGAAGATTTTGGGTCTCAGATTTCATTAGTCACTGTGCTTTCCAAATGGAGGGATCATCATGGTTGGATTTTATGTGCAATAATATCAAGTTCTCATCATCTGCAAGAGGAAAAAATAATAATGAAAATGTTTCATGGATTGTACAAATTGGTTCGAGTTAAAGGGAACATTCTTCATTGATCCCACTGGTCCATTCATCAATTACTTCTCACTTTTATTATTAGTGTACCTGAAAGGGCTAGGAAATTTCATTATTCTATGATGATTCTCATAGTGCAGAAGAGGTCACGGATAAAGAGTTCATCACTGCATTGGAGAATTTCACTAATACATTGGTGAGTGGATCTTGTTCATAATTAAATATTTTTCATCCTTCTTCATTTGAGATTGGATATTCTCCTTCATATCTCTCTTATTTTATCTCTTCTTCTCTCTCTCTCTCTCTAGAATTCTATTTTGTCATCGAGGATAATATTTTGTAAAAAGTGACATAAGTCACTTAAATATTCTATTTCTTTGTTTCTAATTACAATTTAAATTGAACAGTCATATGGGAATGTGAAGATACAGTAAATTTGGCCATATATTCTATTTCTCTCTCCATTCTTGGGGGTTATATTTCTTTTGGTTGATAGTTCCCATTGTCTTACTACAAGTAGAAAACTACAATTCTTCTATTTCCTTGTCTTAAGTTTTTCCTATGCATCTCAACTACTACTCCAATAGAGTTTTGTAATCCTACATAACCAAGGAAATAATGAAGCTTTTGATGAATATAATGTAGTTGATATTTTTATTGATTGAGTTTCTTTTATTTTTTTTCATATTGGTGTCTTCTCATTGTTAACTTGAAAGTATTCTTGTTTTATGTCTAGAAACTCAACTTGATATTTATTGAATAAAACCCCTTCTCACATTCTCCCATCTCTCCATACACACACCTTTCCTCTAATTCATTTTTTCATGTCCTGGTTTAGTCGATTATTCATATGCAATCCTAGTTCCAAAGGCCACTCCTGATGGCTAGAGTAGTGTATATTTTTATTTTTTTTAATAAATGGAGTTTCCCCATTCCTAAACATAGGGACCTAGTCTTAGAGTGTTAGTGAAAGCCCGTAATTTTCCCTTGTTACAAATTATTTTTCCAATAGATCTTGAGACATAGATGATATATGATATTTGAGATGTGGTTTGTGGTCAGTTTTCATTTGACTCGTTCCCACATAAAGAATTTCGATTACCAATCTCCTCTCATATATTTCTCTCACAGTAAGATGGTGAGAATGAAGAATCTTCACACAAGAAAGATGATATGTAAGGAGAATTTTTAGTTCATCTTGGTCATTTGGAAAATAATTATTCACATTAGTAGTAACATAAACATCTGAAATGGTTCTAAACCACCATTAGGGAATGCCACTTAATATCTCTCACAGATACCTCATCATGAGTCAAAACAAAAAGATAAGTGAGTGTAGAAACCTATATCTGAATAAGAAATTTTAATACTAAAATTGCACTAATTATCCTTTTTCCTTTAAATTCATTATAATGAGTAGTTTTTCCGCTAATTATTAAACATTCCCCTTTGTTGCAATCAATTAAAGACACTTAGTTAATTAACTGGAATTCCCACATCCTGGATGCCAATTAATGACACTTTGTTAGTTATAATTATATTTTAATTAATTTATTAACCATTATTAATTATGAATTTGTTTAGTATTGTATTTAAATAATAAAACTTCTTATTAGTTAAATCCCCCTTTCAAACCCTTCAAATTCTACCAATTTCCTTCTAAATCATTTGCAAATGGATTCTTAAGTTTATCTTTGTCTATTAATTAATCCTGGTTTATTATTTAAATCACCTCAAACTCCCACAAGTTTCTAATCACTAATTTATATATTCTAATCATCTTCATCCCTTTCTAATTCTGCTTTACCTTTATCCCACATTCACTAGGTTGCAAATTTTTGCAAAACTGGAAAGATATATAAAGAATCTAGTACATATTTTTCAAATGTACACCATGTAATTATAAGACATATGTATGTATATGATAATAGAAGTTCAATATTATAAATCTTATTGATCAAGAAACCATTTCTATCTTCTACTTGGCAAAGAGTAGTAAGAGAAGAACTAAACATGGCAATTAAACCATATTCTTGAGATCTTTTCCATTTTCATGGAGAATTTCCTTTGATCGTTCGTACCTACATTCAACTCATTAAAGGAGTACCTACAATTAAAAATCACATATAAATATCAAAGGATTGGTTTTACATTTAATGTATTAATGTTTGATGCATATTAATTAAGCTTTTCCTTTGTAGCTTTATCATGATGTTTATGTTGTTGATTAACTAAGTAAGGATTCTATTTGGTTTTTTTTTCCTTTCATTAACTTAGATTAATTAAATCACATGCATAAATATGGTATGCCTAGTGGGACACTCCTTTGTCTCACGCACATTTTTTTTTCTTGTTAAGTTTCTTTTTTGCATACTAATCTCTTTTCAACACATATTGAAATAACTTGTCTTTCTTAACTTGTTTTGCTGATTTTACATGTGTTGTGTCTTCCTTGTAGGTATAAATGAGGTGAAGTTTTGTCAAAATGGGATCTTGATGAGAAAAATTCAAGCTTGCTCCATATTTTCATTTTTAGAGCTTTATTTTTCATCATTTTACATGCTAGTTTTATCAATTTGTTGAAAATATTAAGTTTTTGAGCATGTATGTTAATGTTTGATAGTGGTGAGTGTTCTTTACACATATTAAGGGGTGGGTTGCTATCAAAATGGGATATTTATGAGAATAATTCAAGATTTCTCAATGTTTTAATTTTTAGAGCTTCATTTTTCATCATTTTAAATACTAGTTTTGTCAATTTGTTGAAAATTTTATTTTTTTGAGGATGTATGTTAATGTTTGATAGTGTTGAGTCTTCTTTTTACATATCAAAGAGATGGATCTATGTCAAAATTGAATCTTGGTGAGAAAAATTTAACCTTTTTGCATATTTTGGGACGTTTTTTTATGACATTTTTTGAGTACATGCTATGTGCATACCCGTGAGTATAACAACATATGTGTAACCTATCTTCTGAAGGCCAAAAATTTTTCTCCCAAAATCAAAACGAATCCATTTTTTTTTCAATGGAAAGGTCTTGATGTGAAATATACAATGAATACAAAATTTTTGGATTTAAGGTATATAAGAATTAACTTTCTTATATGTACACAACACAAATTTATTATAATACAAGTGTACCTTATCATTCTAGTATTAATCCTAGGCAAAAGAAATGGTGGAAGGAGAGTAGAAAAAGTGGTATTGATCCCAGGAAAAAGCAATGATGGATAAGATAATAAAATTTATGATTAACTAAAATAGAACTATATGCTAACAAATAATAACCCTAGTTAATCTAATTAGGAGGACTAAAACATTGTATAAATGCAATAAATAATATCAAATGATTCTAAAATAATTATATTAAATGAAATAAAACCCTAATTATGCCAAAGGAAGTAGAACAATGACTTTCCTGATTACTGTAGATGGTCGCACAGTGTCGTAGGTGTAACAATAGGTTCTAGAATCCAGAATAGTCGCTTAGAGGTCCTGCAAAGACCAGATCTAGAGGATCTAAAATTCTTGGGGCACGTGGGAATATCTAAAATGCTTGGTGTCATGGTCTGTATTTTAGGTACCCTGATCTCTATAAGTGCCTAAAAATTAATTTTTCTAGGGTTGCGAGGTGTTGTCAAACATTGTGTATCTATCACATTGGATTTATTGGGTGAGTTGAATGATGAGATGTAATACAAAAGGAAGTATCAAACTATAGGAAAAATAAAAGATGAAAATGAATGGTTTGGATTTACCTTAGTCGCCAAACCAGTGGACTTATCGCTGAGCGTTGAATAATATTTCGGACCTAGATGTAGTTCTTGTGAGTGTGTGCATATCGTGCCCTAAGTGCTCTTGTGTCAGTCACACTTTGTGAAGTAGCAAAAAATAGTAACTATAGAAAATGTAAATAGCATGTGTGCATGGTATAGAATAGAATCCCACCCCCTATGCAGTGTGTGTGTGTGTGTGATGTAGATCTCCTTGTCTTGATTTATGGCACTATGTGGATGTAAGTGATGCAATGGATGCAATTATAGATGGAGTGATAGTAGTATGTGATGTTAGGAACCTCATTATCATCGTATAACTTTATATTTATAGGGATCTCATGCTTAATTTCATAATTAATCTGAACAAGGCTGACTAGGAAAAGGATAAGGATGAAAAATGGCTAGAAAGGACCCAAAAAGAAGTGGAAAAGGATGTGCATAGATCGAGATGCCCAAGGAGGGACCGGGGCACCCCAGTACAGGATGGGACACCCTGAGTTTGGGGGGGAAATTGTGAAATGGATGGATAAGTGTTTGGAAAATATACCAGAACTACAAAATAAAATATAAAATAAAGATGGCCAAAAGGTGGGATTAATTAGTACTTTATTCACTTGAGAACCTTCTAATTAGTAGTATAAGACTGGGATAAATAATGTCTAAAGTGCATAATTTTTTGTCTACATTTTCCCCCCAGTTTATGTTGGTGAGTAGAAATCTCGGTAACATAAAATAGATAGAGATGTGCACTTGATATCCATGTAGAGTTTAGAAGAATAAATGTCAATGGACTAGACTCAAGCGTGGAATGACAAAAAGAAAATGTGAATGAGCGTGGATTCTAAAGATGAAAATTGAGCATAAAATTTGATGAGAGTGAACCTAGGGTGGAACGCGTGTGTAATTTTTGTTGCGTGTAGTGTACCTACATGGTTAGTAAAGTTAAATTCCTATATCGATGTGTTGTCATTATCGTAGTAATTGTTGTTGTTGTTATTGCCCCCATATTGAGTGCTTGTTTCTCATACGAAGGACATACAAGGAGAAAAAGCTCAAGTACTCAAATATTTACTTACCCAAAATGGGATGGCTAGCCAAAACAAGTGTTAGTCAAAAAATACATGCATGGAAGAAGACAAGTGTAAAATAGATAGACAATGTAGAAATTACCAAACACAGCAGTGTAAAAACGGAAGAAAACGTGTAGACTACACAAAGTGGGTTTCAAAAATGGGAAAACACTCACGATGTTGAAAGACACCTAAGGACATCATGATTGCAAACATTAGACAAATGTGCACATAATAAAAGGGCAAAGCCCACATATAACAACAAACAAAGAAGAAAAGTAGAAATAAACAAGTAGTCATGGAAACATGTAATCTTACAAAATAATTATTGCACATAGAGCACCCATTAGCATGTAAGAGTGATAACCAATATGTCAAAGCATGTATAAACAAGTAGTATAAGATACTAAGTACAAAATAAAATAATAACACTTGGATACGATGAATGTGGATGCCCCCAAGGACCAATATAGGAAGGGTAGAAGGTGAGTATCCATACCACGTGTAGAGTGTTATATTTTTTATCATTCTAAAAAAATGTGTGAATGCACATGTGTGTATGATAATGGTATGTAAGAAAGTAATCTAACATGTGTAGTAAATTGATCATGTAAAACACTACTAAGAAAGAGTAAATGCATCCAAGACAATGCAGTATGTTGTGGATGGATGGAATGGAATGCAAAATGGAATGATAGGAGAAACATGCCCCCCAATTGGATGGAATTTGTATGTAGTGAGGTTCATTTTGTTTTCCCCCTTAGTAGTCAGGAATGCACTGTAAATGAGATCATGTCATCGATAAATGGCCGAGTAGTATTGGTTGTATCTAGTGTGTTGTGATGAGTGTGTATGTGTAATGGTGATGAAATGTGACATGTGGACCCTTATATCCAAATCATATATCAAGAATTTTTGAATGTAAGAGTGATGATTTATTCCCAAGCTTATATCACTAGAGAATGAGTGGATGTGGATGAGGTATATAGAAAGATATGGGTGGACCCTATAGCCTAAGCGTATACTAGGACTTGTTGAATTTATGAATGATGATTTATCCCTAATTGTATATCACTAGAGAATGAGTGGATGTGGATGAGGCATATAAAAACATATGCGTAGACCATATAGCCTAAGAGTATATCATGACTTGGTGAATGTATGAGTGATGATTTATCCCTAAGCGTATATCACTATAGGATGAAGGGATGAAGATGGGTCTCGATTTATCCTAAAGCATATGTCACTATGGGATAAATAAAAAGGGAGTGGTGATGTACCCTAGGGTTTATTCCACTACAAAATGATAATGGGGGTGGTGATTTATCCTAAAGTGTATACAACTATAAGATGGAAAAAAGGAGTGACAATTTAACCAAAGGTGTATGCCACTAATGTGGGAAATGTTGGATGAGGAAAATTTCACATTGGTTAATGTAAGGTCCATTTGATTTGTAAACACTCAGGATTTGAGTATGGGCTGAGGAACTAAAGTGCAACATACGGTGGTGATCCCAACGCATAGAAAACAACATAGTTTAAGAGACCAAGGGATGAATATGTGATGTAAATATGCAGTGTGGATAATGCAATGTAGGATGTATAGTGTATATAGGATATGCAATGTATATATAAATGGAATATGGAATGATGATAAATATAGACCCATAGGAAATGGAATCTAGTGTAACATGTAAAATGTAGATGATAGATAAATGCACGATGGGAACTATGCAATGTAGGATATGTATGATGTGTAGGCTATGTAAGATACAGATGTAGGTGTAGATAGAATATGTAGTGATGACATGTAAATCTAGACCCATGTTTAATGTTACCTAGCATAATTATAGAATGTAATAAAGGGATGCAAAACTAGATGCAGATGAGATGATCACTAGTGTAGCGTGTATGAGAAAGATGATGTATAAATGACTAATAGATGAGGGTTGTATATGATAATGTAGGATGTAGAATAAGTATAAAATGGATGATGTAAGATGCATGATGTATGTAACAATATATAAATGTGTAGAACCTATAGTGTAGTGTGTGGGGTTTAGTGTAATGGTAATCCCTCAACACTCTAGTATGAACCGAAACACAAGAGTGTGTCATCAGGTAACGAGGGTGATAGAATGTGTAAGAAGTATACCTATATGTAAAGAATATTTTAAAGAGTATAGGTGTTGTTATGCTAATATGAGGATGGGGAGTAGTATTTCTCGTGATATGTCCCCAAGTAGTAGGGTGGGAAGAAGCTATGTGAACTCATCAAGAAGATCATCGTCCTCTAGGTCAAAGTTAAAGGGGTCTAGATTAGTGAAATAGTATGCTATATTATGAGGATGATCATGTAATGAGTCGATAATATGTAGGTGATACATTCCCATAGCGTATTATTTGTCAGTGAATGGGGGATGTGGGAAAATGTGTGTGTACCATTGATTGTAGTTAGGTGAATAGCAAAGAAAAGAACTATTGCAAATGAAAACATGACTAAAAGGTATAGGGGATGAAATATCAGTGTGACTAGGGTCAAGGTACCACCGATGTAAGTAAGCCAAGATTCCCCTAATGTGAGTAAAGAAGCACAAGGGGTATGTGGGAGATAGATTAAAATACCAAAGACACACAAGCCATAAGTGGCAGTGATAGTGAAAAAACCATAATATAGATGAGAGGCGTGAGTAGAAGGATAAAGGTCCTCAAAAGTAATGCCAAGGTGAGCTAGACTTGTAGGAGAACAAATGGTTAAATTGACACATGTGGGGTCGAATGGAACATGTTCCCAATAAGAGAAAAGTGTATGTGTAAAAAGGGTATAAGATAATGGTGAAGATGAAGAGGGAAGGATATTGTGTATGAATGGAACAAGAAGCTAATGTGGGAGAATATCAATAGTAGGAGATAGTGTAAAAGGGATAACATCTAGTAAAAAAATAGTGCCTTGGAGTTGTGGTAAATGAGGTTGATCATCCATAGGTTATAGTATACTCAATAAACTCATGAAATAATTTAGCGCAATGGTGGATGGTAGAAGAAAATGCTTGCATGACATGAATCCATGGTCTAACTAACAAGCAACCTGAAAATCAATGACAAAGAAAATAGTAAGGAAATTATTTGGACCTTTAGTTAAATGAAAGGTAACATGGCCTAGACATGGATGGAAAAAACCATCATAGGCACAAATTGAAATAAAAGAAGGGTTGATGTCACGATAAGAAAAACCTAAGGCTTGGATAAACGACACAAGGCATAGATTAAGCTCATAGCCATTATCGATAAGAGTATTCTTGATAGTAACATTGTAGATGCGAGATATGATGTAAGTGGTGGGTCATTGTCAAAGGGGTGAATATCAGCTCGATGATTGGCTTGGAATGCAATATGTTGGGAAAAGGCATCCACAAAAGTATCATACATGGAATCTAGTTGCATGTAAACAAAAACATTGGTAATAGAAACGAGGGTTTGAACTCAATGAAGCAAATCAGGGTGGGTAAGTAGATATTCTGTGATAGATATATTCATGATGGTGGAATGAAAATCCCTAGAAGGTGATAGAAAGAGATGTCGGGTTCACAAACATGATTAATTAAAATAGAACTATATGCTAAGAAATAGTAACCCTAGTTAATCTAATTAGGAGGACTAAAAAACTATATAAATGCAGTAAATAATATGAAATGATTCTAAAATAATTATATTAAATCAAATAAAACTCTAATTATGCCAAAGGAAGTAGAAGAATGACTTAGCTGATTGTTGTAGATGGTCACACAATTTTACAGGTTTGACAATAGCTTCCGGAATCAAGAACAGTCACTCAGAAGTTCTGTAAAGACTAGATCTAGAGGATCTGAATTGACTGGGGTGCTTGGGAAGGTACTGGGGCACCATGGTATAAATTTTAGGCACCATGATCTTTGTAAGTTCCCAAAAAGTGATTTTCGTAGGGTCACAAGCTATTTTTGAACACTTCTTGTCTATTGCACTGGATTTGTCAGGTGAGTTAAATAATGACATGTAATACAAAAGGAAGTATCAAACCCTTGGAAAAATAAAATATGAAAATTAATGGGTCAAAATGACCTCAGCCGCCAAACCAGTGGACTTATCACTAAGCGTCACACTACATTTCAGACCCATATGTAGTTCTAGTGAGTGTGTGCATGTCATGCCCTAGGTGCTGCAATTTTAGTCTCACGTTCTAAATTAAAGAGCAATAATAACTATAGAAAATGTAAATATCATGTGTGCATGGAATAGAATAGAATCCCTCCCCCTATGGAGTGTTTGTTTGATGCATATCTCTTAGCCTTGATGCATGGCACTATGTGGATGCAAGTGATGTAATGGATGCAAATCTAGAGTGAGTGATAGTAGTATGTGATGATAGGACCCTCATTATGGTCTTATAACTTTATATTTATAGGGTTCTCAATCTTAATTTCATAATTAATCCTGACAAGGCTGATTGGGAAAAGGATAAGGATGAAAAATGACTAGAAAGGCCCCAAAAATAAACAAGAAAGGATGTGCATAGATTGGGGTGCCAAGGGTGGGACTGAGGCACCCTGAGGTGCCTCAGTATAGGCTGGGGCACCCTGTTTTTGGGATAGAATGATGGGGTAGGTGCGAAATGGATGGATAAGTGCTGGAAAATATATGGGAACTTAAAAATAAAACATAAAATCAAGATGGCCAAATGGTGGGATTAATTAGTACTTTATTCACTTGATAACCATCTAAATAGTAGTATAATATTGGGCTGAATAATGTCTAAAGTGCATAATTTTGTGTCTACAACTTGCTCGTCAAATCTCCTACCATTAATCTTTATTTGTTATTTTGTTCTCCAAAATATAATTGGTTCTCCCACTCTTGAAGAACCATATTTTTCATGATTACCTCACTCTGATCCAACACCAACACATTGAAAATGTCAATGATGTGTTGGCCATTCAATTTCACTGAGTATGTGCAGCGGAGGACTATTTGTAGACAAAAATAAGACCAACAAAATTATACCAACTTTATCAAATACATCTGCTCATTGATTCCTACACACCACCACGACCACACATTGATTCCAATATTCACTTTTGTATTATGTATATTGATCCACAATCCATACCACAAGGCTTCTTTTTTAAAACACAATAAAAAAAGTTCTTGGCAGGTGTTATGGGTTTGTAAAAAGGTTGCAAATCTTCATTTGATGTTATTACACATTAATATGCATCATTTATCTATCAATATGATCTCTATTAAAATTCACTTTGAACCTAGAGTGTCTAAATAATTATCCCTAATACTCGACTCCCTTCCGCCCTCTTTCATTGCTCTTCATATTGTTAAATCTCTTACTAGATAATTTATTTAATAAAAAAATCTACAATCTATACCACAATAGACCGTAAAATTTCATAATAATGCATTTTTGACTAAAAAAACACTTGAATAAAAAACTTTGAAATACAATATTTATTTCAATAATTAACTTATAAGGAAATGTGGATAAAAACTTGACGAGAGAGAACTTAAAGATCGCTTTAGTTTGATTGTCTGCAAAATCCCTAATTAAAAAAATGTTATTTTCCAGCAAACATTATTGTCCATAACATGTATTTTAGAAAATAGTTCTCAGCCCTCTTGTAAAAAAAACTACCACCAAGCATGATATACACATATTTTTGCATGTCATGTAAGCACGACATACACATACTTTGAAAATCATTGATGGAAAAGTGGCTTGAATGACAAAATGATGTAGAATCCTTTGTATTGAGAACCATTTACTAAAATTCCTTAAATAAAATGATATCATCGACATAATTAATTACTGTAAGTGGAAAAAATGAGTTTTGTTGCAAAGGATATGAAAATTTTTACATTTATGAAATTTCATAATTTTGTAAGGAATGATGGTGAGAGCACATACCATTTTTTGGCACATAGAGAAAATAAAAAAGCATCCGAAAACTATGAATAGAATTATGGATTCTTGCCCTGATCTAATATTTTAATGGATTAACAGAGTGTCAAATTTATGCTTAGATGAAGAAAATAGAAATACAAAATTTCAAAACATATACTAAAAAAATGTTTATTTATAGTGATATGTAACTGACACATTCAACCACCACCTTATTTGGCACACAAATTTGAAAAGGCACATGTAAGACATTACATTGCTTTAGATTAATTGCTAATTAATGGATGAAAAAAGTTAAATAATCTAAACTACGCACATATTTCCAATGGAGCATGTACTTTCAAATGGTTCATTTTACATTGTTCATATTCAATGGCTAATTAAAGTTAAGGAAACTACAACAGTAATCAGCATTTTACCTTTCAAAATGGTCCTCGTTAATAGTGTAATTAGTATTGTAAAGAATTAATATAAGAATTACATTTTTTAATGTATGGTATTTTTACATATAGACTCAACAGTAGGGGAAGTAATTAAGGCACTGTGGCTACTAGGATTGAATTTTTTTGAAATCCATACACTATGTGTTTTATGAATAGAAATATACAAATAGCGGGATCTAAGAGTCTAATACAATGTTCTTCATGGTCAAATAGGATCACTAATAAGGTATGTAATATATAATGCACGAGGAAAATTTAGGATGGGAATAGTATTATTTTTATGAGGAATCATTAATGAGAAAATCAAAATCTACAAGAGCTTTATTTCGTATAATCATTTTGGTTTTACTCTGACATGGAGTAATAACCAAATACATGAGGAACGATGAGGTAAAGGTTGAAGGTTGGAATGTTAGTGATATTAGATGTATTTAGTTATATATATATTATAAAGGAAGACTCTTGAAGTTTATTGTATGTGAAAACATGGCACAATCCATTTCTACTAAGCTTTGGGTAAAATAAATCCCTTATACAGGTTCAATCCTTGCTCTTCAACTTCCACTAAAGGCACTTTGAAATGTGAGTGATCGCACTTTGAATTACAAGTGATCACACTTATAAGTTCGAGTCAATAATTAAACTTCTAAGTGTGATCTCTCGCACTAAGAAGTGCGATCACTCACAATTTGACCAGTCATTCTAGTAAATATCTGCATGAGTGTGTGTATGAGAAAAATGTAAGTCCAAGTGGCTGCTAGGATAGAATTGTTGATCGCGGATCACAGCACCCCTGAATGTCTGTAACTTGATGGGTTGAGACTCTCAGTGCGATTGCATAACATGGAACTTTTCCCAAGTGTGGGACCTTGCGAATTGGAAAATATCTCCAGATGAAGGCCGGTTCCTATTCCTCTGTTCAGATGCACACATAAAAAATGTAGAGGATTTACTCAAAAACCTAATCTAACTTTCCAAGGAGACAGGGTAAGAAGATGCATAAAAAATAAACCTAAACTAACAAAGGTGATGCACTAAGGAATGAAGAACACCTGTCTTGCCAATAAACACAAACCATTAAAATGCAATGCAAGATCATGCACAGATAACAAAATTTGTAGTGAAAGATCAGGAGGATGTAAATGAACATAGAGATGGTTGAGAATCATCCACAAACATGCATTCCTTTCTCCAAAGATTGATACAATACACTACAAAATGCCAAGAGGAAAAGTTGCATTACAGTTTTAGATGGGAGGTTTGAACTCCACAAATTCACCTGCCAAAGAGAAGAAAGGAGGTGAAAAACAAGAATGTCCAACCTTTAGAAAGAAACCCCTCCTTACAATTTATAGGAAGAATGAGAGAGGGAAGAGAGAGGAATTCCAAATCTACCCCAACCACCTCAAGGTTGTATTTAATTCATCTCATTATGGCAGTAGGTGAGAACCATAACAAACCCAAAAAATGGTGAAATGTATTTTTCATTTTTGAAGAACTTGTTCTCACCCAATTAAACATATCTGAAAAGTCCAACCTTGCGTGAATCCGAGCTCCCTGTGAAAAGTTATGGCCATTTGAATATCTGCATCAGGGTTTGCTTTCTGTCGGGTTCGGGGTGTCAACGCTCAAAATGTTGTGCCTCCTGAAAGTGCACCTTGGCGCACCCATCCCCATGTCAACATACTCTTAAGTGTGCCATAGGTGCTGAAAATGTGGTGTCGACATTTTCTGATATGCTCCTCTAACTTGTGCCAGGGTGCAACTTTTCTCATGTCGACATCTTCTGATGTGCGCCTCCAACCTGTGCCAGGGCACAAATTTTCTCATGTCGACATCTTCTGATGTGCGCCTCCAACCTGTGCTAGGGCACAACTTTTCTCATGTCGACATCTTCTTATGTGTGCCTCCAACCTGCGCCAGGGCACAAATTTTTCCATGTCAACATTTCCTGCTTTGTGCCTCTAACCTGCGCCATGGGCGCTGAAAATTCCATGTTGACATTTCCTGCTCTACGCCTCTAACCTACACCATGGGTGCTGAAAATTCCATGTTGACATTTCCTTCTCTGTGCCTCTAACCTGTGCCATGGGCGTGAAAATTCCATGTTGACATTTCCTGCTCTGTGTCTCTAACCTGCGCCATGGGCGCGAAAATTCCATGTTGAAATTTCCTGCTCTGCGCCTCTAACCTGCACCATGGGCGTGAAAATAAAAATCAACTTTTGAGTTTATTTGATTTCCATATTCTTCTGCTTGTCCATATTTACCCGGGGAGGGAGATATATACAACAAGATTTTTTTTGAAATCCATAGACTATGTGTTTTATGGATAAAAAGATACACACATTTGTGGGATCTAAGATTCTAATACAATGGTTTATATGGAAAAAAGGAGCTCTATTTACGTATGAAATATATAATATAGGAGGAAAAATTATGATCGGAATAGAACTTCTTTTTTGAGGAATAAATAGTAACTTTATTTGGTATGAAAATTTTCATTTAATAACATAAATCCTTATATAGGGATTGATGAATTTTTTTCCAAGTTTTATCGTCAAGGATTCTAAATTCTAAAATAGATGACATCTATCTTAGAGTATAATTTGGATAGTATTTTAAAGGTCAAAATTTATTGATTTGAAAAAGATAATATGCATGAATAATTGTATATATATGATGATAGTAAAATTGATATTTGACATAAATGACAACAATCACTTATGTAATGTCTTGAATGCTATCCAAATTCTACTTATGTTCAATATTTAGATTGAAGGATCTTGTAAGGGTTAAATTGGATGTACATTTAGATTTTTTTCATGATTTTATTCATAAAATACTTACAAATATTAAAAATAATTGTCACATGCGACATATATATATATTATATAGATTTGTATGTAAATTATAATAAAATGTATAAATATATATTAAAAATAATAAAATAAATATAAAATAGTTATTATAAATAACACAACTTTTTACTTTTGAAAGGAAGTATTTAAATATTACCGTCACCCAAAAAATTGCTAAAAAACTTTAACCCTTGGAAGGATTTTTTTTAGAGATGTTCATTTAAGATGTTTATTTTTATTTTTTCATTATGATTTCAATAATTTGTTTGAACTTTGAAATTGTTATTGATATTTCTCATTTTCAAATTCTCCATAGGTTTAATATTTAAGTATCCATGTTACTTGTTTTCTCTTTTTATGTGTGGATACAGTTTAAAGTGAACTCTGTATTTAACAAAGGAGCATATGCATATTTACTTTCCAAAGATTTGATAGTTGGAGAGGGACTAGTTTATCTATATAGAACTACACTCAATTATAGAGAAATGGGGTCTAGCTTATTCACTATCACAATAAGTATTGTATGCAATGGTAGAGTGAGACTACCATACATAATTGATGGTTGTGAAACCATTGAAGAAAGTGACAACAAGGGATACTTTATCTAATGGAAAATGAAGAAATTGATTGAGTAAGTAATTCTAGAAGTTTCACATGTGGGGATTAATGACTTACAAAACATCATGCACAACGACTCAGAGGATACATTTGATGAGGATGAGGATACTTAATGCATTCACAACAAATGCTAATAGTTGTGATGTAGGTAAAAATTAAGAGAAATCTATAGATAAATTGAAGTTCATAGAAAATATGTATTCCACTATGCATGGTACAAATGTCATGGAATCTTGAAGAGAACATATTATGGATACGAAAAATATTGGATGAATGGCGAAAGGAGGGAAGTAAATGGGAAAAAAAAGGAAAATAGAAACAAATGCCAGGCAATGTCACAACTATTGTGTTGATATGAAAAACGGTGGAGATAAATTCTTATATATCACCACACATGTCTTGTTAAGTGGGAAAGGATGATACTAAAGTAACAATTAAACTATTACTGACATGTTATAGTTATATGCACATCCTTAAAAAGTGTAACAATGGCCTTTTAGTGTTGAACCTTCGTCAAATGACACATTCAAACCACAAAAAATATAACAAGAACATTTCTCCCATGTTTCAATCATAATTGGATAACATTTTAGGTAACATCAAAAAGTGAATGCTTTTGGCATTTATGTCCATGCTAGATGGAAACCAAACTTGCTATATGGAATCCACAAGGTCATGGGTATAAAAAACCAATAATGTTTAAATCCCTTTTCATTGACAACATTCTAGTCATGGAGTACAAATCATTACTCATGGATGTCTTATGGTCCCAAATAATTGAGATCTAGAAAATAGTGGATGGGAAACATTTATTTCTTGAAGGGTCCCTTCAAAGAACTAAAAGAGATGGTAGACCTATATAGAGGAATACATGCATACATCATACACTGGGAAAAGAGTTCAACATATGGTGGAGAAGCATTCTGGGTTCTGAAGATTACATATTGGAAAAATGTTCTATGTGGCCTAGAGAATCCATTTTTCAATTGTAGCATGATGTGGATAGATTATTTTTGGACAAAAAAAAATTAGGATATTGTAGTGTATGATTACATATTGGGTGTGCCATGTCTTGACATGGATAGCTACCATAAAAAAAACATCCTTTCAAATATGGAAATATATGTTGCGCCTATTTGTGATAGACCTCAAGATGAATTCAACCTAGTATTGGATGAAAATGATGGGAAGATGATACTAGTAATACCAAATGATGATAACATAACTATATTGATGAGCAAGGTAGAATAAATTATAATAAAGGATTTTCACACAAAGGGTCACAAGATAAGGGTACACTAGTGGGAACCCACAACAAAAGAAAAGAAAAGAAAGAAAGGTGTTAGGAATGCTTAAAGAAAAATAAATGGTGGTGAAAATCATGTTGTCATCTAGGCATGACTACCAATCAAAATATGGAAAGGATATCAAATTAAAATACCAAATCAGAGATATTATGTTATCTAGGCATACCTTGCATAAATTTAAGAACATTAATTGATGCATTGTACTTAAAATTAGATAAACTAGATAACCTTGAGAGGGATCAATCCCTATGTAATTTTTAATATAATTATCCCGAAGGGATTGATTTCCTATTGAATAAACCTCCAAATCCATGTTTCAAAACATCGTTTGTAACATAATTCTTAACTCTTTGTTGTTCTTTATGATTTATATAATGGAAAGGCATAAATGTAGTTCACATTTTCTGGATTTTCTTCTATTTTTAAAATCCTATCGTCTGTTAAATTCCATTACAATGATTTCCATTTTACAAATTGATCAAATAAATTTTAAAAGTATGTATCCCAACGCCCACTAGGATTATGTGTCTTAACGGCCATGAGGCTTATGTAACTTAGTAACCGCTTGGCCTATGAGTCTTAGTAGCTATGAGGCTTATGTAACTTAATGACCGCTAGGCTTATGCATCCTAGTGGTATCTATGCTTATGTAAGTTAGCAACCATTATGCTTATGTAACTGAGCCTCCACTAGGCTTATATATCTTGCACATGTTAGTTTGATGTAGTTTTGTGGTGGCTAGGTTTATCTAACTTAGCGTCCTCTAGCCTTATGTAGCTCAATGGTGGGTAGGCTTATGTAACTTTCTACCTATAGGCTGGTGTCACTTTATAAGTAGTAGAATTATTTCACCTCGTGTAAGGTATTCTTATGTAAGTTAGTAGAAACTAGCCTTATGTAACTTAGAAACCACTAGGATTATGCAAGTTAGTGGAATCTAGGATTATGTGGGGGAATCTAAAAATAAAAAAATAGTAAACCTAAAATAGCGAAACTGAAATCCAAAAATTGTAATTTATAAATTTGATTCAAAGAGTGCCGAAATTGGAATCCAATAATAAGGATATTGGAATCCAATATTAAAGAAATTGGAATCCAATAATAACAATATTATAATCCAATAATTGATAAAATTGAATGAAATAATAGCGAAGTTGGAACTAGAATAAGTCCAAGAACAAAAATATTGGAATAAAATATTGCTACTAATAGAATCCAATAATCATAATAATGGAATCCAGTATCGACAAAAATGGAATCCAATATGCGCAAAATCAGAGATAGATTCTTCAAAAATTTGTAATACTCGAGTCTAGATTCAGTGGAATATGTCTATATTTTATGAAATAAGTGTTTACATCCTATGCCTTCACAATCCTACTCAAACCTTTCCTTAATTTTACACAAACATGTATGCCCCAATAGGGATGAACTATAACCATCAGTGGGAAACCCAAAGATAGATGAGCGGAATGTTTTGGATTTTAGTTTTGTTGCATTATTATTTAACATCTATTTTGTAATATGAAAAATGTAAATATTCTATTTGAAATTTTAATGAAGAGTTTTGAGAAGTGATGTCTTTCTATTTTCGTCGTGCAAAAGCCAAAGATTCTATATGACAAATGGAATTTTATGTTGTTGCCTAAGGATATATGGAATAAATGGAAAATAACATTTGAGTTCTTTAGATCAGTTAGGTTTGTTTGTTCTCATTTTAAGGACAACCTTGACCTAAGTTTCAACCAAATTCACAGGGAAGGTTCATGAAAAATTCCTTCAGGGCCATAAGAGGAATTACTGATGAATAACTATCAGTACTAGCTGAAAACGAGTAATAACAAAATGTATGGCTATCTTTATCTATTGAGGCATGTGTCATAGGAGAGACATTTGTATCTTACTATTGGAGAGTAAAATGTGACATAAATATGAGAGGAAATGTTATAAAGTATTTTAAAAATAAATATCTAGATAATATTGTACTGGAATAATGCAATGAAGCTCGTGTCATTCAAAAATTATGACTAAATCAATCCCACTACCGTTAGTTTCCTATACTCTTTGAAGAAGAGAGATAATGAGAAAGAAAAGCTCACCACAAAGGAAGTGAAAAATTAACAAGAAGAAAAATTGATCCTGAAGTGGTAGATGTTCTTGTAACAGAAGCTCAAATCATTTTAGAACATTTTGATTTCAAATGAAGAATATATTCTAATAAGGATGGAAGACACATAAGAGTTTACTTTGTAATGTGTATATCCCTTTTAGCTTTTGTCAACAATATCACCTATTTCCTCAACTAATCCATTTAAGGAAGAATGACTAATTGAAGTTTTCTATAATTTCTCTAGTGATATATCTTCTGATGCAATAATGAACCTTCTTACAATATTTAGATCAAGTTTGCATAATTTTATTATTAGTATTGTCTTACTAATGGATTATTACAAAATGTTAAGAGAGACACTAAAAAAAACATGTAAAAGGATAAAGACAAGGGAGAATCAAATATGGGTGGTTGTTAGAGATTTTATGACAATAATGGGAAATTTAAAATATCATTTCATATGTATAGAATAATTGGTGTGCACAATTTTGAGACAAATAATGAGGAGAGAAAATAAATCTTTAGGGATTGGATAAAGCAATGGTCACAATAATTGGTGACTGTACGTGAAATCATCTTACACAAAAAGACACATCTTTTTCTTTATGAGAGCTATTATGAGTTCTAGTATCATATGTTTACTCAAAGATCTTCCTAAAATTCTCCATTAATAGTTATTTATGATGGAAGTGTTGAATTATAGGTTTTGGTTGACTCTGGTCTATATGTGGTCTTTATTTTGAGACACATGATTAAGAAATGTTTTTAAAACATTACTATTCTTATTTCAAAAAGGTTAATCAATTAACAAATCTTGAACAAACCTTTTAGTTTAATGCCTTTAAACTTAAATAAGATACTAATACATCAAATATTTATGTAGAAAACTAACAAAGAGAGGAATTAAGCATAATTTCCAAGCCACTTCAAACTACTGGAGAGGATCAATTTCTTAACATACAACCGATTCAACTTGTTACTGATTTAATTTAATTTGAATTAACTCTAGGGATTGAAGATTAACTGATGTATAAAATGGTAAAATACAATAATAAAACAAGTAATAAAACATGTAAAATATGAAACCATAAGCAAAAGAGATATATAAAAAGACTTAGCTAATTTATCCATAATCTGGAACTAATCTGGACTAGGAAAATTGATGAACAGACTAGTTAGATTGTCGTAAATGCGTAGTATAAATTATGCATCTCACAAAAAGAGATGGACATGGGTGCCTAGGCTAGGACAAGGGCACATGGGTGTTGGAAACTGCTACTGGGCACTTTTGACTATGTAAAAGGTCATAATCTAGTTTTCCTTGTGTCACATAAGTGTCGCAATTACTCCTTGTTGATTGCATGTAAGTTTCTCCTTGAATGCCGAAGTTACCTCTAACTTGTAATAGATAAGTTCATCTACACAAGCCCACCAACCACATCAAATCTGAAAAAATATGTAATATAGGGATTCAGATCGACATTGATGATCACCTAACAGACTGAACTTATGAATGAGCACTACACTACATCTCACACTCTATGTAGTTCTTGTGTGTGTGTAGAAATTGTGCCCTAGGATGCCCTTATGTAAGTTGCACTTAATAGCAAGTTATAGCTAGGATTTAGAAATGTACTAGAATGTGTGGATGGAATAGAATTGAACTTCCCCTTCCTATGGTGTGTATGTAGTATTATGCACCCATTATCCCTTGAATGGATGCCTTTTGAGTACTTTAGTTCCTTTCGATACAAGATTAGGTCATGATAGTAATGCTTAGGGACTGGTACCTATGTTTGCTGACATAACTATTTGTTTATATTATTCTCTCATTTGAATTTCATAATTGAAAATGGAAGGATGGCCCATAAGTGAAAAATATGACCACAAGATAAAAGAGACCCAAAAGAAGTGAGTAAGGTTGAAAAGGGTCAGGGGCTCCTAGAGGGGATAAAAGCGCATGGGAACTTGTGTCTTGGTTGGGTGATGGTATCTAAATATGTAAAGATAAATTAGTAAATTTCTAACTGGGCTACAAAGTGTACAAGACCAAATAGAAAACAAGAAACAAATAAAAGAGGCCAAAAATAGTTGTCCACCACTACGTTTTGCGCTTAGTAATCATGTAAATACTTGAATTCTTTTAGGACATGTAAATATACCCTAGTGTGTGATTTTGTGTCTACATATGCCCCAAATCTATGTTATTGAGTGAATACTCAATAAAATGAAGTAGATAAGTGATGTGTACCTTATGATCCTATAGAGCGCGTGGAAAAGTGTGTACCGAGTGGACAAGTGAAGTGTGTAGACTAGGAAAGGAAAATGACCATAGGGGTGATTCGTATGCATTGTGTTGTTGTGTTTGTAATTTTTGTTATAAGTTTATTCTTATTGTGTATTGAGGATGTACCTATAAAAGAGTAATCAAAGTCTTGTATATGATAAATCAGAGAAAAATGTGCATAGTTATGTAAAAGTGTGTAAAGGAAAGCATGCACTTGATGTAAAAGAGTGTAAAAGAATATAAATGTGTCTTGAAATACTATGTAGAGTGAGTTTTGTGGGAGATATCCCACCAATATTGAGTTTTTAGGGTGATTTCATGGCAATAGAATTTTTTGGGAGGTCTCACACCAAAAAGAAAGTTTTTCAGAGAGAAGTGTAGTGTTACTCTCCTTTTATGAATCTTTCTGATAAACACCACTGCAGATGGTGCATCCCTTATTTGTTCATATTGTCCTGAATTATTTTGAATTATTTGTGATTGTTTTGTATTTAGTTTCTAGTTGTACGAATTAAAGGAGATAGAATGCATTATATTACTAAGTGACTTTGCATGTACTATGAAATGTTTTCTAGAGACATATGTGAACTGTAAAGATCTGAAGAGATAACTATATCTTCCCCTAGGATGTAAGAACCCAAGGGAGGTCAGGAGTGCATAGGAACTAGTGTCTGAGACATGGCACTAATTCCTGTGTTGTGCTGAGGACAAGTCAAATTCTAGGCATTCTTTGATTGTGCTCCTATTATGATTTTGTATTTTGTAGATTTTCATTGTAGCTTTGTTACTGTAGGGGTGATTTATTCACCCAATGAATGACCCCCCTCATTTGGGGTGCATGGGATTATAGTAAGAGAATGTGGCCCAAAGGAGAGGACCTGATGTTATACCAAGTGTAAACCTATAGGGGGTAGGGGACGTGCATGATATAAACCAAGGAACATGCAAACGATGTGGCTAGTAAACATATTTTTGTGAAAAAAAAAGGTAATATGCAAATAGAAGAATATGTAATTGTTATTTATTTTTTGCACCTCTGTAAAATGTACATCTTAACTGGTCAAAGTGTTGGAAATTGATGAGGGAAAAGAAATGCTTTGCAATCTTCAGGGTAGATAATGTTTTTCCTCAGCCAAGTTTCCATGGAAAATGGCCGAGTTGGTGGTCAGGCTCATTGTTGAGTTGGCCGAGATTGAGGTTGGACAACTTGGGGTTTGGTCATTCTGGGGGTTGGATGGTTTGGAGGTTGGATGGCCCACATGTCATACAGTTGTTTGGTTGGAAAAATTGGAGGTTAAAGGGCCCATAGGTTAGACAATTGTCTTATTGGACAGCCCATAGGTCACACAATTGTCTTATTGGATGGCCCATAGGTTAGATGATTTTCTTGTTGGACGAATTGAATGTTGGATGGCCCACAGGTCACAAAATAATCTGATTAGATGTCCCACAAGTTAGACAGTTGTTTAGTTGGATGTCCTAAAGGTTGGATAGTCCACAAGTCAGATGGTTGTCTAGTTCGATGGCTCATTGTTAAGGCTCACGGATTGCAGGTAAGACAATTCATGGGTTGGACCGGTCTTAGATCAGGTCCAGGTAGGTGGGTGAATGAAAGCTCAACAACCAGTTTAATAAGGTATGGTTCCCATGAATGTCGTGTAAGCAAAGTACCAAATTGTTATGGCCTCCCATACCTCTTTAATGAAATATGTTGGATGGTGAGGTGATTTCGAGGACCTTCTTCCATATATTGTAAAATTCACCTCATTTAAAAGGATACATTCTGTAATGTAAAGGAACTCTCTAATTTTTTTTCAAGAGCCGTTGTGAGTTATATGCCTCAAATTTAGGCATTTTGTAAAGGATTCTTTGCTTATGCATATAGTGTAATGGATTGTGCATAATTTTAAGCAATAAAATTGTTGTTTCACGGATTTTCTCTCCCTAACTCAAGTTATGTTGCATTTCTTTCCTCCCATTGTATTTATAAGTATATTATGCAGATTTTTGTCTCTTTGCAAGACCCGAACTTGTTCTGCCCCACAAAGATGGAATTGTAAATGTTTTTTCAGACTGTGGCACTCTTGTCTACCCTCTCCCACTCTATTTGCTCCCCATTTTCATTCACTTATAATCTCTCCATTTCCTTACTCTTGGTGTTATCCCCTTCTTTAGTTTAGAACTTCCATTTTATGCATATCTCTATTCACTAGTTCCTTTGAAATTAGAGGTTAGCTTTAGAATAGTTAATTCTTCCCTTTCTAGGAGTAGTTTTAGTATTAGGAATAGGTAGAGGTACCAACCTTCTCTGGAGGTTTTTCTCAATCACAAGGTCCCGAACCTTGAGAAAATCCCATGTTAGTCAAAATTTGTGTTTTGTAATGTGTAAATCATAGGGTGCTAATTTTTTGACATAACAATTTTGGCATGCTTGGTGGGACCACAAGAATTCTTCATTTTTATTATAGTAAGATTGGTGTTCTCTTGTTGTAAATTCCAGCCTTTAGAGGATTTATAATAACACATCTAGCAAATCCAAGGGTTAGATTTCAACTAGATTCAATAGTGTTAGTGATTCAAATTCACAAGAAGGATTCAGACCAGATATGAGACAAGAGAAGAAATAATATTTTTGTACTTATAGCTATCTCTAGGAAGAGGAAGAAAGGGGAAGGAAAGTTCAGAGATCTCCTTCCCCACTGAATAGAACTTTGTCAACACCTCCACCCGGTAGAAATTTCCTTTAATCAACTAGGGTTCTTAGGCTAATCAAAATGACTCATCGACCACCACTAAATCATTTTCTCAACTTCACGGGCACAAGTCCACTTTCCCTTAATGCACAAAACCCTATTTCAGTTGTAACATTAAATAACATCTCGTATTTCACTAGGGAGAATCAAACAACCCCAATTGATCACATTGAGGACATTGCAAATGTCTGTGCTATACATGAGGTTGTTGAGATGGATGTGGTAGTGAAGTTGTTAGCTTCTTCTTTCAAAGGTAAACCTTTACAATGGTTCAAAATACTAGGAGTAGGATCAATTCATAATTAAGATCAATTTTGCATAGCTCTTTTAGGCTATTTTGGAAAAAAAAGAGGATTGTTTATCCCTTTTGGAGAAGCAGACTACAATCAAAAGAATACCAAATGAGTAGATGGCCGACTTCAACTTCAGATACCAAAGAACATGGGACATGATTCCAATTTCTATAAGGCCAATTGGTGAAGGTGCATTTCTTTATTTCCTTAAAGATTTAAATTTTGATATATTTATTATGATACAATCTATGGGAGGGATAAATTTACTAGGGGATTATTCCATAGCTATTAGAACTCAAAATTTTCTAATTCAAGATGGTAAACTTGCACATAGGCCACCTATCCCTATTTATCTAGAAATGGGGAATCCTAGTTCTAGCAAAACACCTAAGTTAGCCCCTAGAAATAAAAGTTCCAATGAGGATTTTACCTCTCCTTCTAGTACCTCAACTGAGCTTTAAGAAATCATGAAGAAATTGCAGAATGTAGGAAATGAGTTGGTGACCCTCAAAAGGAAATAAGCCTAGAATTTCAGACCATATCAGCCTCAAGATCAATCAAATAGGCCTCTATATCAGTAAAACATGCCTCCAGCTCAAGTTGTAAGTCAAAATTAGAACCAAGGACAACCTCAATTTTCTAGGACATTTCAACCATATAATCCAAACTCAGTTTCAACATCCAGGGTCTTAGTTCCAACTCAAAACAACATTGCATAGGATTATGAATGGTGTTTCCCATGTATTCAACCTCACAATCAGACAACATGCTTCAATGGTGCTCTAAATTAGGCCTTAATTATAAAAACTATCGGTGTGACCCAAGAGACAAAGGAGGAAGAAAATAAGAAGCAAAAAAGTGTACAAGAGACACCTCCAAGTGACACCACACTCGTAAATTGGTAAAAAAAATAATTTTTTTGGGTTAACCAACCTCCTTTCTAAGGTTTAGTAGCCCACACAAGGTCCAAAAAGAGGAATATAGATGAGGAGTAGTCATCAAGTACAAGAACCTCTCATACTCCTATCACACCTTACAGAATTGACAACTCAAAAGTAGCCCCATATGAACAAAATCAACCTAAGGCACCAGTTGTAATAGCCCATTGTTAGGTTGTGGAGGTAGATTGCTTCATAGTTAGCATGAAATGGAAAGTGACTAGAAATATAGTAACCGAGATCGGTTACAATGGGACTGACGCCAATCAGGAAAAGGAGGAACCGGCCACGGTTAGGTCTAACCGAAATTGGTTACCTGTGCGAAGGACTTTAGTTTTTAAGTCATGGGTTTTAATATTGTTTTTGTTTTAAAGCAAATCTATTGGATGTAATTTCATGGCTAAGCTACCCTAAGTTTGTCTAAGCTTATATAAGCTATAAAACTAGGGTTAAAGATGAGTTGATGAGAAGAAGAGCATAATCCTTGGTTGAAAGGATGAAGAAGAAGAAGAAGAAAACACAGATTATATGAAGACAAGAGCTTTCATGGAGAGAAGCTAGGCAGAAGGAAAGTGTAGGTACAGTGTTGGTGAGAAGATGGTATTATATTCTACTATATTTTCTTTCTATTGTTTAGTCTCATGTAATGACTTGCATAGTATGCAAAGCACTTTGGGTTTCTTCTTATTAGATTCATAGGTTGTTATGATATCTTGTATTGCAGATCTATGAGATCGTGTTGTATTGTTGATCCATAGGAATCTAGCATGGTTGAAGAAGTTGTCTTCATGTTTGTAGTTTTTTGCAGTGATGGAAGAGAGACTTACTTCTTGGTGCATGGTTAGGGTTGCACATTGGTAGATATTTCTAGAGGTATTTTTTGTAGATTCAAAATAAAGTGAGATCTTGGCTGCACAGTGGTAGATGCAGGGTAGCTTTAGGTATGTGAGATCTAGTTATGTTTGAGAGGCATGGTTGTAGTGAACTTAGGTAGATCTGGTTAGAGATCTGGAGGAGACACAAGTGGTGGTATGAAGGCATGGTTTACTGTACTCAGGAAGATATTGTTGGAGATATGGGAGGAGGAGATACTCTTGTAGAGTTACATGTAATCTTGTGCAGAAGAGTTGGTTTCTAATTTGTTATTATATTATATATATATGAGATCTGTATCTTTGGTGGATGTACCCCACATTGGGTGAACCACAGTACATGCTTGTTATGTGTGTGTAATTTTGTGTGAATTATCTAGTTTATACTTCCACTGCTATAGATTTTGTGGGGAATTGTTTAGATCATGTGTACATAATTTTGTTTATTATTAAATCATAGCACTATTTGACAGTCCCGTATTCCCAAAAACTGGTATCAAAGCGATGGATTTAGTTTTTAGAGAAAGGGTTTGCTTCATGATTTTTTTAGTAGTTATTAATAACATGTATGAGAGAAGGGTTTATTTTTCCTGATGTTTCAACTTCAAAGAAGAGTTGAATCTCAATGGGAGCTGGAAGTCCTAAGGTTGCTAGATTGAACAATGACTCCCGTCAATTAAGTGGCAACTGAAAATTTCCATACAGACCATGGTGATTTATTGAGGATTTTAAATGTTTGTTATAGGGTGACTGTGGTCAGTTACTGAGTAGCCTGGTTATAAATAGAAAATCATAGATCTAAAGAAATGAAGAGATGCATGGAATGTATCTTGTTTTCTGAGTGTATGGTTTAATTACACATGCATGGTTTTGGATTGCAGATATAGATAGAGAAAAGGAATAGGTATGCATTCCTAGTGTAGTTAGATGCACGGGCTTTGGTAGAGAGGCAGTAGCACATAACGAAGATGGGGATTCCATCAGAGGAGCATGTACTTTAGTTGAAGATGTAGTTGAGTATCTTGGTGTTGGTAAGGTGATGTATTTCATCTTGATGTAATGTATTGCATGGATTTGTTATATTGTTTTTTTACAAGATTTGGATGCTTCTTAAACAACTGGCTCGAGCTCAACTATTGGCTTCAAGATAAAAGTAGGCACCTGGTGTGGTGTGCTATGACAAAAAATAGGTGCATGGGTTCATTCTAGCAGCACATTGACATCCTATCTACAGAACCGAGGTCAGAAACAGAGGAAACGATACTGGATCTAACCATGTACTTGGTTAGGGAAAGAACCAGATTGGTCTTTGTGGAAACTTATATGTATAGGGTTTTTTGCAGCAAGAGGGCAGATGGTTATTTTTCTTCGTTTTGAAGATCAATTTTCTTACACAGAGTGTACATGGTAGAGACGGTGTAGATCACTTCATGGTTTGGATTAGAAAGAGGATGGAGTTGGCTCAGTTAGTCCATTAAGACTTGAGTCAGGTATCTCTATATGGTTCATGTTTTATTTCTTTTTTTTGGAGAAATTAATATTATGTTTGGATTGTGTGCACAAATTTACACCATGGTTTCTTGGTGTTTGAATTTTATTTCCTGATTGTATGGAATCTTGAGGACAAGGGTTTCTAGTGTAAGGATTAGATCCTCAATGAAAATTAGTGTGGTTAGACATAGTTGCAGGTAATGAGAGATGTTGAGTACATACAGATGGAAATAATGTGATTCACCTACTTCACAAGAAGTCCAAACTTCTATGATGTAGAAGTATTCTCAGATAAGAAAGGGAATCAATTTTACCTTCTTTCATCTGGTTTTATTTCTCAATGACATATTCAAAGCTTTTGAGCTTAGTGTTAGTGGAATCGTTAACCTGGGGATTTTTTGTTCAGTGGGAGCTAAGCCATAGTTGTTGGCATTGTAGCCCCAAGAAACATGATGTAAATGCAGAGTGAGAGGAGTATTGCTACTATTCAGAGTGACCCAAGGCACAAGTTGATTTTGGTTGTAGGGCAGTCATAGTTTTGAATAAAAAAGGTATATTGATTTTATTGCTTTGGAATGTCACTTAAGAATTTTATTTGGGTGGTGCCTGGATATCCCTATAGGATTACAATTGATGGCTAGATTCAGGTGAGTGAAGATGATAGAGAAATTTTTCATATTTTTAAAGGTTTAAGGAGAAACTCTGACTGTTACAGAAACCGGTGTCAGCTAGGATTAACCATGGTTGGTCATCTGGTAACCGTGGTCAGTCAAGTGTTGACCGTGGTCGGTTAGGGGAAATTGTGGTTGGTTTGGTCACAAGTTTTACATCAGTGTTTAATTACCATTTTTTAGATGGTGCCCTTGTTTTTTGCTTTCATCTTAGTTGCTTTGTGCAGAGTATGTTGAAGGCCCAAAAAAATCAGGTTTGTTGGTATTTGTACTTGGTATTAGTGGCATGGTTTAGCATGGATGTTTGTTATTGAAATTGATGAGCACAAGATTCATATTCAGCTTTGGAGTTAGTCAGTGGTATACTTGGAGCTTCTGGAGAGCTGGTGATATGGATGGATGTACATGGTGAGTTTGTACATGTTGGATAGATTCATTTTTTTGAGTCTATGATGATGCAGATGTTTGATTTACACATGGATGCTTTGAGCATGAGTGGGGGATGTTTGTATTTGCTCTTGATTACTACGTTAGTCCTTGAGAGATGTTGTCTACAGATGATTTCCTTGGACATGATAGTTGTTTATTAAGGGTTGGATTTACATATTGCAGTGTTTAGATTCTTTGAGTTATGCAGGTTTGTGGATTGATCACCACTGTTGCAGGTAGAACTCATTTTATATATCTTTACCCAGGATCTTGTTTTTCTTTCATATATTCCAGTTTAACTTTTCTTGGTCAGTTGCATTGGTGGTTGGATGGATACATGGATAGATGAATGGAGAACATGGTTGGTTTTACAGGTATGGCTACCGATGCGATTGAAGCTCAGAAATTCAATTTGAGTGGGAGCTCTTGCAAGTGTGTTAGTCATGATGGCTTGTTGCATGAGGAGCTAGGTTGGCTTGTTTGTCTAAAACCAACAATTGGTATGGTGTTACAATTTAGTGGGATCTTGAGGCTTGGTTCATGGATCCCCGATAGCTTCGTGTGGTTTGGTAAATCATGGTTTTATCTTCTTGGTTTGAGAAGATGGTTTGATATTCCTGGTTTTTTTTTTAATTTGGAAAATTGTTAAAGGAAAGAATAGATCTCATGGTGTGTTGAGGAATGTGATGTATAGGTACAATTACAGAGGTTCAACAATTTATCTTCAAGTGGGAGATTGTTAGGTTGTGGAGCTAGATTTCTTCACAGTTAGAATGAAATGGAAAGTGACTAGAAATACAGTAACCGACATCGGTTACAATGGGATTGACGTCGGTCAGGAAAAGGAGGAACTAGCTATGGTTAGGTCTAACTGGCATTGGTTACCTATGTGAAGCACTTATTTTTTAAGTCACAGGTTTTAATATTGCTTTTGTTTTAAAGAAAATCTATTGGATGTAATTTCATGGCTAAACTACCCTAGTTTATCTAAGCTTATATAAGCATGAAAAATAGGGTTAAAGATGAGTTGATGAGAAGAAGAGCATAATCCTTGGTTGAAAGGATGAAGAAGAAGAAGAAGAAAACACAAATCACATGAAGACAAGAGCTTTCATGGAGAGAAGCTGAATAGAAGGAAATTACAAGTACATTGTTGATGAGAAGATGGTATTATCTTCTATTGTATTTCCTTTGTGTTGTTTAGTCTCATGTAATGGCTTGCATAGTATGCAAAGCACTTAGGGTTTCTTATTTTTAGATCCACAGGTTGTTGTGAGATCTTTTTATTGCTCATTCTCATAGATCCACATATTGTGAGATCTTGTATTGCATATCCATGAGATCATGTTGTATTGTTGATCCATAGGAATCTAGCATGGTAGAAGAAGTTGTCTTCATGTTTGTAGTTTGTTGCAGTGATGGAGGAGAGACTTATTTCTTGGTGCATGGTTAGGGTTAGACATTGGTAGATATTTCTAGAGGTTTTTTTTACAGATTCACAATATAGTGACAGCTTGGTCGTATAGTGGCATATGCAGAGTAGCTTCAGGTATGTGATATCTGGTTATGTTTGAGAGGCACGGTTGTAGTGTACTCAGGTAGATCCGGTTAGAGATCTGGAGGAGACATAAATGGTGGTATGGAGGCATGGTTTAGTGTACTCAGGAAGATCCGGTTGGAGATCTAGGAGGAGGAGATACTCTTGTAGAGATACATGTACTCTTATGCAGAAGAGTTGGTTTGTAATCTCTTATTATATTATATATATATGAGATCTCTATCTTTGGTGGATTAGCCCACATTTGGTGAACCATGGTACATTCTTGTTATGTGTGTGTACTTTTGTGTGATTTGGATTATTCTAGTTTATACTTCCACTACTGTAGATTTTGTGGGGAATTGTTTAGATCATGTGTGCATGATTTTTATTATTATTAAATCATAGCACTATTCCCCAGTCTCGTATTCCCAACACCCATTTACCAGCTCATATGTAGGAAATAATTGTGCTAAGTAAAGGGAAATAGAAGGATAGTCCACCTCCTGTCAATATTATTGATCAAATGAAGAAGGCGAATGTGAGCATTTCCATGTGAGAATCATTATAAATTCTAGGGAAAGAAGATCTATTGCAAGAAGCCATGGAAAATCGGTCTACTTTAAATGATTCATCCAAAAATTAGGAGAAGGTTCTCACCAATGCATTACAGTAAGAAGAAATTTCACCAAGTAAAAACTCAAAGCCTTCACCATTCTATGTGTCCTTGATTGTTGGGAACAATTTGGTGCACAACTGCTTGATTGACTTAGGTGCAAGCAACTTTTTAATGCTAAAGAAAATAACAAATCAATTGCACCTAAATTATGAGCCTATATTTAAAGGGGTGGTGCAATTAGATAGGACATCAATAGGAACTATTTGAGTAATCAAAGGATTAAGTCCTAGACTACACACTTGTCCCAATTTCATAGTCTTACAAGATGTATAAGTGATTGACCTACTGTTAGCATATGGATTTGCACGCATGCAAATGACATGCAACAGTGTGGGAATGAAGTCCCTCCTCAATGAAGGTGAGGCCACCTTTATTGAAAACCAAAACTGTATTTACATCTGTACATTCAAAATTGTATGTGGGGGGTGTTTTGGAACATCAATGGAAAGAAAAGTGAATGAGGGAGATGAAATGGAAAGAAGGAAAGGAGTGAAATGGAATGAACTGAAAGAACATGCAAGAGTTAGGTAAAAACATAGCCTAATATTGCATGAAGAGGAAAGATGAATGACCAACACAAATAAAACGGAGTTTGAGTTAGCCAAACAAGAACATGTAAAATGGAACACACATGAGCAAGTAGATAATCAGAGCTTGATCACTGTGAACTAGAACAAATGATTAATAATGTTGACAATAAGATCAAAGATAATATTTGCATGCAAGATTCAAACACCTAACATCTAATGAACATAAGAACATCAAATGTTACAAGAGACAATGAATGAGACACAAAGTTCATATTTCATTAACTCCAAAATGTTTTTCACAAAAGAACACAAAGTTTCTTCCTGAAACAAAGCTTGCAAAAAAGTATTTTCTTCTCCTCTCTCAAAGTCACCCTTACAAATGAGCCCCTCACTTCCTTTTATAACCCAAAAGTTGGTTACAAAGTAGTTAGAGTTTTAAATGCACATTAAATAGGGCACTTAAGTGACTTTGACTTTTTCAACCAACTTTTAAAAAGTGACTAAAAATAGAAACCACTTAAGTTAAAAAGTCATTTAAGGAAAAATACATAAATAAAAGAAATGGGTACACGTGGACCCACTTAAATGACTTGGATGCACACGTAGACATCCTAGTCAGCAATGCGCCACCCAGATCAAGACACCTAGGATCAGTATTTTATCTATTGGGCCAATAGTTCGCTTATCCTGATCGTACAGGAATGAACTCATTGACTGTGCTCTGCAATCCTCCAAATGACAAGAGTGTTGAGCTTGAAACTTGAGCAATTCATCCGCCCCTCTGTCTGAGCAATATCCTGGTGTGAGAAAATTTGTCTTCATTCGTATTCACATTCACAATTCTCCACATGCTTCGAGTACCTTTCCATGGTGAATTATTCATTTTTCGTGAGACCATAGTTGTTACGCCACCTTGGTTTATCAAAATCCAGCTTCTGGTCTTTCGCCATTGAGAAGATCTCCAAGAGCCAAAATTGCAATTCACCTCCAATGGTATTACAATACATGGCTTTAACAAACACCCCATGAAAAAATATAACCAGTTATTTACACTATACATCTGATTTGATGAAGTCGAAAGCATCATCTAGCTTTGCAAACACTTTCTACAAATTGGATAACCTGACTCTTCCATCTCACTGCACAACCTATCTTTTATTGGTTCACTTAACATCACCAATAATCACCAAAAAATAATATTTTCCTTGTTTGAAGTGATGGAAGTAGTTCTTATATTTCACAACAATCTCAAAAACAAACTCGGTTGCAGTGTGTCAGCATGCACACAATTGAAGGTTCTTGTCGAGTAAAATAGTTATTCCAAGAGACATTTTTATCAATTAGTATATCAATGCAAACTTCTCATTTATGTGACATAGGAATGGTTAATTTACTCATGAACATCATTCAAGAATCTGAAACGTAAAATACCCTGTTACCTTCATCTCGTGGGTAATTGTTAGTGCAATCTATCTCCTCCACAAAAAGTATGAATCATTCTATGGTCTTCATACATAGAATTAAACCAAATTCAAATCATAGCATGGTCTTCATCCATAGGCTTAAACCAAAATCTATAGGGATTGACCTTGCCACCATGATTACACTTAATTCTTGTCAATAATCATTATTTGTTGTAGTGTAATCAGAATTGTTTTTAGCTTTTCAGCTCAACTACTTTATATTCAAGCTTAACCCAAAATTTCTGAAAAGAATGGTTTTACCACAATGCTCATGGTTCTTCCTCATCATATAACACTTATAGTAAGAATGTTTTGGCTTTGCCATAATAAGCACAATTGTACCTTCCAAATGATGAGAAAATGCCATTACCAATAAAGACCTAATGCTGCCATGATGATGACTCGTTGATGATGACTCGTTGAAGATGTTCATATAATTGCAAAGCAAATTGTGCTTTATGAATATTATGATATGAAACAGATCCACCTCTATGAGATTCTCTTCCATGAGTTACATCGTAAAACAAGTAAGGTCTCAGTAGAGAATCTTTGTAATAAATTTCATCGGGTCTCCTGACAACACTCTCACTGTCACTTAATCGATTTTGATAAAAATATCTTGAAGGAAAATCCCAAATTTGAGGATGCATTCGATATTGAGCAGATAACAACATAGTTGGATGACCTGCTTGTTGGAAGCGCTCAAAAAGGATTCTACTATACTGCAACATGCCTGTTGCCTAGCTAATTACTGTTGCAGGAAGTTGCTGTGGATCCCCGACAAGAACACACCTTGGAGCACCCAATGAAAGTGGAGGTAGCACGCCTACTTCACTAGATTTTAGCTTCATCTATAACCACCATATCAAACCCATGGGCTAGGTGCTAGAATAACTTCCGGCCACTACTAGAAATAGTAGTGAACATAATCTTAGCCTCATTTGCAAAAATTGCCTCAAGATTTGATTGAGCTTCTTCCATGGAAGCAAATTTCCAAAATGAAAAGGAAAGACAACTCAACTAAAACTTTATCTCGTTCTTCTACTACAGCTGCAAGATTTTGCAACAACTGATCACGACTGTGCTCGCATGCAACCAGAACATCAGGAACAACACCAACGGTTCCTTGGGATCACCCTACGGTAGTTGTCGCACTTAGCTCTCTCTGGAGGCCACTGATTTTCTAAGATAAGTTTACTTCTCTACCCTGTAGCTGCTGCATATAGCCAATTACTTCCTCACGACACTTTCCTAGGAGAATTTCAGTTCTACGCTTCACTGATACTGCCTGTGCAGCACAATTTTGAGAATCCACACCCACCCTTGCAACATTAGGGCGATAGACCTTCATTTCACCATCAATGAATCCATGATCCAGAACACGCTGTAGTAATTCATCTTTTGTAGCATTTGATGCAGTGCAAACAAGCATTCGTGGTTTAGGGAAAAGTTTAGGAAGCATACGGAACAGTGTGCGATCCATACTCTGAAGAACATCATCAATTGATCCTGTGCCAATGGACCACGATCATACTTAGGCTCCACCTCATTTTGGTTATTCATAGTTACCTCTTAAAATATTCAATCCCTCTATTTATAGCAAACACCAGGGAGGAATAAAGATTTGTTTTCTAATAAAGATTTCTTTTGTCAGGTCTCAATCGGATGAGGAAACTGGTTTACAAGTAATCACTCATGGGCGCATTATTGTCTAATTGAAATTCTTCCAGTTGCTATTTGATTCAATTGGATAGAAGGTGGACTGGAGAAGATGTGCAAGGTGACAACTCATTATCGTTGGTGAGTGCAATCCAAATGCATAGTGCACAGGGCTTTCTGCATGCAAGTTCCCCATAGTGATATTTCATTATTGTTGGCATGCACAAGACAAATAAATGGTGTACAAGCCTATGTGCGAGCTCCCCATACTAATTCTGGAAGAGTTTTTGTAAGGTATTCCCATAGAGCTCTGTCCTAAAACTCGTCATTATGGTGTGCTGGACTTTGGTTTTTCTTGAAGATTTCCTGTAGCTTTCAGGAGCAAGTTTCTTAAGTAGTGCACCATAATAGTGCTGATATTGAACAAGATGAATAACATTCAACATTCCCCAGAGTGTGTGTGTCTTTCCTATCCCTGGTGGACCTTGCACCAAAGTGAAGGGCCAGGGTTCCTGTCGTCTAGCAGACCCAACTCAGTTTGTACTAGCTGTTGTATGCATAACAGCCCACTGAATTGCAGCTAGCTATGGACCATTGAAACTCCTATGAAGATGGTCAAGAAAATTTGGTGTGAAACATTTAGGAATTGCTGGAGGTTGCTCCTCATTATTTGGAAAGTGCTTTGGCCTGGGATTTAAAATTAATTTCTGCATTCTCATCCTTTGCATTCATGGAAAGCTTCTGGTGCTCTTCTCTTTCAGACTGCCTAGACATATGATGGATATTCCTCCTTCGGCGTGTGGATTTCTCTTTGCTTGTCTTCTTCCCCAGTGAGAGGTGTTTGATGGAGTTGGGATTTTTTTCTTTGCTGCAGGCTCTGATCTGGTATGACTGTTCTTCCCCCACGTGGCCTTAAGGAAAAAGGCGTGGAACTAGTGAAGGCGTGATGGTCTGCAGGCTGCGTTGAAACTGTTGAATGCTCCCTCTGCCATGTGAACCTCCATTTCTCCCTCTTGCTGCGTGGAAAATACAATTTTTTTTGTATTAATATTCACCTTCCTTGTATGGTGTGTGAAAACTATTGAATAGACTCCAGTTTGTTTGGATTTCTTTCTCCAATGTATGAGTGTAAATAGAAAGAATAAACTCCAATTCTTCCCTAAAATGATGGATGATGTCTCTCCCTTATTTATTCAAATGCATGAATGAAATGAGTATAAAAAATTGTTTCTTTAATTCTCACGGGAGAAGGAGAAAGAATAGGAGAATTGTTAGTGACCAATTCCTTCTTCCCATTAAGAGAAAAACAAACTCCTCGAATCATGGGAAGTGGCATTAATTGCCAAGGGAAAAGAGGAAGATTGGATGAATTTTGCCAACAGTAATGTCATAAGAATTTGGAAATTCCCATCAAATTTTCCCATGATGGGATTTGGGAAAATCCTTGCCCATTTGCCAATTTATTAAATTGGCAAACAACAGCTTACTTTCCACCAGTAGAGGAATCGAGCGGTTTTGACAAGAAAGTGGGAAAACGGGTGCGGGAAGCCGAATGATCATTTTGGGAAATTTAAACAAACTTTGCCAATAAAGTTTTAATTATTATTATAATAATATTTAATCAAAAATCTCCATCAATTAATAAAATCAAAAGAACAATTTTTAATTAATATTAATTAAATAATAATTTTTATGTTTAAATTCATAGCAAGAGGAATTTTATTCCGATTTGAGTGAAACGAAGCTCAACATAACCAGGAAGAAAATAAGAACATGTGACGAAGACGAATCATCATGAAACCTAGTAATTCACAAATTTTTTAAAAATTTTCATTTTTTTTAATAAAATTTTTAACACAGTAAAAATTGGTTGATAACACCTACCACCACTTTTTTCATCGTTCTTCTCAAAGTACATCATGGATAAAATTGGTGGGTACCTATCTGCTGATTGGTCTCACATGCTCTTCAAAACAAGATATGGAGCTAAAGCTACAATCAGGTCGAAGCCAATTTCCAACTTCCACATTAGGCCCCATATGCCAAGTATAATTTATGCAAATTGCTCATCTTTTGATCAAAAGAATTTCCTAGGAACTCTAAAAATAATTTCTAAAGTTGGAGGTATTCCATATTTAACATTAGATGAATTGGAAAACAAAAGGAATGATTTTGATCCATACAGGGAGATGGAAGAAACCAAACTAGGCATCTATTACTTGCATGAAGAATATCCACCTCTCCCTAGCATCACCAAACTATATGTTAAAAATTATAATGAGGTTAAACAACTATTTTTTGATGGTTCAAGGAACATGCAAGGTGTTGCAGGAGGTGCAGTGTTGGTGTCACAACAAGATATCAAATACTACTCAACTTTCCATTTTAAGATTTCTTATTCAAGTAACACATCTAAGTATAAAGCATTAATTCATGGAATTCATTGGGGAAAGAAAAGAGGTATCAAGAACTTACAGGTATTCAAAGATATTGAAATAACTATCAATCGGGTCAAAGGGCAGAACGATGGTAAAAATGATCTTCTTAAAAGTAATAAGAATAGGGTATGTGATCTCATTAAATATTTGAGGCATTTAGCATTAAGTCCATTCCAAGGAATAAAAATGAGGCTGTGGAAAGACTTGAAACAATTGGGGTAGCATTTTATATTGTTGAAAGTATCACGAAGGTGATTGGTGTCGTTATTCCCTTCATTTAATCAGCGCATGGTTGATGTCATATTAAAACTAGGGGTGTGTCTGAAGCTATATGCAACAAGTGAAGTCTCAGGTGAACTAGTAATTGATTGTAGATACTTATTATTTTTATTTTTCTAGGGGATTTCAAGGTGTCTTAAGATTTCTTGGCCAAAGCCTTATTAAAGCTAAACTATAAGAAACTTGCTGAAATAAACACACATTGCTGAAATGAACAAATCTTGCAGAATTGAACACACTATTGGAAATAAACACACTTTACAGAATTGAACACGCCGATGGAAATAAAAACAATTTGAAATTTTTTTTTAAAATGCTTGTAAGGAAATAAGAATTTGACTATAACACCTGCAAGGACAATAAATAACTCCACAAAATAGATTTTAATTGATGAATCAAAAGTATTTTCATATTTTCTAAATAATAGATTTATACAAATTACTTGAAAATATAAATAGCAATGAAAGAGAAGATCCTTCTTCTTAGAGGAGTAGGCCCTTACTCCACCTTGAATCAGGAATTAACACAATATGTTACTCTCAAAATAAAATTGCTATTCTTATTATTGAATTGTTCAATCTTACAAAAAATTCCTATTTTTAAAATATAACTTCAGTTCTCTATATATATTTTCCATCTGAAGATGCATTTACAATCATGAGTGTTCAATAGTTGAATTTACACCTATAGATTCTAGTTAAACCAAATAGTTCCCAAAGTAGATATGAAATTTAGAAAATTATCTGGATATACAATTGTTGGTCTTACATATGTATATTTGGAGTATGAAGAACCAAATAATTGTTGGTCTATTTCTTATTAGAACGCCCATTATTTGCTCCATAGCTAAATTATGATAAAATAATGAGATTCCCACTTATTCTGGAACTTTGGAGAAGTTTTGGAACCAAAGGGAAACCTTCTTGAGCTAACTGCTAAAGTTTTATAGCTAAGTGGTGGAGTTCCGTGGCTAAGTGATAAAGTCTTAGATCTAAATGATAGAGTTTCGGAGATAAGTGATATATTTCCGAAGCTAAGTGATAGATTTCCGAAGCTAAGCCGCATTTTATTTGACTTCCTCAAAAAGTTGTTGGTTACTTCACAATTGCTTATCCTAACCAACTATGACATGTTTATTCCAAAAAACTGAATTTCCACACAATTTGTTATGAATTATAGAGTTTTTATACATTTGAACTAAATCAAACAAAAGATGGACAATTACATCCTAACTTATATTTAGATCAAACAAAATTTATGAAATGTAGAAAAACTTGATTAAAAGGGAAGTAAAATGAGAGTATTTATTGCATATTGATGAGGCATATTTTAGCCTCATCATCTCCCCCACACTTGTTTGTAAGTCCTCTTACAAAATCTATTCTTCAAAACTGGGATCATGAATTCTGCATTCCAACTGACTACTAAGGTCAAATTCTTGAAATTGAATGTCCCAATGCTTCTAATCAGAAATGTTGTATCCTGATCTTTCCTCTAGTATTTTTGCCAATCCACAAAATGAGTGGGATCCTGATGTTATCTATTATGCCATGGAGACATGGGTGTAAGAAGGAGAGGAGGCCTTTTTCTCATACCCATCCATATACCCCTATGTTTTTCACAAATTTAAGGAATGAGTGTACATAAGTTCTAGCGCTTTCTAGACTCCATATTAGATTTGTTGGAGAGATAAATTCTCTTCTTCTTAATGCTACAATAAGGAATTTCCATCTCTTTAGGCATCCATAATAAATTTCCTCAAAGTTTTCCTCTTCATATGAGGTGAATGCATCAATAATCCTCTATAGGCTAGCAATGTAATGTTCCTTGAATCGACTATCAAAGGAATGCGTCTTGAAATATATAACAAATGCAAATTCTTTCCCGTAATGAGCTCTCATACAGAGGCTAGATGAACTAGCCTTTATTAAGTGTTCAATATTCCTTTCTTTTTAGGCTATTTGATTCTGGGGCATAGAAACAAATTCCTGAAGTTTTCTTTCCCCCACATATAGATTAATCATAAAACCTATGTTATTTTCTAACATAAAGTTGTAGAGATAAAATTCACAAAGAAGATTCTTCTTTTCTGGATTGGCCAAAGAATATGCTTCCATGAATTCTGCTTCATCCTTCAATTCCTGTGGAAGGCCACATAAAATCCTAAATAATTTCCACCAGATAAATTGATCTTCTAGAAAGACATTGTATATAGGAGAAGGTCTTCTACATGTTAGTAATTTTTCACTCATCATACAAACCATCTGTATTTTTTCCAAACACTTAAACTTTTTTTCTTCACTTTTATAGAATTTTTCTTCCCATTCTTCCCTTGCCTTTTTCTCTTTTTTCCATTTGACTTTTTAGTTCCTGATTTGATACTTTTAATTCATTCAGCTCTCTGCAGGTCTCATCCCATATTTGTTTGAGTGGCAAGTAAGATAGCTCTGTTTGTACAATTTGATCCATTGCATATACTTTTGTCATAGTACTCTGTTCAACAGCCAATTGCAATTCCTTTTCTTTTTCAGCCATTTGTTGTTTTACTAATGCCAATTCTTCATTCTTATCTGTTAGCTGAGTTTTCAATTGTTCAATAAGCATTTCTCTATGCTCCAATTTGTGTTTGAGGAAGTTAAATTCCTCATATTTTTCCCTAATTATAAGTTCTTCCTTAGACAAGAATAGATCCTTCCTCAACTGTTGCTTTTCTTATTTTACTGGGAGTTCCTTAGGAGATGAGAATTGTTCCTCCACCAAAGGGAATTTTCCTTTTATCCTCCAAGATGCCAATTGTTTCTCCTCATGTGATAGTTTTTCCGAGTCATCCATTTTCTGAAAATATTTCTCTTCCAATAGTTCAGTTTCTCTTTCCAACTCCTCAGTTTGACTTTGTAGAGGAGAAGTTACCATGCTACCAAGAATATGAGCAACTTCTTTCTCTAAATCCTCTTATACTTCAATATTTCCTAACTGAGTTTCCTTAGAATTTTTATGAATTATTTTTCTTCGAGGTGCTTCAACATTTCTTGAAGTGGGATTCCCTCTTGAATTTCTTCTGATTTTTGCTCCAAAGTCCATCTTGGGTGAACTATCACTATCAGAAATAGGTATTGGTTCTTCTAGTATTATTAAAGGGGAAGGAGTTTCTTTTAAAGAAACAATAGATTTTGCAGCTTCGATCATCCTCTCATATCTCCTCCTTTTTGGTATTTTAACCCCACTTATTTCCTTCTTCTTCTCATCAGGGGGATTAATTTCTAAGTTAATTTTAGGAGAGAAAGGGGTTGGTATTCCCCTTATGATAATATCGGGAGTTTGTCTTAATTTGTGGAGGAATTTTTTCCATGCTTCATTCCCATTTTTCTTAGAGAGAAAACGACATTGACAGACTAGATGAATTAATCCATGGTGCCTAATTAATTCCCCAAGAATATATTTGAGCCATGGTATGGATGTAATAAGAGAGGAAGCTAGGAAAATTTACTATATACTCCTACTTTGTTGCCCCATACCTAAGATATATCAATATTTTAAGGACTTCCCTTCTAACAGTCACATATTAGCCATCGCATGTCGAGTATTTTATTACCCAAAATGCTACTCTATCAATTTTTTTGGGTAGGATAGATCTTTTGACCCCTTTTATGACTTTCTTGGGGGTATAAACCTATTGGGGATCATGTTCACATTCTTGTCTTAAGGTTTCTACCAATTCATTTAGAGTTCCCCTTATAGGGTTTGGTACATTTACAATTGGTACACCAGATACATTGATCATTATATTAATTGTAAAGGGAATTATAATGACCTTAACCTTGGTCCTAATTTGTTCCAAATTCACAACAAATTCTCTTACTAGTTCATCATTGTATTTTAAGAATTTCTTCAGACACTCCAGCCAACCTACCTATTCAAAAATGGTCATTACTTCTCCATCTGCAAGGAGTTGTGTATCGCCTTCCGGTTATGATTTATTTTTGATACCCATGGCCAAGAAAACAATTCAAATTATTTTATTCTTTCAAACACTTTCTCTACTAGGAGATATTTGTGGAACTAGACTTAGTTGCAAAACTACTAGATTTAGCTGTAAAACTCCAAATATGATTTTACTGTTATCCCCTTTGAATTTCTCTGCAAATATTCTGAATTTTCTTTTCTTCCTCCTAGATAACAGTTTGTTATTGAGATACTGCCACTTTCATTTATTTATTTGGCATCACCTTCATAAGTATTTCCCTTTAATTATGATGTGCAATAAGTAACTCATTATACCGCGGACTTAAATCAAGTCTAATAACACATGGAAACTTTTAATTTAACCCTTAATAAGATCAAGACATAATTTCCAGGATTTGCTGATGTAATCCAGCCACCTTGATGACTCATCATTCCTAAAAAAATGAAAAAATAGTTAGAAAAGATAACTGGAATTCTAAAGAAGTTCCTTTTATTTGAATTAGTCAATTATTGATGAGACCAACTGCCATTTTTGATTATCAATTGGAATTTTGAGATAATTTTATTTTCTTTGGAAGAGAACACCATTTACTAGTTTTCATTCCCTTCCCTTTTTCTTATATATATGGGGAAGAGAACGCCATTTGTTGGTTTTCATTCCCTTCCCTTTATTTAGATCCTTGCATCTGATTACTTGATCATTTTGGAAGAACTAGGTTCTTCCATATGATCAAATTCCTTGTTTGCTTCAATTTGCTTCAAGAATTCATCCCCGGTAGGAGGCTTCCCTATAGATTTTTAGCCTATGTCCATTGACCAAAAGTGTCCTTTTGCTGCCATAAATGGGAAGTAGATGAATAAAGACATTATCATATATCTACTCGATCTGATAAGGTCCTAACCACATGGTTCTCAACTTGCCTTTGAATTGCTAGTACTTGGAATCAAATAGTAATGCCCAATATCCTATCTTGAATTTCCTTTCCTTGATATGTGTATCATGCCACTACTTCCTTTGGTCTTGGATTATCTCTATCTGTTGAAGTGCTTCCAGTCTCAGCTCATCCAATTCATTGAGTTGTAGAATTCTTTCCTTTTGTGTTGTATCCAATTCAATACCCAATTTAGTTGTTGTCCTCAATGTTTGTAGTTCAAATTCAATGGGTAACAAGGGTTTCTTCCCATAGACTAACTCATATGGTGAGAATCCTGTTGTAGTATTCCAAGTTGTGTTATAAGCCCAAACCACCTCAGGTAGCCTTTTCACCCAATCTCTTCTACTTGCTTCAACTGTTTTGGTGAGAATGTTTTCCAATTCCTTGTTTGTCACTTCTGCTTGTCCATTAGATTGTGGGTGATAGGGGATGACTTCCTATGATTGATCTGATAGTACATTGTAAAGGCCTGGATCATATTAGACATGAATTGTGGGCCTTGGTCTGAAACTATACTTCTTGGTGCACCAAACTTCATCATAATTTTGTGCCAAAGGAAATCAACAACTGCATCTTCATTAGCATTTGTTAAGGCTTGCACCTCTACCCAATTTGTTACACAATCAGTACATACTAAGAATGTGCTCCTTTCCCTATGAAGGAGGACTAAAAGGACAAAAAAATCTAGCCCCCACCTTTCAAATGGTTCAATCAGCACTTGAGGTTACAAAGGAATTTCACTAGTAAAAGTTTGTTGTCCCATCCTTTGAAAAGGATCACACTACTTGATGTATTTCTTCACATCTTTATACATAGATGACCAATAATAGCCAGTGCCAAGTACTTTGTGGGTTGTTCTTTTCACTGAAAAGTTTCCTCCACTTGGTTCATCATGACATGTCCCTAAATATGTCAAAAATATCATCCTTTCTCACACACCACGTAAAACCAAATCAAGACCACATTTAAATAAAATTACATTTATCCAATTAAATTATGCACTAGTTTTGATTAACCTTTTCATTTTTTTCTTAGTAAAGGAAGGAGGAAACTTCCCTGTTGCAAGATAATTCTTCATGTCAACAAACCATGATGTATCGACTGAAAAAACAAATAATTATTCATCTGGAATGTTATCCTTAACTGGATCTTGTTCCCCTATAGTGGTTAATATTGAAAAGAAATCAGCTACCACATTAGATTTTCCTAGATTATCCACAATAGTAATATCAAATTCTTGTAAAAGTAACCATATAATTATCCTACCTCCAACTACTGGTTTGTTCATTAGATATCTAATTGTCGAATTATCTGTATGTACAAATATTTTGTACAATATAACATAATGTTTGAACTTATTAATTGAATAGATCACAACAAGAAATTATTTTTCAGTGGTGGTGTAATTTCTTTTAGTGGGAGTAATATTTTTACTAAGATAGTAAATAGCATACATTTTTCCCTCTTCATCTTTTTGTTCCAAAACAACACCAATTGAGTTATTTGAGGGATCTATTTGGATGTGAAAAAGTTTCTCCTAATTAGGTCCTCTTAGTATTAGGGCAGTGATAATTTTTTCTTTAATCTATTCAAAACCATGTTGACATTTTTCATCCCAAATAAATTCACAATCCTTGGTAAGAAAACCAAACATGGGGGCAGTAATTTTACTAAAAGCTTTGATAAAATGCCTATAGTACCCAACATGTCCTAAGAATGACTTGATATCATTGGGGATTTGAGGAACATGTAATTTTGAAATAATCCATATTTTTTCTTGGTCCACTTGAATTCCTCTTTTTGAAATATGGTGTCTTACAAAAGTTCCCTCATCAACCATCATCAAACATTTCTCATGACTAAGAGAAAAATTGTGTTACTACATGTTGTTAATACTCTATCCAAATTTTTCAAGGCATTATCAAATGTGTCCCCATACACAGTAAAATCATCCATGTATACCTCTACACAATCATTAGTTAGATCTACAAAAAAATTCTAGTACAGCCCTTTGGAAAGTTGTTGGAGCATTACATAATCCAAATGGTAGTACCTTGTAGTAAAAGGTACCCCATGGAAAAGTAAAGGTTATTTTTTCCTAATCCTCAGCAGCCACCCTAATTTGGTTATATCCACTAAAGCCATCAAGGAAGGAAAAGTATTGTTTACTTGAGAGGTGGTCTAAAACTTGATCTATGAATGGTAAGGGAAAATAATCTCTAAGTTTAGTTTTGTTCAATTACCTATAATCAACACAAATTCTCCATTTTCCATTATTTTTGGGCACAATTACAAGAGGAGACACCCACCAACTATCTGATATGGAGTGGATAAAGCCTATTTGTAATAGCTTTTCAATTTCCTACTTGAATATGTCTTGTTGGTATCCAAATTGATTCTCCCTTGGAAGCTGAGCAATGTCACAGATTTAACAAGATACTCAGAGACAGACGAATCATAAGTCATTTTGCATCTAGGGAAGGGATTCAACTAGTTCTTTATCACTCAGGTAGTGGAGAAATGGATAACACCATGTAAGAGGATTTGATCTATCCTCACTTCTTTAGGTTGATCCTTTCAACCAAGGTGAGAGGACCCATTTTGTAACCTCTGTTGGTGAAGGACATGAAGAGATCCTTCTTTGCAAAAATTCCAGGGGATACTTGAGAAAATATGATCAATGCACCACAATTTAACTCTCATGAGTTGTCACGTCTAAAGAGTGGAGATATTTTCTAAACATGGTTCATGTTACTAAAGACACTTAAAACCTACTTGCTTATGTATATTTTTGCGATAGGATTTATTCATTCGTGGATACATAACACAAACAGGGGCACTTAAGGTAGGATTCATGGCTATTTGCAAATTTTGGTGGGGACTCAGCAAGATGAAGTTGATTTCACCAGATCTTTAAGAACCTTTACAACAATTGGAAGATTAATAGATAGAAATCCTCAGAATAGCCAAAATATTCCTTCAACTAGAAGGTGTGCATCAATGGAGCCACAGATTTTCACGGTTTCACACAATCCTTGATAATTCAATGCGAAGGCTCGAGATAAAGACTCAATTAAACGTTAAATACCCATGGTTCCTCACACCTAAGATACACTCAAAGGCTTACAGACAATCTTTATCAACAAAATGACAGTAAAGTGATTTTAAATTGTTTATCTCATTACAGGAGTAAGGCTCTTCTCATAGTGAAATTGATAATGCCACTAAACTATCACAAGTATGAGATCCTCTGTGATTCGGAGATATTTTAACATAATATTGCAACAAGAACATCAAAACCATTTGAAAGACATTCTGAAATAAAAGCAGACACAATTTTTCCCATGATCAACACAGATTAATTCAAGATCTATTAGATTTATCAGAAGGGGAAAGTTTCTTGAATAGTCTTAGAGGTTGTCAATGGTTATACACTCACAACCATCTTGACATGATCAAATCTAAAACACAAGAGATTAACATGTTTCTCGGATGGTCTCTCAGGAAGACAGGATTTCTCAAATTTTTCTCGTAAAAATTAAACCCCCAACCGTTTGCAAGAGTATCCTCATTGCATTTATACAATTCACTTGCTCACTTATCCCAAATTTTCACCCCAAAAAGAAGAATGTTTGAGGAATCCTTTGCTTGTTACCAATTTGTCTCAAAAAGTAATGTTTACCAATTTTACACCCAAATTTTCCAGGTGTACAAATCATAAACTGATCACGTTTCTTAGACCTTCAACCATGACCGGGATGCCACGCCATAGCCTTTTGAAAGTCCTTATAATCATTATTTTATTCTGTTATGTGAGAAATCCCCATTTTAATCATTTTCAGGTGGCTCTATATAATTGGATTTGACAAGAAATATTTTTTTCCCTCAAGGAAACACCTTGAGAAATGAGTTCCCTCGCATGGATGCCTGCATTCATGAGTCTCAGAAACTAATATCTGCACATAGATTATTCTAAATACATGTGCTGCGAGTCCAAGTTGGCTGAGTGAAAATAGGAATCATAAGAAGCCTCCATGTGTTTCCTTGGCGCAACTGCAAAGGTGAAGTACAAAGGAAAGTTCCTAAACAAGCACGGGCCTTCCACGTGCTCTAGGCCCAAGAAAATTTCCTTTTGGCATTTGAAAAAGTCTCAGTATAAAAAGGAGATAGCAGAAGCCTCCATGTGTTTCTTTGGTGCACTTTTAATATGGTGCCCAGAAGTGGAGACCCTAAACAAGAGTGGGCTCACCACGTGTCTTAGTTTGAAAAAGTTGTTGAATGAGTTTAAGGACTAGTGGAAGGTGCCACGTGCCTAGGGTTTGAGAAAGTTTCTTCGGCCATTGAAAAGTCTAAGTATGGGCAGGATCTAGCGGAAACCTCCACATGTCCCTTCGATGCTTCTTTGAAAGTAAAGTACAAGGGCATGTTCCCAAACAGGCACGGGCCCTCCACTTATCCTAGTCCTTAGAAAGTTACTTGAAAATTTTAAGTATAGAGGAGCCATCAGAAGCCTCCACATGTCTCGTTGGCATAACTGCTTCGGTGGGACCTAGAGGCAGATCCTCAAATCAGCGACGACTCTCCACGTGTCCAAGCTTTGATTTGAAGTGGGCCTTAGAGTTTCAAAAGGAATTAACGGCTCACCTTTCCTCTTATAAATTTTGATGTGGGCCCTAATGGAGTTGCAGGATATTTCATAACTTTTCTTCCTCGTACAAAGAGGTGAAAAACTTCAAAATGTTCCACTGACCCGCTTCCCCACTTGTAACTTAAAAAAATGCCATGTTTCCTCCTTTGGGGTTAAAGTAAGATGTTTTACTTGTCACTTCATGTTTGTTGATTAACCAATTAGATGTTATCAGGGTTGCGGGGCCAATTTGGTATTTTTTACAAATATGACAAAAGTGGCAAGTTTCACCAAAAAGACCCGCCGAGCTGCATCCAATCAGAAAGGACCACATTTCCACAGATATTGGGACATAAATTGACAGGTAAAACATGACTGTGGAAAAATAGAAGGAAAGGGAAAACCCAAATTCACGCCCAAATTACAACTTCTTCCTCATGGATAGAGAAATGGAAAAAAATATCTGGACTTAAAGTGATTCTCAACCAAAAGAAAGTACTGATCATGGAAACCAAATGAATGAAGAATATTTTGTGCATAAATACAGGAGACAGAGAAAACTTCAAATCATGCAGACTAAGACATTTTTGAACGAACAGGGAGAGATTAATTTTAGCACCAACATGTCACTTAAGGCTGGATTGATCCTTCTCTGAGGTTTCCTAATTGGTTTAACATTTTCAGTATAAATTTGATGGGTGCAAATACTTGTGTGGATTCCTTTCATGTTTTTATAGTCCTAAGAAAAATCTCTAGTATGTTATTTCAAAACATAAAACAATTTATCTTCTTGATCATTTTCCAACCAGCTTTTAATGTTCAAAATATCACCTGGTTGAATCTCAATTTTTTTGGTTCCAGTATGTGATGAATTGATTTGTTAAAAAGGTTCCATTTCGATTTTTAGTGGACATGAATATGGTAAAAACATATGATATGCATAAATTTCTCTAAATTTCCCCTGAGAAAGAATACTAGATAAAGGACCGTAAGTAGACTTATGATACTTATCTTGATGTTGGAATCAAGCTTCTAATCACTGACAAATTCCAGAGATTCCTTACTGGTTCATGATATCTCTCAGACTAATGCTATTAATTCCATATCTATTTTCACTCCTCCAGAAGAGAAATCACGTTCCTCTGGAGTGAAATTATTTACATCTACATGGGATTGGTGTGGTTCCAGAGATAAGTATGAATGTTTTAGAACTAAGTTTGAAGATTCTAAAACTAATTCTGAAGGTTTGGAAACTATCTCTGATTTTTCCAAAGACAATTATTTATCACTCAATGGGTGATTAATAATATTATCCACCTCCCATACATGATCTTGTAATGTTATCATATCCAAAGAAGACATGTTTTATTTATTAGTATCGGGATCATCAACTCATAATTGTTCCTGATTATCAATAAAAGGTCTTACAGAAGGATATAGGGAAATTGTTTTAGAACACTTACCATTGGAGATGGTCATATCACTAATTTGCAATCAATTAAGGCTGTAAATGTACCTATCCATGGTCTACCCAAAATGACGGGATAACCAAGTGTTTTACCTTTTGGCCATAATATAAGGAATTCCACTAGATACTCCCATAACTACAACATCTTCAATTATCCCTTCTAGTTTAGCTACTGACTGATCTGTCATATGTAATATGGTGCTAGTAGGTTGTATACCTGTTAATGGTAATGTTTCAAAAGTGTCTACTGTCATAGCATTTATAAATGATCACAAATCAACCAAAACATTATGTATATGTTTGTTACCTATAGTGATAGAAATAACATGGCTTCCAGGATCCCCATATTTGGGAAGTGATAGTTTTCCTGTTAATAAATAAAAAAGTTTCCCATCTACCTTAATAGTCCTAGGGTAATGTTTCTTCCTTCTAGGTATTTTTAAGAATAACATTTTGATTAATTTATTTAATTCAAGAATGTCCTTGATTCGTTGTAACAATGGTATTTCAATATTTAATTTTCTTAACTTCTGCACCAGTTCAGATTCCTTGGTCTCAATAACTTCATTAACTCTTTCTGGAAAAGGGGTTTTTGTAGAATAGTTATCTGGTTGTTTCTCTTTTTCTTTTCCATCAACCTTAGGGATGACTGAACTAGCGGTTTCAATCTCATCTGAAATCTCAGTAATTATAATAGGTGGACTATTAAATATTTTTCCATATCTTTTTTGAATATCTTTATATTCCTTGGCATTAAGATCAATCAGTGTTTCTTATTCCGCTCCATAAACAGGGGTTGCTCATTTGTTTTTGGGATTAGCCATTGGTTGTGTTGGTATTTTTGTTTGAACCACATTTTCAGTCTATGAACCTTGTGTTGGGGAACCCATTATGACTTGTTGTTTCTTGTTGGGATATGTCTTCCCTTGAGCATAGTTATTGGGGTTCCACCAAGATTGTGACCATGCATAGGAGTTACCTTGACTAGACCAAGGTTGTTGGTGTCCTTGATCATACCATTTTTATCCTGCCCAATCATAGGGATTCCATGTTGGTTGAGGGGCCCAAGGGGGTTGTCCCAAATTTTTTGGTATTGTCAAAGCTGCCCATGACATCATCCAAGGATTAGGAACAAATCTTAGTATGAAATACCCCTAGCTAGCTTGGTTATGAATAAGGTTTACTTCTTCTGTGGTGGATGAATTTCTGGTTTGTTTAAGGTGATTTTTAATGAATTGAATAAGAGAACAAGCATTAACTTCATGTTCCATAGATTCACAAATAATACATATTTCTATTTTATCCAGAGGAAAATCTCTTATTTCACGCTTCTTTCTGCATCTAGGAAAATACATAGCTAATGGTTCAATATTAGCATTTTATTTAGATTGTAATCCATCCATGGTTGAAGTTAATTGAACTAAGATATTTATTTTAAATTTTTCTAGTTCATCCATAAGTTTTTTCATGTCTGGATTCATACCTTTCATAGTTTTTCCTTTCCTAGGTCCACCTTTCATTCTTGAATAACTTCTACAAAGAAAATTACTATCGTTCATTCTCAACTGATTGATGTTTCCACCTCCCATTAAGTTAAGGGCTTCCCTAGATTCATCATCCAGACCTTTAAGAAAAATGGTTTTCCTCTTCTTGAAGTATAAATCCACACATTTTACTTATGAAGAGGAATCTATCTAAAAAATCTTCAAAATTTTCATCTTGTTCCTATTTGATCGTAAAAAATGCTTCCTTCATGTTTCTCCATCTGTAATAGTTTTGATATTTATGTAAGAAAGTAGTTTCCATTTTCCCCCAAGTGGTAATGGAATTGGATGTTAATCCCATAAACCACCTCATTACTACATCTTTCAAGGTAGATGGGAATAACTTGAGATTATGATTATCTATTTTGTAGGCATAAGTTTGACATAATACTTTAAATTCAAACAAAATTGGTGAGGGTTCTCAGTTGACATTCCTCTAAATGTGGGCTAGTGTGTAGGTAAAATATTCTTCATAGGTGTATCGTCATCCTCCAACTGAATTGGATAAGTAAAAGTCCTATTAGGTTCTCTTTTAGCTTCTCGAGCCATATCTGTAATATATTCTAAATATTTTTCCCAATCAACGTGGTATGTGATCTTCTTTGGCAAAGGTGAGAGTTCAGGAGTAGGATGTTGACTGCTCAATTGAGAATTGGTACTTTCTCGAAATGGGTCTTAGGATATAATCCTTCTTCCAAAGGTTCCACCCCCTTCTAGTGATTGATCCAAAAATTCCAAAGGTAGGAGTTATGCTTCCTGTCTAACAGGGGACAATGGTGCTTCCAATTCTTTCTCACCTTCCTTATTTGAACTAGAGGATGATGATTATTCCTGTTGATATATTTTTGGGAGACATCTACCCTTTGAGTCACTTGCTCTACTCATAAATTTTATGATAACGTAGGGAATATTTTCAATTACTAGATGTGTGATTGTTTTTCTTGTTCACACCTAATTAGAAAATTTTAACAAGTGTTTCCCCAGAAATGGTGCCAAAAATGATGGGTGTCGTTATTCCCTTTATTTAATTTAATCATGGTTTATGTCATATTAAAAACAGGGGTGTGTATGAAGCTATATGCAATAAGTGAAGTCTCAGGCGAACTAGTAATTGATTGTAGATACTTATTATTTTTATTTTTCTGGGGGGTTTCAAGGTGTCTTAAGATTTCTTATCCAAATCCTTATTAAAGCTCAACTATAAGAAACTTGCTGAAATAAACACACATTGCTGAAATAAACAAATCTTGCAGAATTGAACATACCATTTGAAATAAACATACTTTACAGAATTGAACATGCCGATGGAAATAAAAACACTTTGAAATGTTTGTTTAAAATTCTTGTAAGGAAATAATAAATTGACTATAACACCTGCAGGGACAATAAATAACTCCATGAAATAGATATTAATTGATGAATCAAAATTACTTTCATATTTTCCAAATAATAGATTTACACAAATTACTTGAAAATATAAATACCAATGAAAGATAAGATCCTTCTTCTTGGAGTAGTGGGCCCTTGCTCCACCTTGAATCAGGAATTAACACAATATGTTTCTCTCAAAATAAAATTTCTATTCTTATTATTGAATTGTTCAGCCTTACAAAAACTTCCTTGTTTAAATCTAACTTTAGTTCTCTATATATATTTTCCATCTGAAGATGCATTTACAATCATGAGTGTTCAATAGTTGTATTTACACCTATAGATTCTAGTTAAACAAAATAGTGCCCAAAGTAGATATGAAATTTAGAAAATTATTTGGATATACAGTTGATGGTATTACATATGTATATTTGGAGTATGAAGAACCAAATAATTGTTGGTATATTTCTTATTAGAGGGCCCATTATTTGCTCCATAACCAAATTTTGATAAAATAATGAGATTCCCATTGATTCCAGAACTTTGGAGAAGTTATGGAACCAAAGGAAAACCTTCTAGAACTAACACCTAAAGTTCCAAAGCTAAGTGGTGGAGTTCCGGAGCTAAGTGCTAAATTTTCAGAGCTAAGCGATAGAGTTCCAAAGCTAAGCAATAGAGTTTTGGAGCTAACAGATAGAGTTGTAGAGGTAAACCACATTTTAGTTGACTTCCTCAAAAAGGTGCTGGTTACTTCATAATCGCTTATCCTAACCAACTATGCCTTATATATTCCAAAAAACTGAATTTCCACACAATTTGTTAGGAATTATAGATATTTTATATATTTTAAGTAAATCAAACAAAATATGGACAATTACATCCTAACTTATATTTAGATCAAACAAAAGTTATGAAATTTAGACAAACTTGATTAAAAGGGAAGTAAAATGAGAGTATTCATTAGAAGGATCAAATTCAACCTCATATAAAAGTTGTCATAATACTAGCTATTCTGGAAAATAACACTAGCTAGCAATTTTTCAAAAATGATCAGTAGATCATCAACTTCCTTCATAAAGAAGATAAATTCTCTACCAAGAATCATGATAAGTTGGAGCAACAATATGGTGATCAGGTTGACCAGTTAATAACAAACAAGCTCCCAAAAGTATTGGTGATATTGTATTCAATATTCAATCTCAATGATCAATTGTAAAAGGAGAAAGAAAATATTCAGGTCAAAGGGGAAGATTCGGAGCTCATTTTGGTTGGAGAGCATAAGGTACTCCAAATTGGAAAAGTAAATACTGATCAAGAAAAATCTGATTTCATACAAATTTTCCAAGAATTCCCAGATATCTTTTCTCAGAGCCATGATAACTTAAGGGGATTCAACCCAAAATTAACACAACACAATATTGAATTAGATCCAGAATCTAAGCCTATCAAGAAAAAGTAGAGGCTGGTGAGCCCTCATAATGAGCCTCTCATGAAGAAGGAATTTAACAAGCTTATACATGGGTCAAAGCATATAACTGTGTCCCACTTTTTTGTAGTTTTTGTACTTTCAGCAAACTATGTCCGACAACCAAAACATGAACAAACACATATAAAATGACCAAACATGCATTTTTAAGAGGCTATAAATACCAAGGTGCAGGGCATCCAGAATTTACCTGATTTTTTAAATTTTAATAGTATTTTTTAATTATTTATTTACTAGTCAGATTTTAAAATATTTATGGCCACAAAGTGGGACACACTTGTATGCTTTGACCCACATGCAAGTATCATTTTTCCAATCAAGCACTCTTCATGGGTTGCTAATCTAGTACCATTCATGAAGAGAAACATAGAAATCAAATTGTGTGTGGACTTCCTAGAATTAAACATGGCTTCACTAAAAGACAACTATTTGCTTCCTTCCATGAAGAAAATCTTACAAATAGTAGCTGGTTGAGAGAGGTTTTCACTTATAGATGGCTGCTTAGGCTACAATCAAATCATTTTGAAAGAGGAATATCAATTCATACTAGCCTTCACCACTATATGGGGAACATACACTTATAGTAAAATGTCATTTGAGTTATCAAATGTCGGAGAAAAATACCAGAGGGCTATGAACATGGAGTTCAAGGGGTTGATAAACAAGATAGTTCTTGTGTACTTATATGACATTATTGTATTTTCCAAGAATGCAACAAGTCACCTGTATCACCTTAGGAAAGTGCTCCAAATATGCAATAGATTTGGAATGTATCTAAATACGAAGAAGTGTATATTCCTAGCTCATGAAGGTGATCTCTTAGGACACATGGTGTCTAAGGAGGGGATAATAATTAATCCAAATAGACTCGAAGCTATCTATGCTCTACCATTTTCAAATTACAAGAAGGCTCTCCAAATATTTTTGGGGAGAATCAAATTTTTTATTAGATTGGGTAAAAAAGGGATTGGATCCCATAGGACTTACAAGAAAGATAACAATGTGAAAGATCACAAAAAGATGTAGAAGGAGAAACAATACCAAAAAGATTTAAATAGGATTAAATGAATAAAAGAGAAGGTCCAAAAAACCATCTTAATAGAAAGCAAATTATTCGTCTAAAAGAAGAAAAAATAGTTTTCCAAAAGTCAACCTAAAGTTTAGGCTAAGATACAAAGACATTAATTTTTCTTTTTTGTTTCGAGAGGATTTCTAGACAAGCTAAAAGACTCCACCTTTCTATGCTCAAACAAAAACTCTTTCTAGATTTTCTCCTCCTCTTTCTCATCCTTAGATTCGATATCAATATTGTCCTTGACCTCGTCCTCGGAGCTACTGATACTGGAGTAATTTTTTATTTTTTTGAGACCCTCTTCCACTGCTTCCAATCTAGCCTTTATGTCACGAAATTTTTTTCCTAGCTCAGTAAATTATCCCCTGATGTTATTTTGGGAAATGCATGTTTTCTTCATGGCCTCAATTTTTTCTATCATGTCATCCTTGATACGGAAGATATCCTCCTCCATAACTTGAACAATAGACTCCAAATATTGTGCCTTTTTCTTCAGGTCCTCATAGCTTGGTTCCTCATCCATATTCATTTTACATTTTCCCTTAGAGGGACCTTCATCTTGATTATCCCTAATATCCACATTGACCCCCTCCTTAGAGATTTTTTGGTCAGCCTTTTCCTCACGCATCTTAGTGAGACATTCAACTAGGGTGATGTCATTGTCCTCCCTCAAAGGGCACATTGATTTTGCTAACACAAATTTTCCATTTTGAAACATGAGGAGGATGAGGCCATCATGAATGGGGGTATCCACTTCCCCCTCCTAAAAATATCTCACAGAGTTCAACAAGGACATATAAAGAAAGAAATGGATTCTCATCAAGATTTTGTGCCTAAACATGTTAAGAAGGAACATATGATGGGTATAGATCTTACAATTTTTTCCTTCCAAAGTTAAATACTTCATAATATAAAGGTATAATTCCTTCCACTCCCTAGGTATGCACAACCGAGCAATGTCGTCAGTGAAAAAAAAAACAATTTTTCCTTTCCCATGAAGAAAGTGTTAATTCCATGGTCGCACCAACTCCTGTCTTTGAAAATTTTGAGTTCCCTTGTCTCCATCTCAATGACCTCTACTATGGATTTCTTAGAAATATCAATCTCCATTCCCCAAACAACCACCTTTGCAGTATTTTCATAGAGGAAAAAATGGGAGGTGCCCCGTGCCAGTTAGAACCCAGCAGTGACCTGGAATGGAAGAGCAACAAGGAGTTGTGGAACCTCCTCAAGAAGGGAAGAATCAAAAACTTCATTGATTGAATTCAGGGACACGATCAGAGCATTTCGGTCCAGTTCGCTATGGATTGGAAAGATCAAAAAGTGGAGTATGGAGGACATAAAACCACTATTAATGAAGAGCTAATAGATTAAGCTATAGACCTGGAGATGGATGGATTCCGTTTCTTCAATAAGAGGATCGACAAAAATGTTGAGGAGAAGAAATTTTTTGCTGATAATGAGGAGCTGGTTTTTGTTACTGTGGGATTGAGGGTAAGTTATATCCCCTTGCCCTTTGATGAAATCACCCGAATGATGGTTCGGTATATCTCTTTGGAAGGGAGATATGTTACAGTTCCTATTAAGCACCTGGTGTTCCTGAATCATTTCCGCAGGAAAATCATTGTCTTCTTCCCACATTATCTTTTGAACTCCCTCAAACGTTCCATCTTGGATTTCCAAAAGCATTCCTGGGCTATTCTGCTACATCAAGGTCTTATCCTTTTGCTGCACAAGCTCTGTGTTTCCAAATACCCCTGTCTCCCATCCTCTCCCAGCACCGTTCCACTCTTTCCTATCACCACTACCCCCACCCCCAGCCCTTCCACCACGACCAAGCCTAAAATGAAGAACCATAAGAATCCCAAACTAAACACCCCTGTTTCAGACAGAGTTCTTTGCAGCAATCAGGATTTAGAAGATTTCCAAAACTTATTGCACATTAGCAGTGCAGGCCAAGAAGAGACCTTACAAAAAGAAGGAAAAAGTACTTCACAAAGGCTAGAAGGTTTGGAAACTGAAATGATGCAACTGAAAGAGGAAGTGCAACATTTGGCCAATCAAAAAGGAAAAAGGAAGATGGATAAGGATACTGACCTTGGCAATAAGAAAGTTGAGGACATCTACAAAAATCTAAACTCCTTGGACAATCATCTAGGGAGAGCAAAAGATCGCCATGATCACAACATGGCAATTTTTAATGCAATAAGTGATTTCGTTGAAAAACATGTTCGTAGTGTTTCTGTGCTTAGTTGGATCTCGAACACTCTTTGGGGAACAGACAAGGAAATTAGTCAAACCATAGCAAATTTGGATGCTAAGGACCCCACACACATGACAACGGTTGCTCTTTTTACTTCACTACAATCTATTAAGTCCAGAATTAACAGAGCTACCAAGAAGTAAAGGAGGTCTTCGTTGCAGATGCTGATTTTCATCGTTATTTTTGCTATTTTTTTGTTTTTTTGTTATAGTACACACTTTGTTTTTCTTTTCTTTAGTAAATCTCTTTCGGTTACTGTTGGCTTTAATGCCTATTCTAGATGTTGATCCTTTTTTGTGGAACCTCTTCATGTTTTATCTAGATTTTAGGCCCTCTATGTAAATAGGGTATAGTCCCTTCAAAACTATTTACCAATAATAAAAAAACAACCACCTTTCCTTAATTCCACACTAAAAAAATCCTTGGTAAGCGAGGGGTCATGTTCATGCATCTTGGTAATATATTTTATAAATCCCCCAACTCTGAGTAGGTGCCACATAGAAGGGTTGTCGAAAATGTCTCCATGACTTAAAGGTTTAACCCTTACTCTGTCACCTCCCATGGTTTTCATGTTATTCTCCCAAAGAAAAACTAGACACACTCTACAATTGATATTATCAAAATAGGATTTCATAGAAATTAAACCCCCACACTTGGCCTTACTACCATGATAGTCATGCCAACTTAATTCACTCATGTGAGAGATAGAGGAATTATTGTGATCTTTCATATTGTATAATTTAATTAATTGATACGGGGATGTCATCACCTTTAAGCCAGAACTTGAAATCATGATTTTTCACCCCCACATTAGCAAGCATGTCTGCACATTTATTCCCAAGGTGGGGGGTATGGTTGATATAAAAGGAATCAAAACCTTTAAGATGTTCCCTAACATCTGAGAAAATATTTCCTAAGGCCCAATTATGAGATTGGTTCTTATTGATAACATTAACAATGAGAAGAGATTCACCCTCAATAAGAATGTGTTTAATTCCCTTTTCCTTCGCTAACATGAACCCCATAACAAAGCTTTAGCTTCAGCCACATTATTACTTTGGATACCAAGAGGTCCAGCATAGGAAAGGATCCAATATCCATCGTGGTTTCTGATGATACCACCTCTCCTAGCCAGGTCTGGATTACCCTTCAACGGTCACTCAAAGTTTAGTTTGATACCATTCTTAGCCAATTTAGACCATTTCATGGTTAAGAGTGGTAATTTAGCCAAGGATGGACTATAGGAAAATTATTTGATAACTTCCTCTTCCCTCTTAGGATAGTCATTTTTTATCTTTCCTTTGAAAAGTTTGGTGTTTTCTTTAATAGAGGAAATAAAATTAGCACTGACCTCTTTGACATTTGCTTTCTGGTTTCTTAAAATTAGAGTGTTTCTTTCCTTCTAGAGGCTCTAAAAGAAGTGTGGGAGGGAAATCTTCCAGGAAGTATCCAAGATAGAAAATTTTAATGGGAACTCCCATTGTAAACAAAAATATTCAATGGTATTGGGCTGAAACCATTGCACTTTGAACAGATCCATAACCTCTGTTAAAACCACCTGTGAGAAAGGAAAAGAAATCAAAAGGTGGTTGACAATTTCTTCCTCCCTATTGGATAAAACACATCTATTGGGAATAACCATGCCCCTTTTCTTGAGGTTATCCACAATGAGGATTTTATTTTGAGCATCCAGCCAATAAAATATATTCACCTTAGGAAAAATATGTTTCACCCAAAGTCTACCCCAATACTCCTTTTGAGAGGAGTATTTGAAATTAAGGAGATAGGTATATTTAACTGACTATTCTGTATATTATTCCTCTTTCCAAATGATAGTGTCTTCCTAATGTTGAAATCTGGGAATGTAAACATTTCTTAATTTAAGGTTAAGATCACATAGAGGGTTCCTATCACCATTGAAATTTGGGGAGGGGGAGAAAAATCCAACATATTGGCTCCCTCATTAGAGAATCCCTAGTAGTCCTTGACCCATACTTTACCCATATCTTCAAAAAACTATGCCACAATTCTCCATGGCTCCTCCTTAGCGAACGGTTTCTCTTGCAGCAAGCAATCATACTAGAAACGAATGGTATTGCCCTTTCCAATATTAAACTTTATAACTTTACTCAATATATCCTTAGAAGTGAGGAAATATCTCTAGAAGATGGATCCATAGGGTATACCATCTTGCAATAAGAAATTATCCATTCTTCCCACATTCCTTAAGTATTTCCTCTTGATGATATCAGTCCATATTCCCTCCTCTTTTATCACTCTCCAACCATATTTTTCCACCAACACTCCATTCATAAGTTTAATATTCTTCAAACCAAGGCCTCCACATTCTTTGGGTCTAATAACTTTATCCTAGGCCACCAGAGGGAATGTGAACTTCTCCTCTACCTCTACCTAGAGGAAATTTTTTTGAATCCTTTTAAGCCAATCTAAGATATTTATCAACAATTTGAAAAGTGACATAACATAAATGGGGATACCATGAAGTGAATCTAAGATATTTTTTAGAAATTTTTTCCAAAGGTTTGTTCCTTAGTTTTACACTCTTGTTAAGCTACTAACCATGATTTTAAAGAAGAGTATGGAATTCAAGTGGACAACAAATGATAAGGAGAGTTTCGAATCTATCAAACATGGCATATCTCAAGATGTAATTCTCATCAATCTGGACTTCTCTAAATGATTTATTCTCTATGCACTTGGTGGTTTAAACATCATCTCTGTAATCTTGGTTCAGTATAATAAAGAGGGATATGAGCAAACAATTTCTTTCTTCAGTTAGAGCTTGGAGGATTATGAGGTGAGGTATTATTTTATAAAAAATCATTTCCTTTCTATTATCAGAAGTCTAAAGAAATTCATGAATATAGTGTTAAGTAATATAATTCATTTACTAGTTTCACATGTGGGTGTGAAAGATTTTATTTTGAGCATGGACCTTAATGAGGAAAGATCTGGTTGGATAACCAAGGTTATGGAATAAGACATTGATATCAAGGTAACCAAGCTAGTTAGGGGTAAGGGTCTTTGTGAGCATCTTTCTTCCAATCATCATGATGATTCAAGGGATGAAGAAGGAGTTGTTTTGATGTTATATGATGATCAAGGACAAGTAGAAGATGGTGTGCCCATTCCTTATTGGAATCACAATATATAACACTTCCTTTAAAGAGGTCAAATCCATCAAGGTTTGAGTAAGGCCAAGAGAATTTATTTCTTGCTACAAACTATAATATACGCGCTTGTAGATAATATTCTTTTTAAAAGGGATGAAAATTGTGTCCTCCCGAGATGCATCAAAATAAATAAGATATTGAGGTAATTGCATGAGTTTCATGATGAAAAAATAGGTTGCCACTTTTCCATAAAAGCAACAGCTCTTAGAGTCCTAAAAGTTGGTTACTACTAGCCTAATCTCTTTAATGACTATTATGCATGGATTAGGAAATGTAAGAAGAGTTTCTTCTTCATAGGTAAAGAGAAGATAACATCCCTTCCACTCCATCCCATTTCTGTAAATGATCCATTCATGCAATGGGGGATGGATTTTATTGGAGTGATTAATCTAAACTCTATCTTAGGTCACAAATGGATCTTGACGGCTACATATTACTTCACCAAGCGGAAAGAGGCAATTGTGCTCAAGGAAGAAAATGAAGATTTTTTAAATTTTTATGAAGGTCTTATGACAAGGTTTGGTTTCCCTTCCAATTTAATATCAGATAACACCTTATATTTTCTTGGAACAAAGATATCTAAATGGGAAGTTAAAAAATCATCTATTTGAGCACTTCTTAAAATTATTACCCTCAGGGTAATGGGAAAGTTGAGTCCACCAAAAAGAACTTGTTGAATCTTATAAGGAGAACTCTAGATGAGAACAAGAGCACTTGGCATACCAAGCTGAAATAATCCTTGTAGGCTGATAGAATCAATCCTAAGAATTCAACCTGTTATTCTAATTTCAAGTTGGTTTATGGAAGGGAATAAAGGTTATTAATATCCCTAGAGTTACCAACATTGGAGCTTATCAAGAAGATGGAATTTTTTGAGTTTGAAGTTATGGAAGTCAGGTCTACAAAGCTCATGGAGCTAGAGGATCTAAGAAATCAGGCCGTGAAAACAATGAAGAAAGACTAAGATCAAATCAAGATGAGCTTTGATAGAGAGGCTAAAAATAGAACCATCCAAGAAGGAGACTTGGTCCTGAAATGAGATGCAGATAGATCCAAACCAGGAAGACACTCCAAGTTTGATACAATATGGAGTGGCCCTTATATGATTTTAGGATACAAATAAAACAATGCTTTCCAATTGTCAAAGTTGGACAGAGAAGAATTACATATTCTAGTCAATGGAATCTATCTCAATAATTGTTACTAAAGTGACCTCTCTTCCTTGTACATATTAGTTTAGAATTTATAATTCCTCTAAGTAATTTTAGAACATTACTCTATTGTAGTTTAGTTTTTTTCTTAATAAGTTATTATGAATTCTCTGCATGTTCCATTTGGGATATGTATGACCCTGCTATTTGTATGTAGATGTTCTTTAGTTGCTCTAGCACTTTCCATTTTCACGCAGGGTCTCATGATGGGACATCCGGTCCCTAACCCAAGGTGTTAGGAAATGACAGGCCCTAACAATGTACAAAATTTTTGAGGGCTGGATTCTCAGGTATAAAATAAGCTTTAGTAATCAGATTGAATCCATCCCTAATGGATCCTTTAGGGTCACTAGTATTTTAGATCTAGTAGGCATATCATCCCATGAGTTTCCGATTGTTATCCATTTTTTGCACACCTACAAAATGGAAAACTTAACTGATCGAATTGTTGGCAGTTGATGGAGGAAAATCAATGCTTTAAAATATTCATGGTATCTTGTGCTTTGGCTCATCCAAGTTGGTCTTAACTCATGAAAATTTGGTGAGATGCGGTGAATGGTCAATTTAGTGGTTGGTTTCATCATCGAGTTGGATGAGTTTAAGGTTGGACATCCTGCGGATTAGATAGAATGGACGTTGGATGACCCATAAGGTAGAATTTTTTCTAGTTGGATGACTTGGAGGTTATATGGCCCATAGGTAAGATGGTTGTCTAGTTGGATGGCCTGGAGGTTGTACGGCCCATAGGTCAGATAGTTTTCTAGTTTGACGGTTCATTGTCAACGCTAATGGCTCACTAGAAAGATGGTTTGTGGGTTGGACAAGTCTCGGATCAGCTAAAGGTAGGTTGGTGAATGACATCCCAACAACCAGTTTAATGAGGTATGATTCCCATGAATGTCATGCAAGAAATGTACCAAATATGTATGGACTTTCATACACCTTTAATGAAATATTTTGGTTGGTGAGGATATGTCAAGGACCTTCTTGCATATATTCTAAGATTTGCCTCATTTTAAGGAAGACATTTTGTCATGTAAAGGAACTCTCAAAATATTGTTCCAGAGCTGTAGTGAGTTGCAGGCCTTGAATTTAGGAATTTTATAAAGGATTATTTCCTTATGCTTGCAGTGTAATGGATTATGCATCATTTTAAGCAATAAAATTGATGTTTTGTGGATTTTATTTCCGTAACTCGAGTTATATTGCATTTATTTCCTCCCATTATATTTACAGGTATATTATGCATATTTTTTTCTCTTTGCACGGCCCAAAATTGTTATTCCCCGTGAACATGGAATTGTAAATGTTGTTTCGGACTGTGGCACACTTGTCTAGCCTCTCCCACTCTATTTTCTGCCCATTTTCATTCACTTAGAATCTCTCCATTTCCTTTTTATTGGTGTTATCTCCTCCTTTAGCTTAGGACTTTCATTTTATGCATCTCTCTTTTCCCTAGTCCCTTTGAAATTCTAGGTTAGCTTGATAATAGTTGTCTCTTCTATTTCTATGAGTAGTTTTAGTATTAGGAATAGGTAGAGTAACCAACCTTCTCAAGAGGTTTATCTCAATCACAGGGTCCCACACCATGAGACAATCTCACATTATTCAAAATTAGGGTTTTGCAATATGTAAATCCTAGGGTGATTATTTTTAACATAATAGTAGTTAGGTAATTGTAAAAACAAAGTATACCATAAAAAGTGGGTTTTAAACATGGGACATCACTCATTATGTCACAAGACAATTAGGGCCAAAGAGGCCAAAATCATACAATGAGTATACAAGACATAGGGTATAGCCCACAAAGAATGACATACAATATAAAACAATGGAAAAAGTGTATCAAACAACCATGGTGGCATATAATATTGCAAAAAAAATGTTACACATAAAGCACCCATTAGTATGTTATAAGGATAAAAAGTATGTCAAGGAATGTATGTATGAATGGAAAGTAATGTGCAAGTAAGAAATAAAAAGTAATACATAATGAAACAATAACACTTGTAATGTGTTAGAGTAGTAAAGGTAGATGCCCCCAAGAGCCTTGGTGGGACTAGAAAATAATACAATGTTGATCATCATTGTAATGTGTTAAAATATGTAAGATATATGTATTCAATCCAAAAGATCAAGTGAATACACATGTGTGTATTATTGGTGAGAAAAAAAATTAGTGTGGAAAATTAGGTATCTCCACAAACGTTCACGGGGCTATGCCACTCTGTATTGAATGGTGTAGCTCCCATTATTTAGTGCTAACTAATCTATTTCTATGTAAGTGTTGTGGGTTGGGAAAATATGCCAAGGATCACATAGGGACACTCTAGTGAACCTGTGGCAACTTGCTTGTATGGGGTACAAGGCAAGAAATTATAGAGATGAGCGGTCAAGGAGAGAAATCAGAAAACGAAGGTTATTATTGTGAGTAGGCTAATTGTATAATTCACACCCAATAACTAGAGTAGTTCAACATTCAATATAGAGGAAAGTAACAATGAAGCTATCTAGTGAGAAGAACAAATCAAGATAGAAATCTCTTAGATTCATCTATCAAAGATACAAAGCTCTTTCTGAATCACTATGCTTACAAATTTCTTAAGAGAGAAATACAAGAAACATAGGAAAAGAAGAATGGAAAAAATGTATCATTTATTTCATGTGCATTAGTGACACAAACTCTAGCAACAATAATCAAAATTTCTACAACATAGATTATATCCAATAAGAAAATTTATAGTTTACACAAATTCTTGGATTTCTGCCAACACTCTGAGACTAGGTCCTATTGTGGTAAAATCACAACACCCCTAAATACTTGCAAGTGAGTGATTGGTTGTTAGTTTGTTTTGTAAAAAATGGAACTATCCCAAAGTGTGGGGATTTTCAAAATGGGATAGATCTCTAGAGAATGTTGGATTCCTATCCTAACCTAGTTCAAACTACTCTAAAGTTCAAAGAGTTACAAAATCTAACCCTACTCTAATGCTTTTACAAGGGGACAAGGATATAAGGATTGCATGAAAATGAAATCTACTCTAAGGGAAGGCGATGCACCAAGAACGAGTTTTGGACAGCCTGCAATGCATGAGAATGAAAACAAGAAAATTGGGGAGGGTGGTCAAACACTATAGATCCAAACACCCGCTACAAACCAACTTTCCAATAAACACAACACCATTGAAATATTACAATGACAATTGAACAATGCACAATAACCTTAACTGTAATGAAAGATCATATAAGATACAATAAACACAAAGGAAGGCTGAGAATCATCCACATAAATTTTTAATTGCTCAAAAATTTGATACAATAGATTACATGGGGGGGGAAAAGAAAAAATATTGCCTTACAATGTTCAATAGAGAGGCTTGAATCTCCACAGGTTTCTCATAGACAAGAAAGAAGGGATGGAAAATTATGAAGTATCCAACCTTTTGAACTAATCCCCTCCTTATAATTTATAGAAGAAGTTTCAAGAGAGGAGAGAGAGAAAATAAATCTGAAATTTCCTCCATTACCCACAAAAAATCATTCTTTATCCTATAATGATTATGGAATATCTGTAAAATCCATGCTTGATTCATGACACTACCTTGTGCAAGAAGAAATTGGCTTTGATTTCTCCTTGGTATAGCCCCTAGCTCCTACATGCCATCAATTTAATGTAGCTCACTCTTACATTCCATCAATTTGACGCATGGCTCGACACCCCACATCTCCCATCTTGGCACAAGCTCACCATTCGATGCACCCACCTACCATTGTACACTTCCCAAATAACTCGGTGGGTAATGGTTACTCGATGGATTTTGGATTTTGTGTTGGGAGGGATTTAGAGTTTATTTCCCCACATTTTGGGATTTTGGCACTTCCATTTCCAAAAATCGACATCACCAATCCCTGAAATGACCCATATCGTGAACTCTGAAATAGCCTATCTCTGAATTCCAAAATTTTTGGACTTCATTATTTATTGATTTTGAGGACTCAATGCTCGCCGTTTCTGACTCCATTCACCCAAATGTTTGAAGTTAGTATGTCTGAAATCTTGAAATGTCACATTTGTTAAGTCACCCCCACCGGTTGAATTTTGAAGCCTCCCACTTCGGAGTTTGGACCTTTGTGAGCTCAGAGTTTTTGACCCACCAAACTCCATTCTCCTGAATCGAGGTTCTCCAAAACTTCGAAGTGTAATGCCCTCGATGAGATATGTTTGGGCAATGACCTCCATTTTTACCTATTCTTGGCCTACATGGCCCATCAACTCACTAATTCCTTTGTATATCTCACCTCCCCCTAAGCTACCTTCGCCACGCTGTGCATTTTTTGGGCTCACAAATCAATTTATCCCCATTCCTTGATTCATTACTTCACCAAGGTGAGTCAACTCAAACACTATACTCGAGCTCTCTCTAGATCGTTCGAGCCATTTTAACCTTGTAAATCCATGGTCACCCACCGATCAACCCCTCATCACCATTTTCTCTGTTCCCATAGGTTGGCTACCCAAGCTCATTTACCCATAAGTCGATCTTTGCATATGAGCATGTCCTCCATCGAATGTATGCCCAGCTTCCGTGAAATGAACTCGCCCCATCTTTTTCATAGCTCACATGTGGTGCACTTACTCCATGCACATCTCTGTAGCCTCCTCATAAGTTTGATCACATCGAGAAATCCTTTGATGGCCCATCAAATTCTTTGGGATCACCGTTTCCACAACTCGGCCTCTACGCCGAGCGCGTCCCATCGCCCACTGATGCACCATTGAGCTGAGCTCAAGGAGATTGGCCTTCAGTTTCCTGCAAAACATATTCACCCCTTACAAACCTCCCATTTGCAACTCAGGGATTTCATTCTGAGTAGTGTATTGAGCCTTTCCCCACACAATAATTATGTTGGACTATATGGCCTTTTTCTTAGCTCTCAGAGCCAACTTGGCTCGATCTTCCATCTGTTTAACTCATCCTAGCTAGTAGCTTGATGAGCTACTCAGTGAGTCCTCCTTTTTCTTAGCCCTCTAATGCAAGACTCCAGCTCGCCGAGATGCTCCCCGAGTAGCTCGGTGAGATTTATTTAGATTGGTGGGATCAATTAGTCCAAATTTCAAATTTTTGACACCAGAACTCTGAGTTTGGGAATTTTTCACATTTCTTCATGTTAGAGGCCTGATGAAGACTACATGTAAGAGGTTTAAGGCTCATCATTTTTTCCTTTAAATTTTTCTCATTTTGGTTGGGTGCTTGTGCACATTTATTCATTTTATAAGTTGATCTTAAAGGTCAAAACCCAGAAGAAGAAAAAATTCCTCAATATCATTTTCACTCCCAAATTCATAGAAAGTTCTCCCTAAAACCTCATAACTACTTGCAAACTCAAATTCATCCATTGAGACCATATCTGGTATCCAAGTTAAGTTTCACCTTGTTGTTCAATTTTTTCGTGAGGGGAAAAATTGGATAACAGGTCAATTTGTTTGAATGGGGTAGCTCTATTTATTGTGTTTGAAAAAAAATGAAATTTTGCAGTTTTCTTATAGGTTGGGGATCCAAGAGGAACATTCCACTGAACCTACTGAAAATGCTTGCAATATCTTGCAAGAGAGGAATTTTCTAGATATATGGGAAAAGGGAGTGGGAAATTAAGGAGGTGGCATTAATATCGTAGGTATAACATTCAAATGCTTGCAAATAATAATCGAAGCATTTCAACACACATAGTTAGGAAGAATAATAACGTTGTTACTAACACAAAGACAAGATAACTATGAACACAAAGTCTCATTAATTCCCTAATTACTAAAAGAAAGAAACTCCATTCTTCTTTATTGACATTCTCATAAAGTTTTACAATGAGAGGAATTGAAGAACATATGAGAAGGAGAATAGAGGGAAATAGATAAATCTTTTGTTTATCAAAAGTAATTACCCACTTGTGAACATACAAAATTGACAACCCTTAAGAATGGGAAATTCATTACAATTTATATGCTTGAGAAAGATTCTTCACCTACACCCCACGTTACATTTCATTTGTCCCTTACAACTTGTGACTCTTCATATTCATAGGAATAGAATTAGGTCCCCTTTTATTAATTAAGGGTGACTTGTTACAATGTTAAACATAGTGACATTTAAATAAATAGGACAAAATAGGAATAAGATAAAATGAAAATTGTAATTCCTGATGAATAAATATAACATAAATAAGGAGAGAGAAGGGAAAGAGAATAGATAGAGAGAGAGAAGAAGAGGAAAGTTAAATAGTCCTCTAAATACATCACCCTTGTTGATTCTGCCATGTTGTCTAATGGATATTTTCCAATCTTCATCGGAAAAATATCCACTCCCTTGAACCCTCTGTTATATGTGGTTGTTCCAGGTGTAACTTTATCACCTTGAGAAATGCAGACACAAATCAAGTACTTGAGCCAGCCATCCAAGATGTCATTGACATTATTTCTTTTATGAGACAAGAATTATGTTTCTTTATAATGTTTGATATTGTGGCTCTGATCTCAGTGAGAGAATCAAGTGTATCCTCACTAAATGAGAAGGGGCCCTTGACTTATTTCTTGAAAAAATCCTTCAATAGATTCAACTATTCACATGTTGAGGTGTTCTCATCAATAATGGAAAATTCAAACATTTGTGTCTTGGTGTTAACATCATCTTGAATTTTGGACGCATGTTCCTCATTTGAGTCCAACTCATCAATAGCATGATTCAACATCTCATACCAAGAGATGAGAGTCCTTACCCATACATGTCACAAGTTCTCAGATGGAAAATTGAATATCTTCCTATTTACAAACACCTGAGAATGATCATTTTCCATCTATACCACAAGTGGATGTACCTGATCCTAATATTAATTTTATTTTTCAATCTCATCTCTCATCATCTGAAATTTTTATGATAGACACACACACATGTACTTGTATAATGAGATCATCTCTAAGATCAACATTTTTCCCTTTGCCACAATCTTGTTCACCTATTTGTTATTGGATCATCCCTACATGGTGAAACCTTATGTATTTTGAATTGAATCAAGGTTGAAGCTATTTATAGGATCAAATTCTTCGATTGGGAGAGATGAAGTGTAATTCAAATCCATAAAATTCTGTACATACAAGGTGAGTGTTTGAAATGGTCTTACAATGGATAAATTCTCTCTTTGTACTCTTGGTCTTTTGTGAGAAGGAGAGTGGAAGATTCTTGGAATAGATGTGCATCTCCCTCATGAGTTTAAGGACCTAAGGAAATGGTGCTCATATCATAGTAGGATTGATTCATTTATTTAATGGGATTGATCATGCTTGGTTTGAATACTTCCACATACTGATTTCCCGAGGCACTAATGAAAAATTGAGATGCCATTTGAGATTTTTTTTTCTTCTCACACTTAACAAATGATGATATGGTAGAGAAATAAGGTATTGTCACCTTCTGGAATACATAGAATGCCTTTATGATCATTTCTTACATCCAAGGGAATATTTCGTTTGACTTAGGCTCCTTAACTTACATGATTGTTGTTTCCTGCTTAGAGTGAGAAGGTGCATCTTATGCAAGAGAGACATGAGTGGAAGTTAAAGGTGGAAATATTTAGGGATGTTAAGGGACTGAAAGGAGGATTGGATCATCCTCCCTAAGCTCAAATTCTACCATAGGGTCTTTGATGCAGAGAAATAAACAATTTTTCATGCATTCAATAAGTTAAGATACTTCAACATCAACCTCTACCCAAGCTCTACAAGGAAGATTTTTACCAAGAAGCCTAAATGGCTTAAAACTACATAAACTAAAAAATATCCCATTAAAAATTTTAACCTAACGCTATACCCTATTTTATACTCTTCATTAAATTTCCATTCAACTAAAAAATGGTCACTTTTCATGGAACTTCATCTGGCTCATACCTTTCTTCACCACACCTTCACTATCTTTCTTGGGCTTAGCCCCCAAATGAGGAAAATTTTGACTTTATAGCCTCCAATGACCTATGCAACATTCATACCATGTTTCACCACTTCAAACAAGTGTTATTCCAATTATCAAATTGATTTTAAAAGACTAAAAAAATCCCTTTCACTTATCTTGCTCAAAACTTTCATTTAGTGTTCTTAAGACCAAGTACCCTACATGATTCATGGTTAGAGAAATCCAAGAATACCCAGTAGGAAATTTAAACTTTTACAAGAACCCTTTAGGCACAATATGGTGAGTGTAAAATTTTAGAGGCCAACTCCTTATACATTTCTCACAATCCCTCTTTTTCACTTTACTAGTTCTCAAGCTCTTCTAGCTCTGCCTCTAGACATTATTAGACATATTTTCTCATGCATGAGGTTTTAAAATAGAAACAAATTTTTTGTGAGCACCCATTAAAATTTTCTACTAGTGTTCAAAGTTTCAAGATTAGGTTTCAACTTTAAATCCCACTTACTTAAGAAAATGACCCTTCCTATTAGGTCTCGAGATTGTGCATGAATGCCTTCCTATGTAATGTCATCATTATATTCCATGAAGTTTATTATTTTAAGCCAAAACCTTCACCAACAGATAGATGACCCTAAGACAGCTTTCTACAAAATTTCATTCATTTCTACAAGTGTATTTGCAAGATACTTGAAGTCTACTCTCCTAACCCTAGCTAGAGGGTTTCACTAGATCGTACCACGTTGAGAGGTTGGATTTCTTCATAAAAGGATGAGTGATTCTTTACAAATCCCTAAATTCCTACTATAGTATTGTATCAACTTTTTGTACCTTATAATATCGACAGTGGATTTAAATAATCACTAAATTGATAAACTTTACCTTGCTTGCTTCTAGCAAATATGTGTAGATCAGGGTTTACAACTAGTAAATATTTCAACTTAAATGGTATATTTCCTCCTTTAGGAATGGATCCTCCTATCAAGGTATTCTTCCTCATTTAACCAAGTCACTCAACCAATTCATGCATTGTTAATACACATAATTTCATATACTTTGCATATTATACCACAGTCCATAGCTTCACTACCCATAATAGTGTATTAACTAACAAGGTTTCATTATGATAAGAGATAATTTACGTGCATTAGATATAATAATATTCTCACAAAAAACCTTAAAATCCTTCATGTAATATCTTGTACCATTTACACCATGATCCTTATAAAACAAATGTTCACTATCCTACACAGACTAATGCATTTGTTTACATGCTTAAAAAGAGAGTATTCATATCTCAGACCTCTAATAACCCTCCTGAGAGGATTTCATTGGATGCTTCATGCACTCATGGAGATAAACCAAAATTTCACAAGTCATACACATCAAAATTTAGAGTCTTTCATGACAATAAATATACTAGTCCAAAAACATAGAGCTATATATTTTAAACTATACTTTGCTTACAAAATTTCTCCCTTCTCCACATAGTCCTCGTGGAGTCCTCCTGTAAAACTTCTCACCTTCCTCAGAAGGTTTCTCCTTTTCTCTCACTGAATCCTTTACTTGAATCTATCCTTATTACTTTATATGACTCATCATAAGCCTTTACAACACAAGGAAGGCATTTTTTACATATTTTAACATTTATGACTTACACAAAAACTTTATGAATCACTCTAGGAATCATGACAACCCTTACACACTTAAACAAATCCTTTCAATACCTTGATAACTCCCATTTGGGTATTTTACATGCTTCTAACATTTAAATTACAATTTTGGAGGGAAACATGAATTTTGATAAAATTTGAATGTCTTGACTCCATCTAGAACTGTAGAATGAACCCAAACCTTCTTTCATGGTATCATGATATGAAAATAATGATGATTTCACACTTTTGATATTCTTCTAAGGATACCCCCTACATCATACTCCAAAGGTGGAGAAAATTATTCATATACTTTGTTTGTATAATCATGTCTTCAGTTGATTCTTCATTTTGTTTGCATTCCTTTAGTCTTCTTTCTACTCTCCTATTGTCCTTTATTTCTTCATAACCACCTAGTTCCCATATCTTGATCTTTTTCCTTGCATTTTCCTTTACTTTTCTTCATTTCTTCTTGATCTCAATCTTCATCTTCATTATCCTCATGCTTCCATCATTTTCACATGTAAAAATAAACATCACAATAACAAAAACATATTGTTATTCATCTTTTTCCACCTTTTTCATCCATTTACATTCCATTTCCACAAATTTATAATCATTTTCCTTGCCATAGTATTCATTTCCTTTTCTCATTACTTTCTTTCTCTCATTCACCATCATACCATGTTTTTCTAAACATGTACCTTCATCTTCCTTGTCTTCATTTTGATAAATATTTTCCGAAGAATCCATCATTTCCTCAGTTGTATTTGTACTTCCCTCTTTTCCATCCATCTCATTTAACAATTCTTGCAATAGTTCATCACATTATTTTTGTCAAAATGCTCAATATTCTCAAATGCACAATTAGCCTCATATTATACAATTTCAAGGAATTCACTCACACAAATATCAATTTCAACCAATAAACAATCAACTTTGATTACCTTTCCTTCATTATTTTATTTCTTTGCTTCTTTGACATCTTAAATTTGTTTATCTTCTCTGAGTTCATCTTCTTCTCTCTTCATTTCATCTTCTCTTTCTTACACCATACTTGTTTTCTTTCTTTTCCATACCATCTTAGGTTCCTTGTGCTATTTCTTTTGTCTTCAAAAGAACTTATTTCTCTCTCTCTTGTCTGGTCTTTGTTCTCTTGAGCTTACTATCACTTTCTTTGATTTGTTCTCTTATCTCTATGTTTCTAGATTTTTCATCCAATTAGGCACTATGTATCCATGCCCTTTATCTAGTTTTAATATCTTCTCATGGCTCTTTTCCTTTCTCACCCCTTTAAAAACCTCTTTCTCTTTCTTTTCCTCTTTCTTCACCTTCTTTTCCTCTTATCTGATCATCTTTCTCAATTGCAATATCTGATTATTCTTCCTGAGTAGCTCTATGGGCCACTTAGCTTTATTTTTCATCACAAACTCAATTCCATCTTTCATCTCACTCTCATATCTTAGCAACTCTCAAATATTATCCATATTTTTCTTCAACTCTATCAAATATTTTTGCATCCATTCTTCTTGTTTTCTTACCTCTTCTATATTCTTGTATTTTCTTATGGATTTTCATCTTATGGCTAACAACTCTCTTATCAATTCCTCTCTATCCATCTCTATCTCTTTTCTTCTTTTCTCAACCAAGTTCTCTTCACATTTCTTCTTCCACACCTCACCTATGATTGTTGACCTGGTATTTTGGTGTCTTCACACTCTTCTCTCACTCTCACACTTCACTTCTTAATTTTCAACTTATCACTTTCATCCACATACTCACACAATACAATGATAGCCACAAATATCATTCAAATATCATAATACACTCATGGTTTGATACCAAATGATGCAGAGAAATAAATATTTTGTCATGCATTCAAGTAGTTCGGAGGAAGCAACAACAACCTACACAAAGCTCTATAAAGGAGGATATTTACCAAGTAGCCTAAACTATCTCTAATATGAAAATATTGATTTATTCTACCTTCATTTAAAAATTTGGTATAACCTACTTCATACCCTACATCCAATGTCAACACAACCCTAAAATTGATAACTCTTCAAGAAAATTCACTCTCTCTTACCTTTCTCTATTGGCTCTTCACCCTTCTTCATTAGCTCTCTTGGTTTCCTTTCACAAACAAGTAGCTTTTTAGTTTTTTTTTTCATTAAATGACCCTTCCACTACCTTATACCCTATTGTACACTTAAAACAATATTAGTTTAATCATCCACTTTGTTTAAAAAGGATAAAAACATCACTTTTTTGTAATCTTTCTTTAAATTGTCATTCTAGCCCCTTAAGACCATGCCCTTACTAGCTACATTGTTGGAGACTTATAGATATACCCATACCAACTATTATCTTCCTCATGTACCATTTTATCCCAATATGGTGCATGCCAAATTTAATAGACTAACTCCAAGAGGTCCAATCCCCATCCCTCATTCTTCCTTTCAAGCTTCTTAGGTCTTACTATCCCTTACTTTTGACATTTTTTTTATCATAACTCACATTAATAAATTATTAAATACAAAATAAAATAATATTATACCACCCAATTATCCCTTATTAGTCTATATAAATCTCAATGGGGGGTTTCTTTGGAAAATTTCATCAAAATCTACAAAACTCATGTTTTTAACAAGGTATGTGGGACTGTGCTCACTACCCTACTAGAGAATGTCATAATTATCTCAAAACTTACCCAATGGAAAATAAAAATCCTTTCTAAATCTAATTGAGGGAAAGGTTTCAGTTATTTCTTCCAATTTTTAGACTCTAGGTCCAAGTATATCATTTCCAAACAACCTCATTTGCATTCAAACCCTAGGAGCTCTGTTACAAATCCAAGAGGCTTTAAAACATAGTATCATACCTTGCATGCAAATTTAAACCTCAGAATTATGTCCACAAGTCTATCTTATTGTATCAAGTGATCTTATTTTACTGGTGATTCCTAGTGATGAAGGCAATTTTCGCCACAAAAATGAGTTAGACTAGAGTTTGTACATTAGGAAAAAGCATCTAAAACCTCAATCTTCAAATGAAAAGTATAAAACGTATTAAAAAATAATAGCTCACCACTTACTCATGAAATACATCCCCACAACCTTTCTATGGATAACATTCCTCTCACACAATCATTTCATTAATAAAAAAATTGAGTTGTTAAAATGTATAGTCACAACCTTAGTTCTCTTAAGGTTTTATCTAGCATACAACTTAATGATACAAGGGTTTCAATGTCATTTCTATGAGATAGAATAATCAACCACTTCTATCACGTAGTTAAAATGGAAATCCTTCATCAATAAATTACAACTCAAGGACATTATATAATCTTGCAAACTAATTATAATGACACACACAATTTCTACCTTAGTGCTCAAGTTTAAAAATAAAGTTTACTAACTCAAACCTCCCTAAACCATTCAATGAGATCCAAACACTTATTTTAGTGTCCTTAAAGAAACATCACTGAATATCAAAGTCACTTGCAAATAAATAATTATAAAGATAAAAACATTTGAATCCTTACAAAAAAATGTTTAAGCTTATCAACCATATATTCTATAAGTCTCTTTCAGTTTCCTAATGTTCCATCTCTCTCATTATCCTCAAGAGGATCCTCATAACCATCTCCTTATTTTTTCCTATTTGATTTTTTGTCTCTTTATTGGAATCATAACTAACTTTTCAAATTCCCAAGATGACTCTTCCTATACCATTCATGTCCATACAACCTCATGAAGTATTTTTTACATATTTTGTAGTGACACACTAGGTCTTAGAACTTGTTTCCTCTTGAACATACTCATTCACACCCATTTCAATCATCTAAACACCCTCAACCTCAAAATTACATGTTTGAAAATTTTAATTCCAATTAGAGGGAAAACACCATTTTGAAAATTTAAACTCTTAAACACCTAAGACCCTATCTCTATCATGACTTAGCATACTCCAATTGACCTCATCACCAAAAAGGTTTGAATTTGTTGATGTATTTTAAATATTACCCAACATCATTATTTTTTGATTATGACCTTCTTGTGAAACATTTTTTAGTAGGAGTATTTTTATTCGAGTGCCTTATGATTCGAAATCTCTCCAGAATGAATTGAGCCTAAATACTTCTTGAATTTTGAAAATGAGTGCTGAGATGCATGTATTTGAATAGAGGGGAATATCCTGATCTTTTTGAACCATTCCTTTGTTCTCTTGATGATGGCCTCGGTCCTCTAACTTATGTCTTCCGATTCATAGAAACTCCATGTCACTTATGGAAGATGTGAGGCATTTATTGCTTGATATTTTGGATCATACAAATTTATGTCAATATCATGAATTCCTTCCTTGTACCAGTCAAATTTAAACCTTTTTTATTTTCTCGATTTTCATCGTCGTGTTGTCTCTTTCCCAGACTTCAAATTAATCTGTGTAATTTACCTAATAGTCCTCTATCTATGGATCATGATATGACTCAGGGATGTGAAAAGTGTCTGGATCATTTTGGATGTCATATTATACTCTTGGAGTATATGAATACAAAATTAGTAGGGAAAAGGAAGCTTCTATGCATGTAGAATCACTGATAATTTTTCAAGAGAATATTTAAAGAGAGATGATGAAAGATAAATTCTTATTTTTTTAGTTCTCAAGCTTACTTTGAACATGGGAAATTTTTTTGCATTGCTAAAAAATATGGTCTTGTTAGTGAGATATTTTGGAAACCTTCACATAGAAAGATCAAAACATGATACTTGGATTTATGATAAAGTGGAAATATGGATGAAATCTAAACCATAACTCTTGATAAAATAAGGATTTATAGTCAAAACCTTGAATGAGGATTCCCTTCCAATGTTTTAATAGGAAACATTATGACCGCATCGTTCACCGTCATGAAATGTTTATTTCTCTCTTTTGGGATCAACTATGGGTATCTTTCAAATGATAGATGATTTTGGGAAATATTCTAAGAAAGTTCCAACCCTTTGAATGGCCTCAAAATCACGAGAGCTAATATGATGTAATTGATAAATTCTTGGAGACCGGTACCTGGAGAAAATGATGATGCAAGTTTTCACTAATGATTTTCCTCCAATATATTCTCTTCATGTCTTCGATGATTGTGAACATGAACAAGGCCATCCATTCCTAAAAACATTTCATGGTTTATTCTTCCATCATCTGCATGAGGAGTATGATTTCATCTGAATAGCCTTTGTGAAATTCACTTTGTGAGAGATACTTTGGTAGACGTGATAGATTTCTTCCTTTTTTGAACGATGAATCCAACGTGAGGCCTTGAATTTAGCATTCTATTTTATACTACTCATCTAATGAAAATTCCTTTGAGATGATGGCCATATTGTTCTAGGTTGGAATTTGAAGTGAGTGAGATATTTCCTTGGGATAAAGCACTACCAATACTGAGTTATCTTCTCGTATAGTTTGGGTGTCTAGCTCATAGTTATGGGAGCATGCCAACATTAACTCAGTTCTCTACACTGAAAATAAATGGAAAACTATGAGGTACAATTTGATTGTGAAAAATTTACCATCCATTGGTTCTCTATGTCCTCCAAGAATTCAATATTTGAGGTATTTTAGGTCCATGTTGGTAACATCATTGACACCCACACTCGAGTATTTGGAGGAGAGATCTAAGACAGGATTAAGGCTTGCAAACTTGAGTTTTATGTTGATGATGACACAATGTTTTCACCTGTAAGGAGTATTTACTATTTTAAGTATATTCACTTTTTCAACTTTTTTTTCTTTAGATTACGTTTTTTATTTCCCTGGTTGTTTCCTATGAACAATTCCTTGAAGAAATTTACCTTTTGCAAGAATTTACTATTTATAACAATTGCTCTTGTAGAGACTTATTAACTTTGGAAATTTTTATTCCACACCTTGGATTGTGATGAAACCACCTATAATGGAGTAATGTTTTATGTTGAACTCACGTACACATTTTCCAACCTGGAACAATATGGACATCATCTCAAAGGAATTTTCAGTAGGTAAATAGAATAAAATAGACTCCTAAATTCAGGGCCTCACACTGGGTTCATTGTTCAAAAAGGAAGAAATCCATCACTTCTACCAAAGTCTTTCTCATGAAGTGAATTTCAAAAAGGATATTCATATGCAATCATCCTCCTCATTCAGGTGATGGAAGAGGAAACCATGAAATATTTTTGGGAATGGATGGCCTTGTTCATGTTCACAATCATCGAAGACACGAAGAGAATATATTAGAGGAAAATCATTAGTGACAACTTGCATCATCAGTTTCTCCAGGTACCAGTCTCCAAGAAGTTTTCAATTACATTGTATTAGATGTACACTCTCGCAATTTTGAGACCATTCAAAGGGTTGGAACTTGCTCAAAATATTTCCCAGAAGGATCCAATATTTGAAATATACCCATAGTTGATCCCAAAGGAGAGAAATAAACATTTCATGAGGGTGAACGATGTGGTCATGGTGTTTTATATCAAAACATAGTAAGGGAATCCTCATTCAAGGTTTTCAGTATAAATTTCTTCTTTTATCAAGATGTATGGGTTATATTTCCTCCAAATTTCCACTTTCTCATACATCCAAGTATCATGTTTTGATATTGCTATGTGAAGGTTGCCATAGTATCTCAATGACAAGACTATATTTTTTAGCAATGCAAAAAAATTTCCCATACTCAAAGTAAGATTGAGAACTAGAAAAGGAAGAATTTATCTTTCGTCGTCTCTCTTTGAATATTCTCTTGAAAAATTATTAGTGATTCTAAATCCATAGAAGCTTCCTTTTCCCTACAAATTTTGTATTTATATACTCCAAGAGTAGAATACGACATCCAAAATGATCCAGACACTTTTAACCTCCTTGGGTCATATCATGCTCCGTAGATAGAGGACTATTGGGTGAATTGCATAGATTAATTTGAAGTCGAGGAAAGAGACAACATGACAATGAAAATTGAGAAAATAAAAATGGTTTAAATTTGATTGGTACAAGGAAGGAATTCATGATATTGATATAAATTTGTATGATCCAGAATATCAAGCAGTAAATGACTCACCTCTTCCACAAGTGACATGGAGTGTCCGCGAATCAGGAGACATAAGTTAGTGGACTGAGGCCATCATCAAGAAAACAAAAGGAATGGTTCAAAAAGATAAATACATTTCCCCTCTCTTTAAATACATGCATCTCATCACTCATCTTCGAAAATCAAGGAGAAGTCTTTAGGCTCAATTCATTCTGGAGAGATTTCAAATTGTAACGTGCTGGAATAAAAATACCCCTACTAAAAAATGTTTCACAAGAAGGTCATAATGAAAAAATACTGATGCTGGGTAATATTTAAAAGACATTAACAAATGCAAACATTTTAGGTGATGAGGTTGTTAGAACAATAATATTAAGCGCATCATAATGTTTAGTTTATAGTTAAATAATATAGAATAGTTTATATTCTTATTATCTAAGTATAAACTTTAGATTAGGTTTGTTAGATATTAATTAACTAACTATTTATTAAGTTGGGGTGTGCCCCATTCATATTCATTAAATCAAGTGAATCATTTATTTTCCAAGTAAATACATGGAGTAAAGTGAGGGAGGAGTTAGTTGGTTGGGAACCTATTTAACCCATCCCCCTTCCCTCTTCATTATGAATTAATGTGTGCATAGGTGAAAGAGGATCTAGAATAATATTTACCGTATGGAAGATTTACCAGGAGGAAAACATAGGTAAAAGTTAAATATTTGTTTTTTTTCTATAGTTTCATTTGTGTAGGTCAAAAAAATATTCAAAGTAAAAACACAAAGTTAAATTCAAAGAAAAGGAGACAAGCTCCACATGAATAGGGATTTCAATTTTCTCATTGGAAGGTTGAAAAATCTTGTCCCCTCTATAAATTTCAAGTTAACTTATATTCACATGTGAATTTGAATTTTCCTCCCCTAATAAAAATTTAATTAATTAGTTTTTACTTAATTTATATTTTTTTGACACCTTTAATAAGGATTAGAGTTATTATTTAAAATAATATAGTTTATGGGTGTGAACTATAAGTATAATAAAAATTATACTTATAAAATTCTATGTATAGTTTAAATATCATATAGTTTAATAGTTTTATAAATTATATGTTTTGGAAAATCTTTTTAAAAAAAGAGTATATTTTAAAACTAAAATATTTGGGCCACGAAAAATGTTTTATTTATAAACTGTGTTAGAGCTTTAATATATTCTAAAGTTCTAATTTGTAGCCACTTAAAACATTAAAAATATCTTTTCTTATATTTAAATGTTAAACTACAAATTAATTGGCCCCATTTAAAACATGAACACATAGTATATTTTATTACTTTATGATTATGAAAGTTAGTTTTTGTTTATTACTATATGGTATTACGTAGTATGTCTTTGTCATGTTAAAGACTTGGGAACAAGTCATATTTTATTTTTGGTTCTAATCTTCAACCCCACATTTTATATGATTTAATGAAAGATGATTTGGGGCATGCATGAGTTATATTATGGAATAATATAGCCCAAACATTGTATTAAAAAAATGGCGGTGAAGATAAAGCCACCGAGTTGCTCAGTAAAATGTAGAGCTGATGTGAAATGCACCGTTTTGAAAATAAATGTGCCCAGTGATAGTATGTAAGCCCATGATAATTAAAAGAATAGCTCGGCCAATGAAAATAATAATTCGCCGAGTTATGAATATTCATATAAACTCATCTCACTCGTGATATAAATTCTCACATATGAAGGAACATAGCTCCAATTTTTTTAATTTTTTCTCTTGGTTTTTAAATTGAATTTAAATTCAAATTTACTTTTTCATTTTTTGAACAATGAGAAAATTAGTTGAATTAATAGTATGACATGACTAATTTGTCATCACATCGTCATTTATATCTAAAGTTAAACTTTCATAATTCTATTTTTTTGGAAAAATTATATATAAATATTTTTTTCAAAAATATAGACAAATTAGAAAATCATTTTTATTAAAATAGTTAAATTATTGCTTGTTTAATGATATTTTTTTCGATTTTTTTTACAAAAATAAAAAATAAAAACATTCACTCACGCTTCAATTTAATCTTTTGATATCAATCTAACATTTTTTCATGTATAGACTATTTAATTAACAGGACCTCCTTTTGTGGTGTGAATTGATCGTGATCAATTATGAGGATTAGAATATGATAGGGGGAATTTCTATAGAAAATATTATTTGAATCCTTGTTTATAGATTGTTTTTTATCTATATTTTACACACAAATGGGGTCTAATCAATTTTTAATTAATAAATTCAGATGTTGAATGGAAATAACTACAGCATTTGGAAGATTCGATTGAAAGAAGAATTCATGGCTCGTAAACTGTGGGCAGTTGTAAATGGAACAGAGAGAGCTCCTACTAGAAGACATGTAATTGTTGATAACGTTGTCATATATCAACAGAAAGTACAAGAGGCGATGTCCATTATATTACGAAGCGTACAAAATATTTTTCTGCTTCATATTGGAAATCTAGAGAGTCCTAGTGAAGCTTGAACACAATTGGAGTCGATGCACAAAGGTATGTGTTTATCAAAAATTATTAAATTGGTTTTAGAGCTTATGACAACTCTCATGAAGAGAGCTAAAAAAGTGATTAATTATTTAGCAAAAATAAAAAATATTAAGTCACAATTAGATGGATTTGGCAGTAATTTGATTCATGATAAATTGCTCTATTTTATTATCCAATTAAATATTCATGAAAAATTTAGAAATTTCATTTCAATTTTGAATTCAAAGTATCAATCCAAACAATACATTCCAAATTTTCAAACCCTTAGTAATCTCCTTGTTCAAGAAGAGCAGGTTAAGACTAATTTTGATTCAAAAGAAAATGCCACACAGGAACTTCTTGTTCAAAAAGGAAAAGGTAAACCTTGTAGGTTTAACAAGAATAAAAAATCAACTTTTAAAACCCCTAATAAAAACAAGAAACCAGAAAACTTAAAAGTTAGTTTTGATGGTAAATGTCATAATTATGGGAAATTTGGACATAAAAAGAGGGTTGTAAATTTAAAAATAAGTCAAATTTCAAAAATCAGAAATGGAATAAATCATATCAAAATCAAGATAATGATGATGATAATAATCATAGTGATAATATAATAGCTTTATAAATGAAAAGTATATTTTCTATTTCATATACTGATAAAAAAGAAGATGTTTTTTAAGAACTACAAGTGAGAACATTAAATTTTTTTTCTTATATGTGCTTTTGCTTCAAAAATAGAACTAATATTCATGTATTAAAAAGTGCTTACATGATCATTGTTTGAAGCAAAATCCATAGGAAGTATCCACAATTGGTGGATTACAATAAGATAATGAAGATATTTCTTAGTATACAAAACTAAAATATTATTATATGCATATCAAATAACACTTGGGGATGCCCTTGCATTTGTATTAGAGATGTCCAATACTGACTGCATCTAATATATATTTTACAATGATAGTATGCTGAATTTTTTTCAAAATATTCTAGCATTTTTAGTTGTTAAGCATATTATTATGTTAGTTGTTTTACATCTAGTATTTAACTTTTACAGTTGGTTAAAAGAGAAATCAATAATGATTTGTACTATGCTTATTATGATGTCTATATGGATATTGCAACTCTAACCATGTTGATGTTGTGTTAAATATAAAATATACTTGATATGTGTTCAAGTTTTTGGTGCAGGAACCATTACTTGGAACAACTAAAAGAAAGAAACAATATCCATTTCTTCTATTGAGGCAAGGAAGTACAATGGAAGCATCGAAGAAGCCACGTGGCTAAAGCGGAAGTTGGAAGAGATACACATGGAATTTTAAGAAAGTATTTCTATTCTATGTGGTAGTCAAAGTGGTATTACTCTTGATAAAGAATCCAGTTCAACATCAAAGAATGAAGCATATTGAATTTCATATATGTGTTATTTGAGAGAAGGTTCTCTGTGGTGATAGAGATCTCCAGTTTTACTGGACTAAAGATTAAGATTGCAATTATTTTTACGAGCCATTGTGTGTTGTAAAATACTGCAAGTATGTGTAATGCTTGGCATTTTAGAGTTTCCATTGAGGGGGAGTGTGCATGCAATGTCACCTCTTAATGGTCAGCCGGTTGTTGACTCCTTCTCCTCTATACTTCTACTCTAGTTTAAAAGCATTGTAAAAGATTTTATATGATCTAAAGTAAACTGATAGAGTTTATGGGAAAAATACAGTCCAGTGTGCATCTGTTTGTAAAGGAGGTCCTTGTGTTATAAAAGGATCCTAGAGATGCGCTATAAGAATATTTCCACGAGAAACCGTGAGATGTAGTCTCACAAATCATGCTTAGCCTAAATCATATGTCTGATTTATGGATTCTAAATCCTTTTGTACCAAAAGGTAAGTTGAGAATGATGAAGGTGTTATAATTCCTTCAACCGATATGCTAGCCCAAAACCTTTATGGTTTAAGGATTGTAAATCTTTTAGTGTACCACGAGTAGGTAATCTATTGGCATATAGATTCCCACTTAATATTAAGGGGGAGTGTTAAAAAAATAATATTAAGTACATCATAATGTTTAGTTTATAGTTAAATAATATAGAATAGTTTATATTATTATTATTTAAGTATAAACTTTAGATTAGGTTTGTTAGTTATTAATTAACTAACTATTTATTAAATCAGGGTGTGACCCGTCACTTAATATGGACATAACCCTTCCCATTATTTAAATATGATTGTAGCTCATATTCATTAAATCAAGTGAATCATTTAGATTCCAAGTAAATACATGGAGTAGAAGTGAGGGATGAATTACTGGACTGGGTTGTAAAATGTTTCTCGATAGTGGATTATTCTTCTGTGGTTTTTTACTCATTTATGGGTTTTCCACGTTAAATTCCATGTCATGGTGTTATGGTGTTATTTACATACTCAATGGTTTAATTTATTAATGTTTGGTGCAATATATTTATTAATATGGTTGATATAATTAACCCCTCAGATCTGACAGAGGTCAATTGGATTATGCTAAGTCATGAGAAAGATAGGGTCTTAGGTGTTTAAGAGTTTGAATTTTCAAAATGTTTTTTTCCTCCAATTGGAAATTAAAATTTTTAAAAATGTAATTTTGAGGTTGAGGGTGTTTAGATGAGTGAAATGGGTGTGAATGAGTATGTTCAAGAAGAAAAAAGTTCTAAGACCTAGTGTGTCACTAAAAAAGATGTAAAAAATACTTCATGAGGTTGTATGGACATGAATGGTATAAGAAGAGTCGTCTAGGGAATTTGATAAATTAGTTATGATTCAAAGAAAAAGACAAAAAATATAGTAGGAAAAAAGTATTCAGTTATGAGGATCCTCTCAAGGATAATGAGAGAGAGGGAACAATATGAGAATGAAAGAGATTGAATTTTGTATGGAATATATGGTTGATAAGCTAAACATCAATTTTTGTAAGGATTCAAATGTTGTTTTCTTTATAATGATTTTTGTGCAAGGTATTAATGACTTTGATATTCAATCATCATTCTTATAGAACATTTAAACAAGTGTTTGGAGCTCATTGAATTGTTTAGGGAGGTTTGAGTTAGTAAACTTTGTTTTTAACTTGAACACTAAGGTAGGAATTGTGTGTGTCATTATAACTGGTTTGTAAGATAATAGGATGTCTTTGAGTTGTAATTAATTGATGAAGGCTTTCCATAGTAACTACATGATAGAAGCGGATGATTCCATTATCTCAGAGATTAGACATTCAAACCCTTGTATCATTAAGTTGTATGCTTGATAAACCCTTAAGAGAATGAAGATTGTGACTTTAATTGAAAAAATTAGATTTATTATCAATGAAATGATTGTGGGAGAAGAATTATCTCCTTATAAAGGTTGTGGGAATGTATTTCATGAATAAATGGTGAGATTTTCCTTTTGAATAATTTTTAGATTTGTCATTTGAAGACTGAGGGTTTGTATGCTCTTTCCTAACATGTAAAATTCAGTCTAACTCAATGTTGTGGCTAAGATTGCATTCATCATTAGGAATTACTGGTAAAATAAGATCACTTGGAACAATAAGACAAAATTGTGGACCTAATTTTGAGGTTTCAAGTTCAATGCAAGGTAAGATATTGTGTTTTAAAGTCTCTCAGGTCTGTAACAAAGCTCCTAGGGTTTGAATGCAAAAAAAAGTTATTTGGAAATGATTTACTTCAACCTAGAGTCTAAATAATGAAAAAATAGCCTAAAAGTTTCTCTCAATCAGATTTAGAAAGGATTTTGAGTTTCCATTGGGTAAATTTTGAAATGATGATGACAATCCCTAATAGGGAAGTGAGCACAGTCCCATAGACCTAGTTGAAAACTCGAGTTTTCTTTATTTTGATGAAAATTTTCTAAAGTAATCCTTATTGATATTTTATACAGTATAAGAGGGATAAATGGGTGTTGTAATAATATTTCATTTTATATTGAATACTTTGGTAAAGTGAGTTATGGTCAAAAACGTAAAAAGGTAGGGCTAGTAAGACCTAAGAAGCTTGAAAGGAAGAATTAATGACGGGAAAAGGACCTCTTGCAGTTAGACTATGAAATTTTGCATGCACCATGTTGGACCAAAAGGATACCTGAGGATGTTAATAGTATGTTGTAGGTATTTCTATAAGTCTCCAACCATGGAGCTAGCAAGAGCATCATGGTCTTAAGGGACTATAGTGAAAGTTTTAAGAAAGATTAGAAAAAGGTGATGTTTTGATCCTTTTTGAACCAAGTAGATGATTAAACTAAAATTGTTTGAAGTGTATAATGGGATATAAGGAGGTGAACTGCTCATTAAATTCTAAAAACACAAAAAATATACTTGTTTGGGAAAGTAAACTAAGAGAGCTAGCGAAAAAATGTGAAGAGCTAATAGAGAAAGGTTGGAGGAAGTGAGTTTTCTTGAAGAAAGATAAATTTGAGGGATGGATTGACATTGGATGTAGGTTATTAGGGTATAGTGAGTTTTGAAGCTACTTAGGGTAAAATAAATTAATTTTGCATATTCAGACTTACTATCTTTGGAAATTTCTATTCCACACCTTGGATTGTGATGAAACCACCTCCAATAGAGTAATTTTTTCTCTTGAACTCGTGTACACATTTTCAACTCAATTGAGTCATTATAATGGTGGGAAATAAAAAAATTATGAAACTAGGACATGAAGTCTAGGTTTTTTCACTGTAAAAAGTTTTGAATATGAATTTCATTTCTATCACTTGTTTCTTGAAGGAACCTAGAAATTGTGAAAACGTAAAAAATCCTACCTTTATCTGTGTGCTAGTTTGCAAGATATGAAATTTTTATCCTCTTGGGTATAGAGTCATTTTGACACAAAAAATGCACTTGGAGATTTTTTATTTTTATTTTTAAAATCCTTCAGTTGCAATCATGGAAGAATGGTGGGAGGAATGGAAGAGATATAATGGAGGTAAAATATTCTAGAAACATTTTGCTAGAGTTTTGGGTAGATTTGGAGAAAAATGAATAAAAATGGAAAAATACACTAACTCCTTGATTTTATATGCCTTGGGGGCGTATTTTATTTTCCAAATTATCCACTTGGAAAGCAAAGAATGGGAAAAAAATTATTCCCTATCCCTAGAAGGACAAGTGGTGAACATGCACATGTGGAGTTTAGAGAGAAAAGGGCTTATTTTACTGGAAAAAGTGGCGAAGTGGAAAAAAAAAAGTTCTTAGCCTCATGATGATAAGTGACAGGGATGCATGACATGAGGCGGGGGCTAGAAAATTTCCAAAAGTTACTTACGAGAGCTCCTTAGGGTCATGTGGTGGTCTAGGAGGTCAAAGGTGCGGGGTTGATTTTTATTTATGCCTTGCCCCTTGGGAAAGGGATGAAGGGAACACAAAATTTCACCTCACCCTCATGCTACCAAGTGACATTGTAAATTTTAGCTAAGGACAAAACTCATACCTTGGGAAGGATCTTGAAAATGACATTGTCAGAGCTCTCTTAGGTGTTTTTGGGAACTTATTTATATTAATTTCACTTGAAAAGAAATTTTAATAAGAATGGGATGGAATTAAAGTTAAAATTAAGCTTGAAAACTCTTATAAAATGGTGTTCTTTCTCTAAATTACTAGTTGTTCCTACCAAAAATGAGTTGTGGAGAGAAATGCATAGGTCTTGTGAAACATCTGAGAATACATCATGTAGGGAATTGAATTATATTTCCATTGATATATTGTTTGACCTCTAAATAATTTTGGAGCTCCTATAATCATCTTTTGAATCTCAGGTGCTTTTTTGTAGTGTAAGCTCTTTTGCCCTAAAAAAGCTCACTTTTATTGAAGTGGTTCCTAAAGTTTTGAATATTTTATAAATCTTCCTAAATAAATTTTAAAATTTTATTGGATCATTAATATAACTCCTTTATAAATATAAGTCTTCAGATATACTACGAAGAATATGCATCAACCTTAGAAAAGATAAAAATAATCTTTCCTAAGCCTAATGAATGATCTTCCTTGAAAGGCATTGTCTTATAAGAATATTTTGGACTTGTTTTCATATCTTAGAAACATGGGCAAGGTTAAAACCACATACATGATTGTTAAATTCATGGGAATAGGCATGACATAGGGGTTTAACTGATATGGAAGGGTTCCCGGGAAGCTTTAAAATGAATAGTTTTGACACTAGGGTAGAATTGTCATGTTTTCAAGTTGAATTTTACCCTTGCAAAACCACATGAAAACAACTGGATCTCACTTGGGGAATCATTATAGATTGAGTAAAGTGAGGACAAGATGAGAAGGAACTCTATAATATCAATTTACAATTTAGACCAGTGCCTTATCCATTGGGATTTATAGAGTCATAATAAGAAACAAATAGAATAAAAGGAGTACACATACATGACAAAAAGGAAACACACAACACTTGAAGAAAAATAACACACATGATGAGAAAGGGAAACACACACCTAAATAATGTATGTTACAATGCAGGGGACAGCCTAATTTCACTTCTTTCATAATTTCAAGTATTTCCCACTATGAGGTAACTCCAATTGTGTACCATCTAGATATGATAAATAGATAACATTTTATTCATAAGTTTTTTGAATATGGAATGGACCAAGCCACAAAGAATAAAATTTCCCATGTCTTCTTTTAGGTTCTCTTCACTTGTCCTATAACAAGAGGATTTCTACAAGTTTGAAATCCCTTGCTTTGGATTTCATGTCAAAAAACGTTTTCACCCTCAATTGACGTTCTTTTATACAGTCTGCCACCTTGATCCTCTCTTCTTTGAGCTTCTCAAGGAACAAAATTATTTTATCAAGGGAATCACACTACTGACCATATTCCAATTTCTTGAGAAATTTAAGTGCTAGAATATCGAAGGTGACTAGAATCTCAACCTCGCTCCCATAGATAAATTGGAATGGTGACATGTCGATTTATTTATTAAGAGTTATACTATATTCCCACAATGTATCGTAGAGTTTCTTGTGCCAATTATTTTGATTCTCATCCACCAGCTCATAGACTATGTTCATAATATTTTTTTTGTTGACTTAGCCTAATCATTCCCTTATAGTTAATAGTCTAATGCATGACAAAACAAGATTCTATACCTATAGAAAAATTTTACTAACTCCCTAGAGGAAAATTATGTTGTGTTGTAAACCACAATTTTTTGGCAGATCCCCAAACTAACAATAATGTTCTCCTTGATGAAATTGCACACCATTTTTGAATTGGTTTGCTTGGTTTGAATTTCCTCTATCCCTTTTATGAAGTAGTCAGCTACTGTGAGCACATGGCTATGTCCTATGCTTGAATTATGATTTATAACTACGATGAAGTTTATGCCCCTATTATTGGAAAGGTTTCTTCAATCACCATCGGTCAAATCAGAAACACAATGATCTATGGTCTCTTAACAATTTTTTAGCATGCCTTGCACTTGGAGACCACTTCTTGGGCATCTACAAGTAAGGTAGGCTAATAGTACCTACAACGAAGAATTTTTTGGGCGGTCACCATTGTAAAAAATATCCACCGCATGCATCGTCATGATATAGTTTTAGCAACTATTCATATTTCTCTTTTTATACACACCTTAGGAATCATCCATCAAGTCCCCTCTTGTACAACACATGATTCTAAAGGACATACTTAGATAAATTAATCTTTAGAGTTATTCATTTTTGAATTCAAGGTGAGAAGGACACTCATTGTAAGTCAAAAATTAGGAAATGTCCACATACCACTCATTTTTTGTGTTCACGAAGAGAACTTGAGATAGTTATTTACTTATACACTCACAAAACAAACATTCTCTATATCATTTTTGGTTCAAAGTGCTTCATCTTCTACAATCAATCAATGCATCCCATTTCCTTTGACTAGATTTGAAGGTTTGATCTCTAAGTCAGAATCTTGAATTCTTGCCACCCGCTTTCCCCTTTTGGTTCCTAGATATTGTTGGGTAAGGATTTAATTGATGGTAGAACTAGGGACCATCACCACAATGTGGGAGTTTAGAATGTAAAACATGAAACTTTTTACCACATTGACTATGACATGGGCATGCTTCTCCAATTGGTTTTACCTCAACTCATGGTTCTTAAAAGGAGAGATCATGAAAGTAATAAGGGCCTTGATGCCTTCTTCATTTTTCTGGAACAAGATGGATGATATTGTGTGCTCTGAAGCATAGCATTACAAGATGAATTGTCTATCAAAATTCAGGTGCACCATGGTAGGAGCCTTTACTGTTGATTTTTATATTTCCTCAAATTTCATTTTTCATTCATTATTCCATTGTAATATTTCTTGTTGTTTTATCATGATAGTGATATGCTTGGTCATCTCAATGAAGTCTGGGACAAATCACCAGAGAAAGTTAACTTTTCCAAAGAAGGAATGTGCTCCCTTTTTTTCTTGTTAGAAAGGATAACTATTGGATTACCTTTATTCTTTCTGGATCAATCTTACCTCACTCCTTATTCATAATTTGTCTAAGGAGTTTCCCTTCAGTAAAACCAAATATGTATTTCTTGGGGTTCAGAGATATTTCATGATGTTGGAATCTAATGAGTACTTATTCAAGGTGGTTTACGTGATATTATCACTTCTTTGAGGAGAATGTGATGTCATCCAAATAAATTACTATGTAGTGTTTGAGATTCTTGAAATCCAGGTCCATCGTTCTTTAGAAGGTTTATCTCACATTGATCAAACTAAAAGAAATTCTATTGTGTGAAAAATTACCCCAAGGTTTCGTGAAGATTGTTTTAGATATGTTTTCTTATGCCACCTCAATCTAGTTATACCCAAAGAATCCATCCAACAATGGGATCATCTCTGAACCTATGACCACTTGTAGGATATGGTCCATGATTGACACCAGATAGTTATCATTCTTTGAGGCAGTATTTAAGTTGCAAAATTATACAAAAAATCTTATCTCTCCATTCTTCTTATGCACTGGGATGATGTTTTCTACCCATGTGGAGTTGTGGAAAGGGAAGATGATTCTACGATCAAGAATTTTTATGAATTCCTCTTTGATGACATCTTTATTTTTTGGATTGTATGGCGTTTATTTTGTAAAGGACTTGGCTTTAGGATTTAGAGGAATTGAGTGGTGAACTTCTTTGAGATGGAATAATTTTTGTTCATAATAGGAATATACCAATACATCTAATTATTTTCTCAACAATGAGACAAACCTTATTTTTTCTATGGGTGAGGGACACTTTCCAATGTTCACCATCCTCGGTTTCTCGGTGGTGCTAATATTTTCCTTTTCAAAATAAGCAGTGCACTGAGATGAATCTTTTACTCTAACTTTGACAAACCTGTCATGATTGGTGAATAAATCCTCAAGAGACACAAGGCATTTTGGAATCTTATTTCCTTTTCATTTGATAACACCTTCCAAGTTGACTCTGTAAATTTCTTCTTTTTCTTCTTTCACTACTGACTCTCGATTTGAATTTTCACTTCCCTCATAGAAGAGACTACTGAAAATTTATCTTTTCTCTAAGCAAAAGAGGAGTTGACTATCATCATTAAACACTTTCTAATGATTTTTTTTGTTTGGCACACTTGGTCTTGACACCATTTTGATAGTAAATTTTTTCTTTATTGAAGGATGGGTTTCTAGATACCAAAGAAGTGGAGACTGCAAGAGAATTGGATTTTTTTATTTTTCGTAAAGAACAAATTGAATGGACAAGCCATTAAAAGATTTTATGTAGTCCAAAACTCAGTTCCTCTAGTTCTTGTGTAACATCCCCATTTTAAGATACTAGAACAAGGGAATTTTTTTTATTTTATACAACGTTCCCTATTATGAATTATATAATTCAAACACACGTTCAAGTTTTAATAGTTGTTCTCTGCCCAAATAATGCAGTTTGGAACACACAATTTCCTTTTAAAACTAATGTTCTCTGTTCACATAATTATAATATGGAACACACATTCAATGCCATTCAATCATATAACAGATTCCATATGTTGTTGTAAATGACTCGAAGAACTACCGATCTCCCATTTTCATGGCTCAGAGTTTCAACGATCTCTCATTTCATGACTCGGCAACTTACCGATCCTTCATGTTCATTCATGCATAGTATAATATATATACAAGGTTATCTTTCCGTTTCCGGTTATCGAAGTGATCCATTTAAGAACCCTATCTGAATATCTGTTACTGATATTCATCTGACATCCTGCATCTTAAATAAGGTGATTAGGACAACGCAACCAGCACTTGCGATACTTTGGCCAAAGATTTTCACATGCTTTGCATGATCATATTCCTGGATGTGATACACACCTACGGAATACGTCCTTCACCTCACTTCGTCTGTTATCTAGAATGGTCTTTCCTGGTTCCCTTGCAATTTAGGGTCAAACTCAAACTCCAACTAGCAATATGAACGAGTATAGGAAGTCACTCATGATAACTAAAGATACGCAGACATACGGTGTCATCCCTAGACGACTTCGTGTGTCTAATTATCTTTAGTCCTCCGGAGTAACTCCGTATACGTGATCATACTCCTATCCCCAGCCAAGAACTTAATATTCAGCTTATGTAATCTTGATGATTTAATTTGGGAGGGCATTGTAATATGTCAGCTATAACATTGTGTTGTCATGAAGGCCCCGCCTTCATGAAGACAATGTGCTGTAGCTGGCGTATGTCAATGTCCTACGGAATCCTCCCATCGAGATTACACATCCAGCTCAAGTGATTTGGTTATGATCTTAATATTTAAGATCAACTTTTAGTAGCCATGCTGATCCTTTATCCTCGTTCTTGTTACAGTTGTATGTAGCTAAGAGAGACTAAATCCATCTTCTAGCTCACTATGCATCTTCTACTTCGTACCGAAGAGTTGCATTTTATCTACTTGGTTCTTTTCTTAATCCTTGGATTAAATAGCTCATTACTGATAGACTTAAAAATTTTAACCTATTAAACTTAACCAAGTTTTCCACAACTGTAAACAAATTCAAAATTCCAGCTTATTAGAAATCATTAAAACGAGGTCTAATTCTCAATGAATATGTTCATTTATTCTCCTTAACCTTACATAGTTAAGGTCTATTAGCCTTGGATATATTTTTCCCATATCCTTTCTTTCTGAATTTAACATTCGAGTCTATTAACGGAGTCCGAATACGAAGTTCGGCTGCTCCTAAGCTATTTGATATTCCTTAGCTGTCAAGCTAATCTCGAATACCTATCAGTTATGAGATCATGTTCTTCCTAATCCTTTTTAATGTCAATTAAAAATTCATCTTAACCCAAGTATGAACTAATTGCACATTTCAACGTAAAAGTTGCATTTAGGTAAGAATAGATATCAGTTCCTTATACATTCATCCAAAAACATTTGAATAATTCCAAATCAAGAATTAATGTTATATTCCCAACTTAATCAACAATATCAAACTGATATAGTCATTAAAATATCACACTTGTATTTGTGTTCATCAATCCATTTCATAATCTATACATTTACCAGTCCAAATGACTGGACTTTGTTTATATTAAACAACATACAACTCATAAGATAGAAGAATGTAGTTTCTTCTTTTCACAATTCCTCGTAGAGGAATAATAAACTATCAAATACAATTCATCTTCAGACAATCAAAAGAAGTATCAGAAAATAGCCATGTCTTCATTTTACTCAAGTTCCATCTACAAAATTACTTGCACGAGTCAGTTTATTGAACTAAGCATATTAAGCACTTGTCATTAAAATGAGGTGTTTTAATTAACTGTCTCAATAAAAGAACCCTGCTTTTATGAAACGTTAATATGAACATCAATCAAGAATTAAGTATAAAAAAGAATGAATAGCATGACAACTGAATCATCTAAATACCATCCCAATCAGTCAAAGGATTACTGCCCTTTTTCCCACATAATCATTATAAGACGCAATTTCCTTCAACAGTTCCAAATTACAACATTTGTAAGAACTAGGAATACAAGTATATATACTGCTGTTATAACATAACTGCTACCAATTCCATTCCCTTTCATTAGTGATAAATTCAAAGGATAAAAATTTGACTGAAAACATAAACCAATTTCACCTTCCTTTCAGTCCATGCAACTCATTTGATTTCAAGTAATCAAATACAGATGAGAAAGTAAACAACAATAAATATAGATGCTTAAACCCAAGCAATACATAATTTGTTCCTTAACGATTACAGATTTCCAACTGTATGAGAGAAGAAATGATCATTATTCCTTTCCTCATGACTGTACTGGTAATTTAATCCAAATGAGACATCAATCAATGATAACGGTTTGGAGTGGAACTTACAAAATCCATTCAGAATTCACTTTTCAACAGCAAAGGATAATTCCATTCATATTCAGCTTTAAATGAAAACAAGGAAGAATTTATCGTCCTTATCAATACTTCCTTTAAATCAGGCACATACGAATACCAAAAACAAGTTGGTAAAACATCGTATCCATCATAGAACAAACAATGTAAAGAATGCATACTATGTACTTACTGTACTAGAAGGATTCATACTTCTTTCACTGTATTTTAACCAAATAAACAATTATACAGTCACTTAGTCAATTATTCACATGACTTTCTATATCCATGAACGCTCAGAGTTCATAAATAACCATTTGCACATTGCTGTTACCTACAGCAAGTCAAACTCATATTGCATAGTAAAGCTCTATTGTTGCTATTTCCAGAACTCAAACAACAAAAGAGAAAAATCCATTCCTTTAACTATTTCAATAAGAAAACACCCATTTTCTTCAAACACAACAAGAATTACTCAAGTCGAGTTCATTTATTTTTGAATGAAAGTGCAAATCAGAGACCGCATGAAACATTTAAATATTCCCTTTGTACATAAAAACACAGCACTCAGGAAACAATCTAAATGCCACCGTCATCTCTATCAAGCTGAACCTATAATACTCAATAAATCCCCAATTACCATTTCTTCAGAATTTAAAATAGCAGAAGAAGAAGAACTCGTTTCCTTTTTAAATCCAGAAAAGAAACGATGTCAAAACCAAATCACACAACATGCACAATTTCATTGAATATACCATATCAAAAGAATGCCCAGTTCGAGTTCCTTCTCGATCAAACATTTAAATCCAAAAACCTCATTTTCCTGTTTCACAATGATGCGAATAACCCAAAAGATACAATATTTATATAACAATACCTTTATCAAGGCAAACCCGCATAGGGTATTAAATTCACAAGCATGGTACAGTTAAAAACAGTCTCAAACAGCAAGCCAATTCCCATGCATTTCATTTATTTGCACAGCAATACAAGCCAAGTTCATTTTCACGACAACAGTTCGAACTGGAAGATCAAACCGCATCAATAAAACACAACCAAATCAACTTTCCACCACATCAAAGAGAAAACATATCTCATCAATAATTTCAGTAAGAAAAATAGTTACTTTTTCCAACTCCCATGAATACCCAAGTCGTATTCATCCATTTTTACAAAAGAAAAGCATAGCAATAAGAATATTACTATCACTTCCTTCAAACCGAGCTCATAATGCTCAATAAAACCCAATTACTTATTTCCTTCAAAATCTAAAACAACAGAAGGAAGAGGAATTCATTTCCTTTAAAAATTTAGTAAAGAAACAATGTCAAACAACTCGCATAGTTAATACGTTCCATCATTCAAGTTCATATTGGCAAAATAACAATTGCTCAACAATGAAAAACAAACTCATATAGCCTGTACAGTTTAATAACATACAGAACGAATCCCCCATTATGGTCGAATAAATCACACAGCATGGACTTTATTTCTGACATAATAAATATGTAAAGACAGTTCGAATCGCCACAACAAGAAAAAACGACTCTACCCAGAATCATCTCAATCATGACATCAAATCAAAAAAACTCAAAACCCCCTTCATCAGAAGAGCAGGGTTGTTTTAATGAGACGTTTAAGCAAAGCAAGTAGTTTTAAAGAGAAGGGCTTAACATGCCTGATAATCTTCCTCGAAGCTCGAAAAAAACCGCATCTACAGGAGGTATTTCCTTCCACGGCGGAAGCAACAAGCTTTCATACAATCACCTTCCACTACAGGCTCGAAAATAGCCTTCGATTTCCAAAGAAACAGAGATAGCAACCAAACACAACTGGTTCGACTGAACCAAGAAAAACCAAATGCAGAGCAACTTCCCAAAAATCCGAACAAACACAATGAACAATCAAAAATTCCTCCATACTCTTTCCAAGGTGGGCTGGTCGTGAAGACCAAGAAAATTAAATGCATTAAAGGCTCTGCCTTTTTCCTATTTCCTCACGCCACCGCCGACTCGGGTTGGCGAACTACCAATTTCAAATTTTGCATGAAAACAGAGTTTAGTCTCATGACTAACTAGATGCCCCTAAATTTTCCCTGTTCCCGCCAAACTTGGCGCTGTCCATGTAAGGACCTTATTTACTGCCATTAAATTTCCTTCCATCCTTATCCTTTCCATCCCCCATGGGTCTGTGCGTCCCCTTCCTTAGGTTAGGATTAGTTTAGGATTAACAATAGTGTTCATACCTAGGTCATAGGTTAATATAACTTAGGTCCATGTTCACCCTTAGAATTTAAAAATCCACATAGGATAGTAGTTAGGATATAAGGTAGAGCTTAGGGTTAGATTAGGGTCTAATCCCCCTCACACCTAATTACTCAATTTCCAATTAAGTCCTTTCGACTGACATCAAATTTCAGCACTGTGCAGGACATTTCATCCCATGTTCTACATACCTGAGCCACCCGCATCCCGGAATTTATCACCTTACGGGGTCTGGCATTACACAGTGTATGGTTCGAGAATCGAACCTTTTCCATTGGCGTCTATGTGCCAACTATTCATACCTGAAATCAGGTGCTGCAAAATTTATATCAACCTTCAGCCTGGTTTAAAAGTAAATCATCAAAGCGATCACAAGAAGGCCATATCATACCTTGGATCAATGGAATTGACTCAAGGTGTGTTGTCAATCAACGAATAGAGTTCAGCAAGCATACGACAAATCTGTCGTCATATCAGCAAACATATAAGCAATAATAACTATTGTCCCATGTAAACAAATTACAGTATGCAAGAATCCAGATTAGCAACACATTCCTTTAAGATCTAAAATATATCTTAACATGTTTGCCTTCATTTCAGTAGTTACAACATTATGAAAAATAATCACCATGATAACTTACAAAAATAAGGGCATTACATTCCTCCCTCCTTAAAGAATCATCGTCCCGATGTTCAAATTAACCAAATCAAGGAGTTTCTAGGACAAAGTTCAGTTATTGTCCTTCCATTTATAAGTTCATACCAAAAACAGATTCACTCTTAAAAACTGTGTTTTAAGACAACTGTAAAATAGACTAATAATTGTCTATATTTGGTAGAATTATTAGTTTTTTGAATTTCAAATTCGATCAAACAAGTATGGAAAATCAGATCTCATTTCTTCGAGATTTTCCCAAGTTGCACTTTCTTCGCTGAACTAGTCCCACTGGACCTTACATTGATTCACTTCGCGATTTCTTAAGTACAACTGGCGAGTTCCCAGCACTCGAATGGGCTTAACCACGATTATTCCTGGGTCTTGGACCTGCAAGGAATTCCAATTCAGCACATGTGATAAATCTGTTACGTATTTCTTAAGCAAAGAAATATGAAAAACATCATGCATTAGAGATAAAGCAGGAGGTAATTCTAGACGATAAGCTACAGGGTTGATTATTTCAATAATTTCAAAAGGTCCCACGTATTGTGGTGACAACTTGGCAGCCTTGCCAAAAGTTATTGAGCTCTTTTTCGGCTTCACCCGAAGAAAGACCTTCTCTCCTAGTTTATAATTCCTATCAACCCGCTTTAAGTCTGCATAACTCTTTTACCTATTGGCAGCCTCCTTTAGATGTTCCCGAATCATTTTGATTTGTTGTTCCATTTCCGTAAGGATTTCTGGCCCAATTACCTCTCTGTCCTCTACGCTGTCCCAGCTGACAGGGGTTCTGCATTTTCTTCCATACAATGCTTCAAAGGGCACCATTTTTAAAGAGGCATGGTATGTATTATTGTAAGAAAATTCTACCAGCGGAAGGTATTCCTCCCATTTATACTGCTGGTCCATGCAATACATCCTTAACATGTCCTCTAAAACTTGATTAACTCTCTCAGTCTGTCCATCCGTCTCCGGATGATATGCAGAGCTGAAGTTTAATTTAGTTCCCAAGGCCGCATTAAGCATTTGCCAAAACCTTGATGTCATCCTCGGATCTCTGTCTGATATGATTAATTCGGGTATTCCATGCAATCTGAAAATTTCATGTACAAATCTTCTTGCTAACACTGGTGCATCGTCTTTCAAATTACCAGCAATGAAGTGTGCCACTTTGGTCAATTTGTCGACGACAACCAGGATAATATCATGCTTATTTCTTGACATAGGCAATCCTTGAACAAAATCCATCGTTATCACTTGCCATTTGTACTGAGGAATACTGTGGGGATGCAATAATCCAACGGGATGCATATGTTCCGCCTTAACACGCTGACATTCTAAGCAGTGTGTTACAAATTCCACCACATCCTTTTTCATTCCCTTCCAGAAGTATTGCTACTTAAGATCAGCAAGCATTTTCGTAATGCCAGGGTGTCCAGAAAAAGGTGAATTATGAAATTTAGTTAACAATTTCCTTCTTAAGTCATTTGCCAAAGGTATATATACCCTGTTTTCGAACCTCAGAATTCCTTCATTGTCGAAACGAAATCCTTTATACCTGACATCCCTTGGATCTACAGCAAGTGTTGTTTTGACTTGCTGGAAATAAGGATCTGATTCCAAGGCATCTTTCACCTCATCCTTAAACTGAGTTCTTAACGTTATAAGAGCAGATATATGCTTCCTTCGACTCAGAGCATCTGCCACTCTATTTTCCTTGCCTTTGATGTAGCTTATATCAAAATCATACTGAGACAGAAATTCTAACCATCTTCACTACCTTGCATTCAAATTTGGCTGAGTAAAAATGTACTTCAACCCCAGATGGTCTGTTTTTAACTCAAAAGGCTTGCCTAAAAGGTAATGCCTCCACATTTGAAGTGCATGAACAATGGCAGCAAGTTCTAGGTTGTGTGGAGCATAATTTTGTTCATGTAACTTAAGATTTCTGATTTCATAAGCTATAACATGGTTATTCTGTAACAGAATACCTCCAAGGCCTTCTCCTGAGGCATCCGTTACAACCATAAAATTTCCATTTGGATCAGGTACAGTTAAAATAGGTGTTGTAGTTAACTGTTCCTTTAAATTTTTAAAGGCAGATTCACATTTGTCCATCCAGACAAATTTCTTATCCTTCTTTTGTAGTGAAGTGATTGGGGCAGCAATTTTTGAAAAGTTCTTAACGAACTTTCGATAATATCCTGCCAAGCCCATGAAGCTTCTCACTTCGTGCATGTTCTTAGGTGCAGGCCACTCGGTTATAGCTGTGATCTTTGAAGGGTCAACAACTATTCCATTCTTGCTTATAACGTGTCCCAAATAATGCACCTCTGCATCATAAAAGGAACATTTAGACAGTTTACCATACAACTTCCTCTTTCTCAAAATTTCCAGCACTGTCCTTAGATGTTCTTGGTGCTCTTCGACATTTTTAGAGTATATAAGAATGTCGTCTAAGAATACAAGCACAAACTTGTCTAAGTATTCTTGAAAAATATTGTTCATCAGATTCATGAAGGCGGCAGGTGCATTGGTCAACCCAAAAGGTAACACCGTGAACTCATAATGCCCATACCTTGTTCTAAAAGTTGTTTTATGAATATCTTCTTCCTTTATTCTCAGCTGATGATACCCAGATTGAAGATCTATTTTTGAATAGACTGATGCTCCTCGCATCTGATCAAACAGATCATCAATTCTAGGAAGTGGGTATCGATTTTTAATAGTTGCCTTGTTCAACATTCTGTAATCAATGCACAGCCTCAATGTGCCATCCTTTTTCTTTACAAAAATTACCAGCGCTCCCCAAGGTGAGACGCTCAGTCTTATCAGCCCCTTAGTCAAAAGTTCTTGTAACTGAGCCTTTAGCTCTACCAACTCAATGGTGGTCATTCTATAAGGTGCCTTAGATATGGGTTCAGTTCCTAGTTTGATTTCTATTGCAAAGTCAAACTCTCGTTTGGGTGGAAGACTTGACAATTCTTCCGGAAACACATCACTGAAACCCTTTAACAATGGATATCTTTCCATGAAATCATTATCTTCTTCTACATTTTCTGTCATTTTTACTGCATACAAGGTGCAACCTCTGTTTTTAGCCCTTTCTAGTTGCATAGCTGTCAGTTTCCTAACTACAACTTCACGTTTTACACCTTGAATGACTGCTGCTTTCTGTAGGTCATCAAAACAACAAATTTGTTTTTCATAACAGTCAACTTTTGCCTTATGTTCTACCAACCAGTTAACTCCAATAATGATATCATATGATCCTAAAGGAGTGACATACAGGTCAACTTCAGTGGAGAAACTATGCAAGTCAAGAATTGCCCCAAAAAGACACATGTCGACTGTATGGACAACATTATTCCCATAATGCACTGTCCATGTTTTATCCATTCGTTCCACCTTTCTTTTTAATTTCATTGCAATTTTAACAGAAATAAAGCATTCAGTAGCTCTAGTATCAAAAAGTATGACTACAGGTGTACCGAATAACTTACCCAGAACTTCTATGGGTGTAACTTGATTTTCAGCTTGTCTGTTAGCCACTGCAGCGTGCATCCTATACTGCTGACCATGATCATCCTTCTTCAGAGGACAGTGATTCACATAGTGGTCCTTTCCACAGTTGAAGCATCCTCCAACTGGCCCTTTTCTAGGCTCAAATTTGTTACCATCTTTGAAGTTATCATTTTGGCTCCCATAGGACTTTTGTCCATTGCCACTAACTTTTGTGAAGCTGTTCTGCACACTATTTACAGGTTTGTTCATTACATACTTCTTGTTGTTATCCACAACAAATTTTTTTTTCACACCAAACCTTTTCCAAGTCAACTTTTTGGGTGTGAGAGACGATGAAGAATTGGGAATCTTCTTCCTTATCTCTTCCTTGTGAGCAGAAATTACTCTCAATTTCTGTTCTTGTCTAATTTCCTTTTCGACAACTCCTTCGATGGTGGTTGGGCCATGGACATCCATTTCGCCACCAATGATGGGATTCAGTCCCATTATGAATTTCTGTATTCTGAACCTCTCGTCAGTTTGGTACTGCGGCACATACTTAAGGAGTTTAGTAAACCCTTCCCAGTATTTTGTCACCGACATCCTTCCTTGCGACCAGTTCTAAAATTCAGTCATTTTCCTATCAAAATAGAGTTGAGGCAGCCCTTTTTGCCTAAAGTAATCCTTAATTGATCCCAAGTTATGTCTGATTCGACAATATTCAACTCAACCTTACGATTGTCCCACCATGATGATGCTTCATGAGAAAGCCGATATGCTCCCCATATCGCTTTGGTCTCCTCGGAGAAGTTTCTTATTGCAAAGTATTTCTCCATTTCACTGAGCCAATTCTTAGCTCCATCCCCAAGGGTTGTTCCATCAAACTTTGGAGGACTTATTCTCTTTATGTCATTTTCAAGTTCAGCTGCTAATCTTGCCCTTTTATTTTCAAGATGATTAGGAGCAATTACATTATTATTATCAACACCTGGATGCCCTCCATTGATGTTGTCCACAGGAGGCGGCTGATCATTTATATCAGTGTCTTCTTCCTCCTCTTCATTTCCCATTGACTGCTATTCCAGAACAGTCAAACGATCTCTTGTATCTAGTAGGGCAGCAAGGATTTCATCCAGATTTTGAGCAGTAGCTGCTTCTCCACCCAGTAACGGGTTGTTTGCAGCATTCCCTCTTTTTCTGACCATTTTCTGTTCAATAAGAAAATGTAAACCTTATTAATATTGTGGACTCATTAGGTCTAAGAGCTGCAACCTTCAGCTCTGATACCAAGATGTAACATCCCCATTTTAAGATACTAGAACAAGGGAATTTTTATTTTTTTTATACAATGTTCCCTGTTATGAATTATATAATTCAAACACACGTTCAAGTTTTAATAATTGTTCTCTGCCCAAATAATGCAGTTTGGAACACACAATTTCCTTTTAAAACTAATGTTCTCTGTTCACATATTTGTAATATGGAACACACATTCAGTGCCATTCAATCATATAACAGATTCCATATGCTACTGTAAATGACTCGAAGAACTACCGATCTCCCATTTTCATGGCTCAGAGTTTCAACGATCTCTCATTTCATGACTCGGCAACTTACCGATCCTTCATGTTCATTCATGCATAGTATAATATATATACAAGGTTCTCTTTCTGTTTCCGGTTATTGAAGTGATCCATTTAAGAAGCCTATCTGAATATATGTTACTGATATTCATCTAACATCCTGCATCTGAAATTAGGTGATTAGGACAACACAACCAGCACTTGCGATAATTTGGCCAAAGATTTTCATATGCTTTGCATGATCATATTCCTGGATGTGATACACACCTACGGAATATTTCCTTCACCTCACTTCGTCTATTATCTAGAATGGTCTTTCCTGGTTCCTACCAGTCCTTCCAATTTAGGGTCAAACTCAAACTCCAACTAGCAATATGAATGAGTATAGGAAGTCACTCATGGTAACTAAAGATACGTAGACATACAGTGTCATCCCTAGATAAATTCATGTGTCTAATTATCTTTAGTCCTCCAGAGTCACTCCGTATACGTGATCATACTCATATCCCCAGCCAAGAACTTAATATTCAGCTTATGTAATCTTGATGATTTAATTCGCGAGGGCATTGTAATATGTCAGCTATAACATTGCGTCATCATGAAGGCCCCGCCTTCATGAAGACACCGTGCTATAGCTGGCGTATGTCAATGTCCTACGGAATCCTCCCATCGAGAGTACACATCCAGCTCAAGTGATTTGGTTATGATCTAAATATTTAAGATCAACTTTTAGTAGCCATGCTGATCCTTTATCCTCGTTCTTGTTACAGTTGTATGTAGCTAAGAGAGACTAAATCCGTCTTCTAGCTCACTATGCATCTTCTACTTCGTACCGAAGAGTTGCATTTTCTCTACTTGGTTCTTTTCTTAATCCTTAGATTAAGCAGCCCATTACCGATAGACTTAATAAGTTTAACCTTTTAAACTTAACCAAGTTTTCCACAACTATAAAAAAATTCAGAATTCCAACTTATTAGACGTCATTAAAACGAGGTCTAATTCTCAATGAATATGTTCATTTATTCTCCTTAACCTTACATAGTTAAGGTCTATTAGCCTTGGATATATTTTTCCCATATCCTTTCTTTCTGAATTTAACATTTGAGTCTATTAATGGAGTCTGAATACGAAGTTCGGCTGCTCCTAAGTTATTTGATATTCCTTAGCTGTCAAGCTAATCCCGAATACCTATCAGTTATGAGATCATGTTCTTCCTAATCCTTTTTAATGTCAATTAAAAATTCATCTTAACCCAAGTATGAACTAATTACACATTTCAATGTAAAAGTTGCATTTAGGTAAGAATAGATATCAGTTCCTTATACATTCATCCAAAAACATTTGAATAATTCCAAATCAAGAATTAATGTTATATTCCCAACTTAATCAACAATATCAAACTGATATAGTCATTAAAATATCACACTTGTATTTGTGTTCATCAATCCATTTCATAATCTATACATTTGCCAGTCCAAATGACTGGACTTTGTTTATATTAAACAACATACAACTCATAAGATAGAACAATGTAGTTTCTTCTTTTCACAATTCCTCGTAGAGGAATAATAAACTATCAAATACAATTCATCTTCCGACAATCAAAAGAAGTATTAGAAAATAGCCATGTCTTCATTTTACACAAGTTCCATCTACAAAATTACTTGCACGGGTCAGTTCATTGAACTGAGCATATTAAGCACTTGTCATTAAAATGAGGTGCTTCTAATTAACTGTCTCAATAAAAGAACCCTGCTTTTATGAAACATTAATATGAACATCAATCAAGAATTAAGTATAAAAAAGAATGAACAACATGACAACTGAATCATCTAAATACCATCCTAATCAGTCAAAGGCTTACTGCCCTTTTTCCCACATATTCATTATAAGACGCAATTTCCTTCAACAGTTCCAAATTACAACATTTGTAAGAACTAGTAATACAAGTATATATACTGCTGTTATAACATAACTGCTACCAATTCCATTCCCTTTCATTAGTGATAAATTCAAAGGATAAAAATTTGACTGAAAACATAAACCAATTTACCTTCCTTTCAGTCCATGCAACTCATTTGATTTCAAATAATCAAATACAGATGAGAAAGTAAACAACAATAAATATAGATGCTTAAACCCAAGCAATACATAATTTGTTCCTTAACGATTACAGATTTCCAACTGTATGAGAGAAGAAATGATCATTATTCCAAGTTATCCATTCACTCTCCTTTTCCTTTCCTCATGACTGTACTGGTAATTTAATCCAAACAAGACATCAATCAAAGATAACGGTTCAGAGTGAAACTTACAAAATCCATTCAGAATTCACTTTCTAATAGCAAAGGATACTTCCATTCATATTCAGCTTTAAATGAAAACAAGGAAGAATTTATCATCCTTATCAATACTTCCTTTAAATCAGGCACATACGAATACAAAAAACAAGTTGGTAAAACATCGTATCCATCATAGAACAAACAATGTAAAGAATGCATACTATGTACTTACTGCACTAGAAGGATTCATACTTCTTTCACTGTATTTTAACCAAATAAACAGTTATACAGTCACTTAATCAATTATTCACACGACTTTCTATATCCATGAACGCTCACAGTTCATAAATAACCATTTGCACATTGTTGTTACCTACAACAAGTCCAACTCATATTCCACAGTAAAGCTCTATTGTTTCTATTTCCAAAACTCAAACAACAAAAGAGAAAAATTCATTCCTTTAACTATTTCAATAAGAAAACACCCATTTTCTTCAAACACAACAAGAATCACCCAAGTCGAGTTCATTTCTTTTTGAATGACAATGCAAAATCAGAGACCGCACGAAACATTTAAATATTCCCTTTGTACAGAAAAACACAACACTCAGGAAACAATCTAAATGCCACTGTCATCTCTATCAAGCCGAACCTATGATACTCAATAAATCCCCAATTACCATTTCTTCAGAATTTAAAATAGCAGAAGAAGAAGAACTTGTTTCCTTTTTAAATCCAGAAAAGAAACGATGTCAAAACCAAATCACACAGCATGCACAATTTCATTCAATATACCATATGAAAAGAATGCCCAGTTCGAGTTCCTTCTCGATCAAACATTTAAATCCAAAAACCTCATTCTCCTGTTTCACAATGATGCGTAGAACCCAAAAGATACAATATTTATATAACAATACCTTTATCAAGGTAAATCCGCATAGGGTATTAAATGCACAAGCATGGTATAGTTAAAAATAGTCTCAAAAAACAAGCCAATTCCCATGCATTTCATTTATTTGCACAGCAATAGAAGCCAAGTTTGTTTTCACGACAACAGTCTGAACTGGAAGATCAAACCGCATCAATAAAACACAACCAAATCAAATTTCCACCACAACAAAGAGAAAACATAGCTCATCAATAATTTCAGTAAGAAAAACAGTTACTTTTTCCAACTCCCATGAATACCCAAGTCGTATTCGTCCATTTTTACAAAAGAAAAGCACAGCAATAAGAATATTACTATCACTTCCTTCAAACCAAGCTCATAATGCTCAATAAAACCCAATTACTTATTTCCTTCAAAATCTAAAACAACAGAAGGAAGAGGAACTCATTTCCTTTAAAAATTCAGTAAAGAAACAAAGGCAAACAACTCACATAGTTAATACGTTCCATCATTCAAGTTCATATTGGAAAAAGAACAATTTCTCAACAATGAAAAAAAAACTCATACACCCTGTACAGTTTCATAACATACAAAATGAATCCCCCCTTATGGTCGAATAAATCACACAGCATGGACTTTATTTCCAACATAATAAATACGCAAAGACAGTTCAAATCGCCACAGCAAGAAAAAATGACTCTACCCAGAATCATCTCAATCATGACAGAAAATCAAATAAACCCAAAACCCCTTTCATCAGAAGAGCAGTGTTGTTTTAATGAGACGTTTAAGCAAAGCAAGTAGTTTTAAAGAGAAGGGCTTAACATGCATGATAATCTTCCTCAAAGCTCGAAAAAAACCTCGTCTACAGGAGGTATTTCCTTCCACAGCGGCAGCAACAAGCTTTCATACAATCACCTTCCGCTACAGGCTCGAAAATAGCCTTCGATTTCCAAAGAAACAGAGATAGCAACCAAACACAACTGGTTCGACTGAACCAAGAAAAACCAAATGCAGAGTAACTTCCCAAAAATCCGAACAAACACAATGAACAATCAAAAATTCCTCCATACTCTTTCCAAGGTAGGCTGGTCGCGAAGACCAAGAAAATTGAATGCATTAAAGGCTCTGCCTTTTTCCTATTTCCTCACGCCACTGCCGACTTAAGTTGGCGAACTACCAATTTCAAATTTTTGCATGAAAACAGAGTTTAGTCTCATGACTAACTAGATGCCCCTAAATTTTCCCTGTTCCCGCCAAACTTGGTGCTGTCCACGTAAGGACCTTATTTACTGCCATTAAATTTCCTTCCATCCTTATCCTTTCCATCCCCCATGGGTCTGTGCGTCCCCTTCCTTAGGTTAGGATTAGTTTAGGATTAACAATAGTGTTCATACCTAGGTCATAGGTTAATAGAACTTAGGTCTATGTTCACCCTTAGAATTTAAAAATCCACATAGGATAGTAGTTAGGATATAAGGTAGAACTTAGGGTTAGATTAGGGTCTAATCCCCCTCACACCTAATTACTCAATTTCCAATTAAGTCCTTCCGACTGACATCAAATTTCAACACTGTGCAGGACATTTCGTCCCACGTTCTACATACATGAGCCACCCACATCCAGGAATTTATCGCCTTACGGGGTCTGGCGTTACATAGTGTATGGTTCGAGAATCGAACCTTTTCCGTTGGCGTCTATGTGCCAGCTATTCATACCTGAAATCAGGTGCTGCAACATTTATATCAACCTTCAGCCTGGTTTAAAAGTAAATCATCAAAGCGATCACAAGAAGGCCACATCATACCTTGGATCAATGGAATTGATTCAAGGTGTGCTGTCAATCAACGAATAGAGTTCAGCAAGCATACGACAAATTTGTCCTCATATCAGCAAACATACAAGCAATAATAACTGCTATCCCATGTAAACAAATTACAGTATGCAAGAATCCAGATTAGCAACACATTCCTTTAAGATCTAAAATATATCTTAACATGTTTGCCTTCATTCGAGCAGTTACAACATTATGAAAAATAATCACCATGATAACTTAAAAAAATCAGGGCGTTACATCCTGAGTCTTAGATTCTTGACTTGATACTGATTTTTCACCTGTTTGACAATTAATTCAACGTCACCAAGGCAATTAAGTTTCTTTATTCCTATGGATATGGAAACATCCATTCCGAGGGGAAGAGATTCATAATCCGCATTATTTTTGGTGTTTTAAAATTGTAACATTATGGAAATTGATAAAATGTTCCCAAGGGATAGTTTAAGACAATGTTGGCTCTATATTAAGCACTATAATGGATTCCATCAAATTATATTGTCCACAATAGATATTATTTATCTTTTGTGCTGAAAGGAAATTTTTTGTATCTTTCAGATGTGAACAATAAGTTACCCAACCCATTGTCTTAGAACAAGATGGCAACTTTTGGATCTTCATACTTTTGTACTGTGTATTTCATTTTCCTTGTTAGCAATAGAGTCTTTATTTTACCTTTCACCGGAATGGTTGCTGAAGAAAAATCCATTTGTATTTTTATACTTAAGTCTTTGTAGAAGATCCTACTTAAAAACATACCGAAATATGTTGGGATATCTGCCACCAAGATCATGAGAAAAACTTTTTTCTTCAATAAATCCACTAGATCCACTTGAGCATCTTTAATTCTTCCCATTAGTGGCACCTCTTTAGAATCCACGGAATTGTTATCACCAAATCACTGCAACACCCGAATGACCAAGTGATGGATATGGAATTTGTCGTGATTGGGTAACATGGGATCTCCTCGCAAGCTATGGGACTTGTGCCTTAAGCTCAACCTCTAGAGAAGGTTGCTTCCTCTTCCTAAACTAAACAAAACACTAATTCTAATGCAATAAAGCAACTAACTAGACCTATACTAACATTTTCACGGGATTTAGGGAGAGAGATTTGTAAGAAATAAAACCTATACTAGAAGTGGTGATACACCAAGAAACGGTGTTGCTAGACAAGTTTCAGTTTTATAGTGAAGTAATATGAAAATAAGAAGGATGAAAAAGCACCACAACTCAACCGCATACAAATCATCACTCCCATATAAGCAGAAATATCCCAAAATCTACAATGGAAACTTGAACTTGAACAACATACCTACAAACATGATAAAGGCACAAAAATGTAGAAAAAACTATGAAAGGACCAATAATTAGTCATAGAACACAATATTTATTATTTCAATAACATGTACAATGCATCATTACATGAGGAAGAGGTAATGTTTACCATTACAATCTTGGAAAAGAGGGTTGAAACTTCCCAAATTCTAGAACATAGCTTGTGAAAAGAGAGGGGAATTAGAAAATGTCTAACCCTTTGGAATGAGCTTCTCCTTTACATTTATAGAAAATCCCCTTGTGAGAGAAGACAGGAGGAATCCTAAATATTGGGTCAAAATGTAGCACATGATGGCCTACATGTTTAATTACAACATTAATTACACACTACAAAACATCCTATTGGTGCTCAAATTAATCTCACCCTGTTTGTTCAAAAATGTCTCAATCCGCATGATTTGAAGTTTTCTCTATCTCCTTGTATTTATGCATGGAATATTATTCATTCATTTGGTTGCCATGATCAGTCCTTTCTTTTGGTCGAGAATCACTTTAATTCCAAATATTGTTTTCCGTTTCTCTATCCATGAGGAAGAAGTTGTAATTTTGATGTGAATTTGAGTTTTCCCATTCCTTTTGTTTTTCCACTGTCCTATTTTCCCTGTCAATTTCTTTCCCAATATCCATGGAAACATGGTTCTTTCTAATTCGATGCATCTCGGAGGGTCTTTTTGGTGAAACTTGCCACTTTTGTCATATTTGTAAAAAATACCAAATTGGCCCCACAGCCCTGATAACATCTAATTGGTTAATCAGCAAACATGAAGCGGTAGGGAAAAATTCTTACTTTTACCCCAAAGGAAGACACGTGTCAGTTTTTCAAGTTACAAGTGGAGAAGCGGGTAGGCAGAACATTTTAAAGTTTTTTACCTCTTTTTACGAGGGAGAAAAGTTATGAAAAAACCCACAAATTTGCTAGGGCCCACATCAAAATTTAGAAGCAGAAAGGCGGGTCACTGGGGCGTTTTGAAACTCTAAGGCCCATTTCAACTCAAAGCTTGGACATGTGGAGGGCCGGCGCTGATTTGAGGATCCACCTCTAGGTCCTACCGTAGCAGTTGTGCCAAGGAGACATGTGGAGGCTTCCATTGAATCTTCTCTATACTTAAACTTTGCAAGCAACTTTCTAAGGCTTGGGACACGTGGAGGGCCAGTGCCTATTTGGGGACCTGCCCCTGTACTTTACTTTTGAAAAAGCATCGAAGGGACACATGGAGGTTTCCGCTAGATCCTACCCATACTTAGAATTTTCAATGGATGAAGAAACTTTGTCAGAGCCTAGGCATGTGGTGCCTTCTACTAGTCCTTAATCTCTATCAACAACTTTTCCAGACTAAGACACGTGGTGAGCCCATGCTTGTTTAAGGTCTTCACTTTCGGGCACCATATCAAAAGTGTGCCAAAGAAAAATGTGGACGCTTCTGCTAGCTCCTTTTTATACTAAGACTTTTTCAAAGGTGAAAAGGAAATTTTCTTGGGCCTAAGGCACATGGAAGGCCCACACTTGTTTGGGAACTTACCTCTGTACTTCACCTTTGTAGTTGTTCCAAGGAAACACGTGGAGGCTTCTGATAATTTTTCTTTGCACTCGGCCAACTTGGACTCGTAGCACAAGTATGTGGATAATCCGTGTGGATATTCATTTCTGAGAGGCACGAATGTAGGCATCCATGCAAGAGAACTCATTTCTCAAGGTGTTTCCTCAAGGGAAAAAAGGATTTCTTGTCAGATCCAGCTATATAGAGCCACCTAAAAAAAATTAAAATGGGGATTTCTTGCATGAAAGAATAAAAGAAGGATTAGAAGGACTATCAAAAGTCTATGGTGTGGCATCCTGATCATTGTTGAAGTGCTGATAAATGTGATTAGTTCATGATTTGTCCACCTCAAACTTTTGGGTTTAAAATTATTAAAGAACACTTTCTAAGACAAAGTGGTAACAAGAAAAGGATTCCTCGAATATTCTTCATTTGGGGGGGGGGAATTTTGGGATGAGTGAGCGAGTGAATTGTATAAATGCAATGAGAATACTCTTGCAAAAGTTCGGGGGTTTAATTCTTATGAGAAAATTTTGAGAAATCCCATCTTCCTGAGAGACCATCCGAGAAACATGTTAATCTCTTTTGTTTTAGATTTGATTGTGTCAAGATGGTTACGAGCATACAACCATTAACAATCTCTGAGACTGTTCAATAAACTTTCCCCTACTGATAAATCTAATAGATCTCGAATTAATCCATGTTGATCTTGGGAAAAATTATGTCTGATTTTATTTCAGAATGTCTTTCAAATGGTTCTTATGTTCATGTTGCAATCTTATGTTAAAATATTTCTGAATCATAGAGGATCTTGTCCTTGTGATAGTTTAGTTGCATTAGCAATTTCATTATGACAGGATCCTTCATCTTGTAATGAGATAAAAAATTTAAAATAATTTTACTGTCATTTTGTTGATAAATATTGTTTGTAAGCCTTTGAGTGTATCTTAGGCGTGAGGAACCAAGGGTCTTTAATGTTTAATTGAGTCTTTAGCTCGAGCATTTGTGTTGAATTCTCAAAGATTTTCTGAAACTGTGCAAATATGGGGCTCAATTGATGCACACCTTCTGGTTGAAGGAATATTTTGGCTATTTTGAGGCATTCTATCTGTTAGTCTTCCAATTGTTGTAAAGGTTCTCAAAGATTTGGTGAAATCAACTTCATCTTTCTTAATACCCACAAAAATTTTCAAATAACCATGAATCCTACCCGAAGTGCCCCTATTTATGCTATTTATCCATGAATGAACAAATCCTACTGCAAAAATATACAGAAGCAAGCAAGTTTTAAGCGTCTTTAGTAACCTAAACCATGTTCAGAAAATATCTCCAGTCTTTAGATGCGACAACTCGTGAGAATCAAATTGTGGTGCATTCATCATATTTTCTCATGGTTCCCCTACAATTTTTTCAAAGAAGGATCTCTTCATGTCCTTCACCGACATAGGTTACAAAATGGGTCCTCTCACCCTGGTCGAAAGGCACATCCTAATGCAGTGAGGATAGATCAAATCCTCTTACATGGTGCTATCCATTTCTCCATCGACTGAGTGATAGAGAGCCAACTGAATCCCTTCTCTGAATGAAAAATGACTTATGATTCATCTATCTATGAGTGTCTTGTTAAATCCATGATGTTGCTCAGATTCTAAGGGAGAATCAATTTGGATACCAACACCATTTCTAGCACCATTACTGGGGATTATTTGGACACCGGGACCTATTTGTGTGGCAAAAACACATTTCTGGTGATGTTGTCGGGGATTATTTGGATATTGGGACCTATTTGTGTAGTAACAACACATTTCTGACACCATTTCCGGTGATTATTTGAACACCAGGACCTATTTGTGTGGCAACAACACCATTTTGGCACCGTTGTCAGGGATCTTCAAAGGCATTCTTACATTTGGCCCTGGTAATGTTTCTTATAGGATCTAAGTGCAAATACGTTGTTTAAAAGTCATCTTGTGTTGAGATTTTTAAGAATTGTGTGAAGTTATAAGTTCTGTGTGCAATATTTCTAGTTTCTAGTGGTTATTGCACTAAATTTATATCATTAGTGGTAAATACTAGTAAAGGAAGGTCAAATCTACTAATATTTGTAGGAATTAGGTGTTTAGAGATATTTGGCAAGTCATTTATAGTGCTTTTGCATAACTAAGGTGAAAATCCTCAGTGGTAACTCTGTGTTGATTTAAAATTTGATAAATACTAGTGCCTTAACCTGTTTTAAGTGAATTGTTCACTAATCTTTGCAAAGATAGAAGGAAGAAGATATTTCTTCACTAAGCACCCTACTAGAAAGTTGTTTCCAGAACTGGGAAAGACAAATTCAGAAGGAAAAAGAGTGTAGAAAATGGTTGGAGTTCAAAAATCAAGAAGAGAGTTATCCATTGTGGAAAATAGTTGGAGATCAGAAATCAAGAAGAGAGTTATCCATTATGGAAAGTGATCAACCTATGGTTGAGGATTACCATTCTTCTTCAAGTGATTTTGAATCAGGTAATTTTTATATAGAATTTAATTCTCCAATTAGAGAGGGGAATTCATTTGTGTCTAATAAGTGTGGTTCTTAGTTTGTTCCCGTATTTTCCAAAGTTGATAGGGTCTTCCACGAAATAGAGTCTTTAGAGGACATTCATCTTGAAAATTATACTCATGTGTTCCAAAGACCCCTTATCGCACATCATTCTATTTCTCTTATAAGATCACCCCCTCAAAACAATATGGCCCAACCCCCACCCAGACCACCATTTTTTGTTAATAATTTTGGTCCTATATATTTTTGAGGTATGGCTGGATATCCAAATGTAGTGCCACAAGATGTTAGAAATAGATTTCCTAAATTTCAAGGGAATAATTCTATCACTAACGATCAACATTTAAAACTTTTTGTCAATATGATGGAAGACTTTGATATTGAATTTGAGGATGTGTATATAAAACTATTTTTTCATACTTTTGAGGAGGATGCACGTGACTGGTATAAGTCTTTACCAGATAACTCTATAGATTCATGGACAAAAATGAAAAATGCTTTTAGGTTGCAATATGGGGATAAGACAGATCCCAAATTTCTTTTATCTAAATTTGAAAGTATTAAGAAGAATCCTAATTAATCTATTCATGACTTAAATACAAGGTTCAATAAGACCTTGAATAGGCTATGTGTAATCCTGAGGCCAAGTGATGTTTCCTGTCTGATAAAATATTCTGATGCTTTTGACAAAAAGGCTACTTATTATTTAAGGGAAAAAAGTGCAGGATCTTTAAGGCAGGAATTCACCATGGCTTTGTAGATTGAAAACAATATCCAACTAGTTGGTAAGCCTCCTAAGAGGGAAGGTATCAAGTTGATCAATCCAAAGAAGCCTTAGTCAAGTAAGTCTGTGGACCTAGAAAAGGTTGTAAAAACATTGGTCGGAGTTGTTAAGGAAATGTCCTATAAAATGGCCAGATTAGAGAATGGGATTGGACAAGGTTCCCAAGGTCAGCACAAGCCACAAGGTCAAGAAATATTTGTAAATTATCCTAGATGTGATCATAGATCAGATGACAGGGGTAAAGGGTCCGTGGGATCAGGAAATAGATAGCCCCAACCCTAGGAAAATAGATTGGTGCCTGATCCTTTAGCTGTTAGAGTTTCTACTGTGGAAGAGGTCCATGATATGGAGTGGTGTGATATATTTTTCATACCCCATTCCCCATGTGATGAAGACAAAGAAGTTGAGGAAGTTGGTGTTGATGAGACAGATGTTGATGCATGCATGATGGATTGCTCTACAAGTTCACAATAGGAAGAAACCTCAACTGAGATGATAAGTGCTAGAACTGTTGCTGATTTCTAGGATTGCTGTCATTGGGTATTACCTCTTCCTCCCACTCATACTTTTGAAATTGATATGGTGCAAGATTTTGAGTTTCCTAATAATGATTTTGAGTACTTAAGGGCATTAATGATTAGAAAGTATGATGGAGGAGCTCCTTCAGAAGAGGACAAAAAATTGTTAATTAATGCAATAGTTTCCCAAGAAGAGGAATACAATACTAGGAGTAAGGTTGCTAAAGGGGTAAGGCCTCATGACAAACCAAATATTCTAGTGCTTACCAACATCCCTAAGGAAACCCCTAAAAATGATGCATCTGGTAAAGTCTTTGTCACCCCAAATTAAACTTGAGTTCCTCCCCATGTTCAGAATATGAAATATCTCATGCCATCAGATGAAGTTGTAAACCTTCCTCCTAATATTGCCTTACCCAAGTATGTTCCTTGTGACATAGCCCAAATCTTGAGTCAGATCAAGATTATTGTTCCTATTGTTGAATTTCTTAGAATATCTTAGCATAAGAAGAGGGCGTTTGAGTATTTGGGGCTTAATGAAGAAAATGTCACCCAGGGTAAAACTATAAACAATGTAGAGGTTCCTCCTACCATTGTTGAATTAGAAAAACCACAAGAATTAGAGGAATTGGGTGAACAACCTGAGGTTTATTTGGGAACTTCTTTGGTTGAGTCTCAGCTGAATGTGGATCCATTTTTTACTAGTCTAATTATTAAAGATAGGTTGTTACATAACTGCATGTTTGACTCAGGAGCTTCATGTAATGTAATGCCTCTTAAAGTCATGAATAAGTTCAATATCAAAGTAACAAAAAATTATGGGAAATGTACTTCCATGGATTCAAGAGAAGTTCTAGTAGTTTTATGTGTCAAGGGTTTAGTAGTGCAATTGGCAGCATATCTAGGAAAGTAATTAACCTTGAATGTGGTCATTGTGGATTGTCCTGCTAAATGGGGGATGTTATCATCTAGAAAGTGGGCAGCTAGTTTGGGTGGAAGTGTGCAAGTGGACATGTCTTATGAAACCATACCAATTGAGGGCAGCCTTGTGAAGTTATATGGTGAAAATAAAATGTTATATCTCATTGAGGACCTCAACAATGTTTCTTATGAAGTATTACACACAAACATTGATGTTGATAATTTTGTGAGCTATGTTTTTTTCAAGAAGTATGAAATTGATCAATGCAGATATCCTGAGAAGGTTGATTTTCCTAGGAATTTCATGTTTGATGCAGCCTCGAGAGATGTTGAAAAAATTGACCTAGGCACAAAGGATAAGCCTAAGAAAATGTGGTAGATAGCAACTTGGATGGAAAAGAGAAAAAATCATATGACCAGTTTTTAAAGACATATCATAACTGCTTATCATGGTCATATCCAGAATGGAAGGAATTTGAAACATTTCCTTAACCAATTTCTCAGAATAAAGGTGCACATCATTGTATAGTGTATAGTCTTTTGTTTTTGTTCTGATTTCATGTTTTTCTGTTTCGGTTTGTCCTGGTCCCTGGTGACAAGTTTTTGTTGGTTTCTCAGTTCATCTTGGGGGATTTAGTTATTATCTTTATGCTTTGCAAGCTTTTTTTTTACTCCATTTCCCAATGGATTTTTGGCACATGGTATGGTCTGTTGTTCTTGTGGCACTCACAAGAAGTGCTCATCCCCGAGTCAAATCTGATGTTAGTGCTCAAATTAATCTCACCCTGTTCATTCAAAAACATCTTAGTCCACATGATTTGAAGTTTTTTGCCCCATTTCTTTATGCGTGAAAGCTTATTCATTCATTTGGTTTCCATGATAAGTCATTTATTTTGGTTGAAAAGCAATTTAAGTCCAGATATTATTTTACGTTTTTGTGTCCATGAGGAAGAAGTTGTAATTTGGGCATGAATTTAGGTTTTCCCCTTCTATTTTTCCATAGTCATGTTTTCCCTGTCAATTTTTGTCGCATTATCCGTGGAAATGTGGTCCTTTTATATTGGATGCGGATCGACGGGTCTTTTTGGTGAAACTTTCCACTTTTGTAATATTTGTTAAAAATTACCAAATTGGCCCCATAGCCCTGATAGCATCTACTTGGTTAATCAACAAACATGAAGCAGCAGGAGAACACATGGAATTTTTTCAAGTTACAAGCAGGGAAGTGGGTCAGTGGAACATTTTGAAGTTTTTAACCTCTATGTACATGGGAGCAAAGTTATGAAATAACCCGCAACTCCACTAGGGCCCACATCAAAAGTTAGAAATGGAAAGGCGGGTTGCTAGGGCCTTTTGAAACTCTAAGGCCCGCTTCAACTCAAATCTTGGACACGTGGAGGGCCGGCGCTCATTTGATGATCCGCCTCTGGGTCCTACCGTAGTAGTTGGGCCAAGGAGACACGTGGAGGCTTCCGCTGGCTCCTCTCTATACTTAAAACTGTCAAGAAACCTTCTAAGGCCTAGGACACGTGGAGGGCCTATGCCTATTTGGGGACATGCCCCTATACTTTACTTTTGAAGAAGCAACGAAAGGGCACATGGAGGTTTCCACTGGATCCTACTCATACTTAGACTTTTCAATGGCCGAAGAAACTTCCTTGGACCCTAGGCACGTGGTACCTTCTATTAGTCCATAAAATCTTTCAAAAAAATTTCTAGACTGTGACACGTGGTGAGCCCACGCTTGTTTAGGGTCTCCACTTTTGGACACCATATCAAAAGTGGGCCAAAGAAATGCATGGAGGCTTCCGCTGGCTCCTTTTTATACTGATAATTTTTCAAAGGCCAAAAGGCAATTTTCTTGGGAACATGGCACATGGAAGGCCCTCGCTTGTTTTTAAACTTGCCTCTGTAATTCACCTTTGCAGTTGTGCTAAGGAGACACGTGGAGGCTTCTACTGATTCCTCTTTGCACTCGGCTAACTTGGACTTGAAACACATGTATGTGGAATAATCTATGCGTGGATATTCATTTCTGAGAGGCACGAATGTAGGCATCCATGCGAGGGAACTCATTTCTCAAGGTGTTTCCACAAGGGCAAAAAAGATTGCTTGTCAGATCCAGCTATACAGAGCCACCTGAAATTGATTAAAACGGATATTTCTTGCATGAAAAAATAAAAGAATGATTAGAAGGACTATCAAAATGCTATGACGTGGCATCGTGGTCATGGTTGAAGGTTTGAAAAATGTGATCAGTTCATGATTTGTCCACCTGGTAGCTTCGGGTGTAAAATTGCTAAAAATCACTTTCTGAGACAAATTGGTAACAAGAAAAGGATTCCTCGAATATTCTTCTTTTTGGGGGGGAAATTTGGGATGAGTGAGTGAGTGAACTATATAAATTCAATGAGAATACTCTTGCAAAAGGTCAGGGGTTTAATTAATATGAGAAAAATTTGAGAAATCCTGTCTTCCTGAGAGACCATCTGAGAAACCTGTTAATCTCTTGTGTTTTAGATTTGATCGAGTCAAGATGTTTGCAAGTGTCCAGCCATTGAAAAGCTCTGAGACTGTTCAAGAAACATTCCCCTGCTGATAAATCTAATAGATCTCGAATTAATCTATGTTTATCTTGGGAAAAATTGTGTGTGCTTTTATTTCAGAATGTCTTTCAAATGGTTTTGATGTTTCTATTGAAATCTTATGTTAAAATACCTCCAAATCACACAATATCTCATCCTTGTGATAGTTTAGTGGAATTAGCAATTTCATTATGAGATGATTCTTCATCTTGTAATGAGATAAACAATTTAAAATCACTTTACTACCATTTTGTTGATAAAGATGAACTATAAGCCTTTGAGTGTATCTTAGGCATGAGGAACTAGGGGTATTTAATGTTTAATTGAGTCTTCATCTCAAGCCTTCGTGTTGAATTCTCAAAGATTGTGTGAAACCGTATAGATCTGGGGCTCTACTGATGCATACCTTCTGGTTGAAGGAATAATTTGGTTGTTCTTAGGAATTTTGTCTATTAGTCTTTTAATTGTTGTAAAGTTTATCAAAGATCAGGTGAAATCAACTTTTTCATGCTTAATCCCCACAAAATTTTTCAAATAACCATGAATCCTACCTAAAGCATCCTTCTTTATGCTATGTATCCACGAATGAACAAATCCTACTGCAAAAATGTATAGAAGCAAGAAGGTTTTAAGTGTCTTTAGTAACCTGAACTGTGTTCATAAAATATCTCCACTCTTTAGACATGACAACTCATGAGAGTTAAATTGTGGTGCACTGATCATATTTTCTCAAGGTTCCCCTACAAGTTTTGCAAAGAAGGATCTCTTCAGGTCCTTTACCAACAGAGGTTACAAAACAATTCCTCTCACCCTGGTCGAAAGGCACGGCCTAAAGTAGTGAGGATAGATCAAATCCTCTTACATGGTGCTATCCATTTCTCCACAACCCTAGTGACAAAGAGCCAGCTGAATCCCTTCCCTGGCTCCAAAACGACTCGTGATTTATTTGTATCTAAGTGTCTTGTTAAATTGGTGATGTTTCTCAGCTTCCAAGGGAGAATCAATCTGGATACCAACACATTTCACCATTATTCCCCCATAAATTCAAAAATTTAATTTATCCACTACTTTAATAAAAATAATATTTTTAAGGCATCTCATCCTTTTGGGGCTTTGTCTTGGTCCATCGATGGGACCTTTGGAATTAAAATTGTATGTGAGAGGTTTTAGTGTGCTAGCTTAATACATGGCTCACCAGACAACTCACCGAGATGGCTGGAAATCTATCTACTTGCATTACTCTTAATGACCACTATATTTTCTATTCTTCGCTTTCACTTTTATTAAGTGGACTCATTGTTTTGACTCCCTTTTGCACTATTTTCTACCACGTATTCACATTAAATCATTATGATGAGATACTTGCATTAAAAATCTTTTTCTTTGTTCTTCATTTGGCATACCATGTGGCATTGGTTTTTCTTATTCGAGGAGCACTTCTTCTCAACTGCCTCTAAATTCTTTACTCGTCAGATTTCACTTTGAATGAAATTTAAACTTAATCGACTTGAAAGAATTTAGGGTAAAGCCCCAACCACTTACCATATACCTCCACTGAGTTGTTAGCTCGGTGATAACATTGAACCTCTTGACAAGTCTTCGGATCATAATTCGCTTCACATTTATGTTGGTCAACTTTCACTTTTGCACAAATCGTTATAACGGTTTCTTGAAGACTACTCCACTATTGGTCGAGCCATTGACACATTCCCCAAAATATTTCACCCACATTATACTAACCACTTCCTCACATGTTGGGTTGAGTGAGTCTCTTATTTCCATGTCTCCCTTTAAACTGACGAGCTAATCGGTCAAGCTCCACATGGTCATCGCCTTTTGCATAGAGTTTCCTACCATGCATTGTGTTACGAGTCCAGCTCGACTGAGCTCTAACCGTGTAGCACCGCTTACTCACTTCAAGTCCTTTCGTGAAGAAGGAACTCTATGAGAGTTACAGAATATGCCTTTCAGTGTTTACCTGCACAAGAACACTCACAACACAATGGTATTCTTTTTGTATTTTCAATGGGTTTAATGCAGAAGCACAATAAAACATGCAATGTAAGGAAATATACTCTAAGAACAAGAGCAAATACACAATGCACTATATAGCTAGGAGAAAGTGTAATTCTTTTTAACTCTCACAGGACAAAACAACCCAAAGTACAACAAGACAGGCTCACGCCAAATACACACAACCATAGAGTTGGGCACAACCAATAATGCTCAGCAACTACTCAAATGATTACAAAGAACAATACCCTCCCAAGGTCAAAGACCAACAAGACTGCCCTAACGATCATGCACAAAACAGTACAAGACGATGCCCACTGCCCCTTCCCAGCTGGGGAAAGAAAGCACAAAACCTCTTTTTAACTCCTTGCCAGTATTGACTTGCGCTCACTCAAATCACTGCACAAATATTCACTGCTAGCTCACTTGATTGCATAGATAGCTCATGAACGTTGGTATGGATGTAGATGCATACATCTATCATAGACTCCCCCACTTAGAATCGGTGATGTCTTCAGTGCCATGAAGACCCCATTGTATGTAGCCTAGAGGAGGCCCCCTATTCAGGTTCATTTCTATTCCAAGGGACCAAGGCCCTTGTTCCTCGCAAGGAATGCTTTAACCTTGTCTTTATACTTCCTAAGGGCTTCTTCTCATTCCCATGTAGCTGAGTAAAAATGAACTCAAGTCACAAAGAACTTTCTCACCCTTTTGTTGCCCTAACCATTTGTCTTCACCTCAAGTATCTTGTCCAACTCCTTGTCTGGATTGTCTATCACATTGGCAGGTGGATGATTAGGATGAATCCGTTATGGCTCATCTTCATTAGCAACAAAAGGTTTCAACTAGCTCACATGGAAGATGGGATGTGTCTTCATGTGTTTTGGCAACTGCTGTCTATAGGTGACCTTGCCTACCTTGGCCACTATCTCAAAAGGCCCATCAAATTTGTGAACCAAGGACTTTTCTATTCCGGGAGGGGCCTTGAAGACTTCTGGCTCCATCCTTAGTATTACCTTACTTCCGACTTCTAACTCTACACATTGTCTAGACTGGTCTGCATATTTCTTCATGTGTTCACCTGCTTTCAACAAGTGTAGCCTTACAAGAGCAACACGCTCGTGCCAATCCTTCAGATATTCTGTGGCCGACAGACACCTTCCAAAGTATTCAACAATCACTGTGTGTGGCAACAAAGGTTGTTGGCCCATCACGAGTTAAATTGGTGAATGCTTTCTCGACTCACTCTTCTAGCTGTTGTAAGAGAACTGTGCATGGTCGAGAAGATCTAGCTAATTGGTTTGGTCACTTCGCACATAATGCCGCAAGTAAGACTCCAATACTGCATTGATCCTTTCTATCTAGCCATCTATATATGGATGAAACCTTATGGATAACAACAAATTTGTTCCCACCAACCTAAACAACTCTTGCCAAAAGTTTCTTGTAAAACGAGCATCTCTATCTGAGACGATGCTCAAGGGGATTCCCCAATACTTCACCACATTCTTGAAGAAATACTTTATAGTTTTCTCTAAGTATGTCATTTTCACTATAGTTGTGATGCATCTGTGTGTACCTCAAAAGGCTTGCTGAAGTCTACCAAGGACAACACTGGCCCAACATCATCAACTTCTCCTTCAAGAGATCAAAAGCTTCCTGACACTTAGCTAACCAACGCCACTTCACATCCTTCAAAAATTCCGTCAGAGGACTCGCGATCTTGGAGTATCGACTGACAAACCTTCTAGAGTAGTTTTCCAAACCTAAAAAATGATGCACACCATGTACATCTCTAGGCAGCTCCCAATCCTTGATTGCTTCTAGTTTCCTTGGGTCAGGTTTGATCTTACCCTTCCCAACAACATGCCCAAGAAAGTGAACTTCTTCCTGAGCAAAAGAACACTATTCTTTCTTCACATACAAATCATGCTCCCTCAACAGCTTTAAAACTTCTATAAGGTGTTCCCTATGCTCCTCATGATTCTTAGAAAACACCAAGATGTCATCTAAGTATACCACCACACACTTATCTAGTAATGGTCCGAACACATTATTCATGAGTGTGCAAAACATTACTGGCATATTTCACAACCCAAAGGGCATCACAAGAAAATCATACAACCCATATATGGTGACAATGGTCATTTTCTCATCATCTCCTGAAGCAATCCTTACCTGATAGTACCCTGACCTCAAGTCTAACTTAGTGAGGATCTTCGCCCTTGCTAGGTGATCAAAGAAATCCTCGATGAGTGGAAGAGGATATCTATTTTTGATGGTTAACTTGTTCAAGGCCCTATAATCCACACAAAGCCTAAGTGACCCATCTGATTTCCTTTGAAATAGTACTGGAGCACCGTATGGAGAGCACGAAGGAAAAAGATACCCACCAGCTAACAACTCTTCTAACTACCTCTTCAGCTTAATCATCTCTGGCCCAGACAATTGGTATGGAGCCCTTACTGGAGGACTCGCCCCTGGCACCAACTCAATGCGATGATCTATTGCTCTTCGCGGTGGCAAATATGGAGGTATTTATTTAGGCATACCATCTTGGTAGTCACGAAGAACCTTCTCCACTATAGCAGGAATAGGAACTTGTTGTCCCTCTTCATCATCCCAACCGCCAACAAGCACTGTGAAATACATGGGTTTTGCACCCTTCTTCCTTGCAGTCTTCCACATACTCATTGCTGAAAACACCTGTGTCTTCCCTTCCTGTCTTCTCTGCACTGTCTTCACTATGCACGTCTGCTTCAGATCCAACATAAACAAAGATTCCAGGTGAGGAAAGATTGCCACTTTACCCTTTCGGATAAAATCTTGTCCCAACACTAACTCAAAATCATCCATTTTGATTACAGAAAAGTCCAGTTTCCCTTTCCACTCACTGACTTGCACATCCACATCTCGTGTAGAGCCGGTTGTCTCCATGGTCGGTGAGTTAACTACTTTAAACCTTTCGGTACCTCTGGAGGACTGGAGGCCCAGCTCTTGGGCTCTTTGGATTATAATGTAGTTGTGTGTTGCACCTGTGTCCACAAGCATCGTGGTTCTCTTTCCCTTGATCACCAACTCCACATAGTTCAATCCATGCATATTACTCCCACCATCATTTACTCTACGCTCAACTTTCTCCATTACGTTAAGCCCCTTGAGCATGAAAATGTTCTTTTCATTTTGTTCATCTTGTTCTACCAAATGAACTACTGAAACCCTCTGTCGCTCCGGACAATCTTTGTTGTAGTGTGCCTTACCACATGTCCAACACTTTGGCATGAATGTCTTTCCACCCGATTCTCCACCTTGTGACTTCTTGCCACCATTCTTGGAGTTGTTGCTAGACTTTTGAGATCCCTCTGATGAATCCTGAGTATTCTTCCCTTCCTTGTAACCACCCTGTGGCTTCACATAAGATTTACTCTGACCCTTATCAATGCTCTTTCCCTTTGACATGTTAGGGTTTTGGGTGCCCTTTGATGAAGTCTCTTCTCTGAAATCTAAGAGACGATCTGCTACAGTAATTACATCGCTGACTTCTGACACTTCGTGGCACCTGAGCTCTACCTTAGCCCACGGCTGAAGACCATTTGTAAACTGAAACAACTTGTCTGCCTTAGAAATGTCGTGAATCTCCAAGATGAGGCTCTGAAAAGACTTGATGTAGTCTCTCATCTTCCCAGTCTGCTTAAACTGACTCAACTTGATCCTAGCCAGCCATGCCGCGTTACTAGGTTAGAACTGATCCATGAGGGATTTCTTCAGATCCTCCCAAGAGTCCACTTTCTTCATGGATATCCCTACGGCAATGCCATTTTCCAAAGTTCTCCACCAAAATTTTTCCATACTTGTGAGGTACCTTGCTGCGGTACACACCTCTTGTGCATCTGACAGTCCTCCTAAACCTGCCAGATACTCCCCTACATCTCAGAAGAATTTTTCCAGTAACTGGTCATCCTAAGCTCTATCATAGCTCCTTCACCTTGGGGAGTTTTGATCCTGAAGAAGAGCTGGACGATGGTGTCTTCACCACAACTAGTACCACAGATCAGCACAAAGTCACTTCATCATGTAACTTAGTCTAAGACACCGAACTCTCCTCCATTATCTCTATAAGTTCAGAGATCGTAGCCTCCATGGAATGTACCTTTTCTTGGATCTCAACAAACCTTGTACCTATTTGCTGCTCCAACAACTGGAACCGGGTGTTGACTTGCTCCTTGATACCATCCAAAGCTTCACCTCTTGACTTACATTTGTGACGTTCCTTGTCACCTCCAATCCGGCCTTCCCCTCTATCTCTGTTATCAACATTCTCATCTCCAGATCCTGTCATACTAAACTCAATACACAGAGACACACAAAGGGGGTTCGACATTGGCTACAAAAACACTAGACAGGGTAAACACAACCTAACCTAGACACACGATCTGTGCTCTGATACCAACTGTCACAATTCCAGCTCGACTAAGCTCTAACCGTGCGGCACCGCTTACTCACTTCAAGTCCTTCCGCGAAGAAGGAACTCTATGAGAGTTATGGACTACGCCTTTCAGTGTTTACCTGCATAAGAACACTCACAACACAATGGTATTCTTTTTGTATTTTCAATGGGTTTAATGCGGAAGCACAATAAAACATGCAATGTAAGGAAATCTACTCTAAGAACAAGAGCAAATACACAATGCACTATATAGCTGGGAGAAAGTGTAGTTCTTATTAACTCTCACAGGAAAAAATAGCCCAAAGTACAATAAGATAGGCTCATGCCAAATACACACAACCACCAAGTCGGGCACAACCGATAATGCTCGATGACTACTCAAATGATTACAAAGAACAATCCCCTCTGAAGGTCAAAGACCAACAAGACTGCCTTGACAATCCTGCACAACATAGTATAGGATGATGCCCACTACCCTTTCCCAACTAGGGAAAGAAAGCACAAAACCTCTTTTCAACTCTTTTCTAGTATTGACTTGTACTCACTCAAATCACTACACAAATATTCACTACTAGCTCGCTTGATCGCATAGATAGCTCATGAACATTGGTACAGATGTAGAGGCATACATCCGTCATACATTACATTAGAGGATGCATCTCTGAAACAAATAGATCCACATTATATGTTGACCGGGTCTCCGTTTTCATACTTCCTCCGCGGGTCCCTTACATTCTAATACATGACATCCTAGCCTAACTGCCCCGAATCTCCACATGTGAAGTAGTCCCAAAATTCCCTAACTCGATTTGTTAGATGAGTTTCATCGCACTACCCACTTGTTGGAAAATCTCATCGGCGGACCCAAGATTCCATGATGACTTGGCCCAGCTATGGATCCCTGAGTTTCCCACATCATGTCAAGGTATATAGTATGGAATTCAAGTGCCATTTGGCCAACTTGATAGGAAATATACAAATAATTCCTTGCAACTCTCATGCTCATGACCTGGATCAAATCGGTTGAACAAGCTAATGCTCCTAAGTCAGTTCCATAAGCTCAAAGCGGTAAGTGATTTCGGCCCTCCAATGTTGGATTCTCCACTTGGTTCAAGCTTATCGCATGAATTTCAAACTCCTAAACCATATTTCACTCCCTAGGCCCAAGTCTTTATCAATTCAATTTCTCTCTCATCAAGCTCTCCACCATACGAATGGGTCGGCTACTTGCATATCCACCAAACTACCCTTCTCAATTCCAATTGATTTGTGAGTTTCCCAAGTTGCTCCATTATGTGTTCCTAAAGAGAGGAATCTATCAACCACACACAATTTTTTTTGAGCTCTTCATGAGTTAATCTGATTGCCTTTTAGATTATCTCCTGAGCCCGTGATAACTTCACGACCCGAGTTATTTTCACGATGAGCTGAGCTCATCTAATACTTCGTTGAGTCATCCAGCAAAATTTTACTTGCTTTGTCATATGCCACTTGACCGAGCTGAATTTTCCTTCCCATACTCCCTTATTTTAGGAAATAAGGGATAAAATATGTGGAATAATCCCTCACATAATCGCAATAGTAGAAACTAATATGCATAAATTATTACAGATCTCAAATAAAAATACAGAATAAAATAACACAGCACAAAGAGACAGTATTTAACGTGGTTCACCCAACTTGGGCTACGTCCACCAAGAATCACTTGCTCAGATTTTATTACAGGCCATCGCTCTCTCAATACAATACCCAGATCCGTTTGGAGCTATGCTCAACAAACTCTACAGAATTCACAGCTGAATTCAAAACACATCTACAATACATTTGCTTGTACATCTATCATATGCATAAGACCATATAAATAGACAACTGCTTAAGCAGTTTTACAAAACCATGGGTATCAAAACCATGGGAAAAACCCATCCCATAAACCTATGTGTCAAAAAACTCTCCCATATGATAAAATCACATTTCCCGATATGTCGAGTGCATTTTTCGAGGCCAAAAAATTTTACGCCTAATTTTTTTTTTTTCGGGGGCTGCGCCCCTGAACCCCTGCTACCGGGGGCTGCCGCCCCTAGACCCCCGCTTGGGGCCAGGCCCAGCCCGGCCCCGAACCTCGGCGAGGATACATGAAAAGTGTACAGTACTCTTAGTGTACAGTCTTCAACACTTTCACACATGAAAATATAGGCTCCACAACCTAACAATCTCTCACTTGGAGACTAGTTTTCCTCTGAGCAAGCTTCTCAACCCTTCACTAGTTTCTGTGAAGACCAACCAAAGCTGAACACAACTTCAATTTTTCCCTTGTGACCACCTTGGTCATCATGTCTGTAGGATTCTAACTAGTATGAATCTTCTCCAACTTCAACTTCTCTTCCGCCAAAGTTGTCTTGATGAAATGGTACCTTAACTGTATATGCTTTGTCCTAGAGTGGAAAGCAGAGTTCTTAGCTAGGTGTATAACACTCTGACTATCACTATGCAGCTTACATTCCTCCTGCTTATGCCCCAACTCCTCAAGCAATTGTTGTAACCAAATCATCTCTTTGCTTGCCTCTGTGGCAGTAACATACTCAGCCTCTATGGTTGACAAAGCCACCAACTTCTGTAGTTGTGAAATCCAACTCACTGCTGTCCCACCTACAGTGTAAATATAACCTGTCATGCTCCTCCTGCTACCTACATATCCAGCCATATCTGAATCTACATAACCATGTAAAGTGGTGTTTTATCCACTGTAGCACAAAACTGTCCCCATGGTCCCTCTCAAATACCAAAGGATCCACTTTACTGCTTGCCAATGCTCTTTACCTAGATCACTCATAAATCTACTCACAGCTCCCACTGCATGGGAAATATCAGGCCTAGTGCATACCATGGCATAAATCAAACTGCCAACTGCTGATGAGTAAGGTACCTTGGACATTTGGTTTCTCTCCTGCTCTATCTTGGGACACTGCTCCTTTGATAACTTGAAATGGCCTGCCAAAGTAGTCCCAACCAGTTTAGCATCCTGCATATTAAACCTCTCCAAAACCTTCTTAATGTACTCTTCCTGAGATAAATTCAGCTTCCGTTCCTTCCTATCCCGAGATATCCTCATACCAAGGATTTGTTTGGCTGCACCCAAATCCTTCATAGCAAATGATTCACGTAGCTGCTTCTTGAGTACTTTTATTTCCTGCATGTTTTTACCTGCAACCAGCATGTCATCAACATACAAACACAAGATAATATAAATTCCATCCTCAAATTTCTTTATATACACACAATGGTCAGAATGACATCTGATATAACCTTGCTCCATCATGAAGCTATCAAATTTCTTATACCATTGACGTGGAGCTTGTTTCAGGCCATACAAGCTCTTCTTCAGTTTACACACCATCTCCTCTTTCCCGTTGACCTCATAGCCCTCTAGTTGCTACATATATAGTTCCTCCTCCAAATCGCCATGGAGAAATGCAGTCTTTACATCTAATTTTTCTAAGTGAAAGTCTTTTGCTGCCACTATTCCAAGAATAGTTATGATAGAAGTCATTTTTACTACAGGAGAAAAAATCTCATCAAAATCTATACCTTTTTCTGTGCAAACCCCTTGACCAGCAACCGGGCCTTGTATCTTTTCTTTCCTCCTTCTTTGTCTTTGACTCTAAACACCCACTTATTCTGTAATGCTCTTTTTCCTTCGGGTAGCTTTACCAAATCCCATGTCTGGTTCTCCATGAGAGCCTGATGCTCCTCATCCATGGCTTGCTCCCACTTATTCCTGGCATCTACTTGCATTGCTTCATCAAAGCTCTCTGGTTCTCCACTATCAGTGAGTAATAAATAATAAAGAGAAGGAGAAAAACGTTCAGGTTCTCTTCTTACCCTAGAAGACCTCCTCAATATAGGAGTTTGGGGTTCCTGTTGAGGGGGTTCCTGAACTAATTCATGTGTCACTTTCCCATCTGGAAGATCCTCTACCGTTGCATATTCTTTCTTGGATTCTTCCTTGTTTTCCTGCAACTTCTGCTTATACATGACTTTCTCATTAAAGACCACATCCCTAGATCGAATAATTTTCTTGTCCTTAATACTCCAACATTTATATCCAAAGTCATCACCACCATAACCAATGAAAGTACATTTTTCTGATTTAGCCTCTAGCTTAGTCCTATCATCCTTGTCTATGTGAACAAACACCTCACATCCAAAGACTCTAAGAAATGAATAATCAACTTTCTTACTGGACCAAGCCTCCTCAGGTATGCCTCCATCCAAGGCACTTGAGGGTCCTCTGTTTATCAAGTACACAACTGTGCTCACCGCTTCTCCCCAAAAAGAAAGAGGCAGTCCTGCATGTAACCTCATGCTCCTAGCACATTCCATTATTGTTTTGTTCATCCTTTCTGATACCCCATTCTGCTGCGGAGTTCCTGGAACAGTTTTTTGCCTGCGGATTCCATTCTTAGAACAGTAATCATCAAATTCATTGCTGCAATACTCCCCTCCATTATTTGACCTGAGACATTTTAGCTTAAGACTTGTTTCATTCTCTACCAAGGCTTTCCATTTAACAAAAGTGTCAAATACATCAGATTTGTTTCTAATACAATAAACCCAAACTTTCTTTATTGCATCATCAATAAAAGTAACATAATAACTTGAACCCCCAAGAGATGATACCTGAGCTAGTCCCCACACATCAGAATGTACCAACTCTAACTTACTCTCTTTCTTCGTAGGTCTAACCTTGAGAAACCTTACTTGCTTCTGTTTCCCATATATGCAGTTCTCATAGAAATCCAAACATGTTTCTGTATATCCAGGAAAATTCTTCTTTATGATGTTCATACCCTTATGGCTCATATGAACGAGCCTATAGTGCCATAATGTTATATCTGCATCTGAAGCCACAAGATTACAATCATTAGTACTATCAGTGGTTAAATACAAGGTTCCAACCTTCTTACCTCTTGCCACCACAAGAGCACCCTTGGTAACCTTCCAAGAGTTAGCTGTAAATATCACAGTACAACCATCACTTCCCAATTGCCCCGCCAATATCAAGTTTCTCCTTAATGTAGGCATATGTCTGACATCCTTTAATAGCCATGTATTCCCATTCTACATCTTAACCTGAACAAAACCTTTTCCAACTATACTGTAAGGCTCATCATCACTAAGAAAAACATGCCCAAAATCTCCTTGAACATAATCAACAAAATAATGCCTATGTGGAGAAGCATGGAAAGAAGCCCCTGAATCTAAAACCCAAGATTCAATAATATTGTGCAAAGAAAGAATCAAAGCATCCTGACATACATTACCTGTTGCCACATTTGCCTCCTTGTTTTCTTCTTGTTGTTTCTTCTTATCCCGAAGCTCCCAACAGTCCTTCTTTGCATGCCCAGGCTTTCCACAATTCCAGCATACAATCTTGTTCTTGGATTTTGACCTTGCCCGATCTTTTGATTTTGCACATTTTCTCTATTCTTCTATCTCCCTCTAGTTTCCACTATCAAAGCATTCCCTAAAGTAGAAGATTCCCCAGTGCTTTTTCTTTGCATTTCCTCACTTAGAATCACCCCTACAACATCCTCAAACTTCGACTTCGAGTTGGCTGGAACCGAGTTACTTACCGCCATTACCAGGCTATTCCAACTCTCAAGTAAAGAGCACATAATTAATAAAACCCTAACTTCTTCATAAAATTATATTGTAACTGAAGCTAGCATATTCAAAACTGTATTGAAATCATTTAAATGATCTGCTACTGAACTATTATCAGACATCTTCATATTAAACAAATTTTTCATGAAAACATATCTTGAACTATTAGGCAGAACATTTGTCACAAAGACTTCCCTAATGCATCTATGTGGATATTTTGTAGTCTTTTCCTATGAAACACTAAATAGGTACCGAAAAAATGCAACATTACATTGCTTACAAACTTGCTAATTCATAGTGCCTTTCGATCTAACAAATCCCATGTCCACAAATGACATATTCTAGGCTATAATGTATCAGCTTGTCAGTAGAACGTGAGTCCCTAAATATCCTTCTGATAGTGGTATTCTTCCATATGGATCTTGCAAGAGACTGACCTACTGCCCGTTGAATTTACTTAAATCAAATAGGACCATGCATTACATTATATGGATCCCAATCACTCTATGAAAGATAAGGCCCAAATGCGATTCAACATAATTGATGCCAACCTTACCGTTGGCTTAAGAGTCACCAATTTGAGTTAGGTGAAATTCAGGGATCAACTCATTCAACAATATTGTATTTTAGAATCACAACTTTAGAAACTAATATGCATAAATGATTACAGATGCTCAAATAAAATTGTATAATAAAATAACACAGCACAACGAGATTTTTCTAGTGAATTCTAATGTGCACTTTCAGACAATTTGGGCTACGTCCACCAACAGATGCACTTGCTCAGATTTTATTACACATAGCCATCCGCTTACCTCAATACAATGACCCAGATCCAGTCTGGAGCTATGCTCAGCAATGCACTCTTGCAAAAAATTCATAGCCAAATGACAAAACACATATGCAATACATTTGCTTTTAGATAAGGTAATAAGGATTTGGTTTTGAAGGGACCAAAAAACCATAGTACAAGAAATGAATCTAGGCCATAAGTCATCCAAAACCGTGGGTAACAAAAATGATTTTGAAGGGATTAAGAACCATGTACAACCGATAAACCTATGGCATCAAGGTACTCTCCCATATGGTACAAGCATGTTTCCTGATATGCTCGGGTGCATTTTTTGAGACCAAAAAATTTTACGCCTAAATTTTTTTTTCAAGGATACACCAACCCAAGTGTACAGTAGGCTTAGTGTATAGTCTTCAAAAAATACAAAGATGCCACCAAAGTATCAAGCTCAAACATACTTGACCATCCTCATTGTTCTGAGAACCCTATGATCCTTGATGAGATTCAACCTAACCAAATGCTGAGCCCGAAGAATTACCTCAACTGAGGTACCCACCGTGAGATTCTCAAGTTCATCTTAAGTTGGAGTGGCAGAGTATCTTTCCTTTCTTTATTTTGTTGAATCAACTTGGCATTGGCTCAACCTCTCGAGCTACCTTATCGAGGATTATTAGTTGTTCATCTGAATGAATTGTGGATCAAGACCTCCAACATGCTCATTTTTCCCAACAATGTGAATTCATTCGTCATAGAGCTCCACCCCTTAACTCGTCCTCCTCACCATGATTTTCCTGAGTCTCCATGGTTGAGTTTGACTGTAATGCCCCCATCCTTGGCGAGTCTAAATACTAACCTCAAGCTCTCTCTTCTACATGCTTAAATTTCCTGAGTTCTTCCTCAAGCCACTTCGCTGAGTGACTTTCCACTGAACTTGGTTCTAGGTTGCAAGATTTCTCATTTACGATTGCATGTAAATTCCACAGAAATCAAATCCTCCGGCGAGTTGCACATATCTTCGTCTTTGTGCACTCGATCTTGAGTCATTTCTTTGTTTTACTTGGTGACTCCTGAGATTTTCATGGTCACACCATCGATCCATTTTCTGATCCATTATCTACTACAAGAGCCTTGCACCAACACTATGAATTTTTCATCCCACTAATGGATTTTTCCAGCTATCCTCTACCAGATTTTTCTCAATCGAGATGTTCTTCGAGCATGGTCCTGCATGATTTCCTTGGCTCACTCCTTGGCTGTTCCAAGTGCTTGAGCTCTTTTGGAGCTATATGTTTGATCCTATTTCTTTGCAAACTCTTGTGAGTTGAGCTATGCATTTTTATTGCAAATGCCAAGCTTATGTGATGTTTTCTCCAAAACCTGAGCTCCATGTTTGAGAACCCTAAGACCTTTCGAGCTGTTATGACTTTGATGCTCATGAGTATAGCTCAACAAAATGTCTTCCTAGACTCATAAATCCAACCATGTTCCACTAATTTCATGAGTTTCTCTTTTGCGAACTCACCATATACTTTTATGCCACTTGTGCCAAGTTTGAATCTTGATCCTTCTTAAGCCCTCTTTAAACTCATATGGTCTAACATGCAATGCCACCACTAGTTCACCCAAAATTTTTGAGCTCATGGCAAGCTCACATCTGAATCCTTTTTGATTCCCCTAGCTTGAAATCTATGGATGTTACAATGACACAACTTACCATGTCGAGTCATTTCTTCTTGATGTATCTTATCATACAGTCTTAGCCCACCCCCCTTGCTTTATTTCTTCAACGAGTCTATGTATTCATATTTCCATTCAATTTCTTCTGGCCATCAAGCTGAGATGAGTTTCCTTCATGTTGGAATGTCTGAGCATTAGCTCGGCTTAACTTGAGCTTCCAAATTATCTTCAAAATACAAACCAAAAACTTGTAATTCACCTTTGGCTCGTTGAGTAGCTCACCGAGCTACTTGGTGAGATATTTTAAATTCATGTTCACTTAAACTTCTAAACCTAACTTTGATCCAGATTTTAATTGTATTAGGCATTATCACAAGACTAGATGGTAATAGAAAAAAAATACGATCCTTGAAACATGATCTATCGATTTCCACCATTTTTCCCATGTTCACTAGGGGTGGGTCTATCGCAGTCATTTTTCTGCCTTATGAGCAAACCTATAACCTCTAAGACTTATAATTAGTCCTAGAGCATAACAGGATTTCGTTGTCAAATTTTACCAAGTGTGTAAAATTGGATAACATTTTTGGCAACCTCTCGGGGATGCTTTTCTACTAAGCATGGTTCCAGTAGCCTTAAGCAATCCATTGGGCATGGAGTCAATGTTGGCATCTCGAAACTAATATGATCTTCATGATGGATGTTGAATTCTTCTTGGGCGTTGCTGATCTTAAACCTTTAGGTAATGCTAAGTAGGAATTATATTTAATTTGATGAATGCTTGACATTTATGACACACTATGGAATTTTGAATGAAGTATATGGTAAGTTTGGGATATCATGAAACTTTTATTGAAAGTGGAACCTTCTACCTTTAATTGAAAAACTTCCACCCTTGACACACTTTGCAAGAACAATAATGAAACACAACACACATAACAACAAGGAAAGTGAAACACAACACAAAAAACAATATGCAAGTCCCTATAAGAAAAACACCTAAGTAAACTATATAGGGGGTGGAAAGCTCTCAAAAGAAATCTTTGAGATGTATTCCATTCACATGAATGAGCAGTTATTCTCCATTGAGCCTAAATAGATGAAACAAATTCACCTCCTTGCACCTTGTGATAATGTATGGCCCACTCTAGAGAGCATCAAACTTGGTGTGCAAGTCTGGTTTGGTCCTATTAACATCCCACTTGAGAACTAAATCTCACTCTTGAAAATGACTGTTGGATGCCTTCTTGTTGAAATATTTCTTAACTTGAGCGTGATGTTTCTCTAAAGTTTTCATGGCCCTTTTTTGCACTTCTTCTAACTCCATGAGTTCATAAAACCTAACTGTCATAGGATCACTCTCCATAACCTCAAGCTAACGAGATAACTCCAAAGAAGGTAATTCCAAGGATAGCGTAATTTTCACTTCTCTTCCATATACCAACATGAAATTTTAACTACCTATGGCCCTTTTAGGTGTGATTCGATCTTCCCATAAGGAAATATTAAGTTGTGTGTGTGAAGTCCTCTTGTTGGTTTCCATTGCACATTTGATAATCCTTATGAGGTTCTTGTTGCTAGACTCATTCAACTCGTTTCCTTGTGGATAGTAATTGGATGAAGTATTAAGGTAAAATCCATTCTTAACAGCACTAAGATTCAAACCAATAAAATCCATTATGTTATTTGAAATGATCGTGAATGGAACATCGAACCTTGTCATTATACCTTCTAGGAAATCAAGAACAACTTTTTCATTACGCTCCTTCAATGCTACCACCTTTGTCCATCAAGTAAAATAGTCCACTGCACTAAGGACCTATTTATGTCTTTCACTGGATGGAGGATTTATCATTCTAATTAACTCTAACCCCCATTAAAATAAAGGTTTATCAACCTTAATTAGATGGAGGGGAAGAGTTTCCAACTTATGCTTTCCGATGAAAAAGGTACATTCCTTGCACTTATTTACCTAGAGATGGGCATGCTTTAACAAATGCGTCTAATAGTAATCAACCCTCATGATCTTTGTAGCAGTCATTCACATAGATTAATTCCCTCCCGATAGACCATTATGGAATTCTTCTAGTATCTTATTCTAGCTGAATGCACCGAATAAAAACACCATTCAAATCCCTTTGAAAGAGAACATTATCTACTAGAACATAAGGAATAGACCGAAGGAGAAAATTACATCTTTAAGTCCTATCCATGTAAACTGGGTATGTTCCTGAGAGAAGGAATTTTTTCATCTTTGATAACCAGTCAACCTGATCATCTCTTTCATCATCATTCAGAAGCGTCAAGTCCTCATCATTTTTTGATTCCAACTCTACGGAAAGTTGTTGACACAAACCTTTACCTCTTACTAGTTTGGTAAATTTTATTTGCATGTCATAATCCATCACCTTTTTAATCCATCCAACACATTTTTCGTTCATGCCTTTGTTAAGAAAAAAGTCCTTAACAACTGGATGAGACACCATCAAATGAATCCTCTTATTGGATAACATGTACTTGAGTTTTTTTAAAGATTGAATGACAATAACAACTTTCTTTTCAACAAATGAATATTTAAGCTCATGTTATCTTAGGGATTGGATGAAGAAAGAAATTGGTTATTCCATCAGATCATCATTATGTTGTGTGAGAATCCCCAAAATTCTCTCATGACCTGCAAAAGCATAAAGTATAAAATATTTATCAAACCTTGGATTTACCAGTGTAGGTGCTTGAGAAAAGGCCATCTTGATGGATTCAAATCTCTCCTTTCCTTCCTTCATCCACGAGAATGACACATTTTTATTCAACATGGATTTTAATGGTTTAACCAAGGTTGAAAACTAGGGAATGAATTTTCACACGAAATTTATGGTTCCCAAGAAACTTTGAAGACATTTCTTGTGACTTGAGAGAGATAAGGAAAAAATTGAATGAATCCTAGCTAGATTGATTGAAATTCCTTCTATTAAAACGATGTTTCCAAGAAAATTTCCCTCGCACACCGCAAAAATGCATTTCTTATGATTGATTTAAACCCCAAATTCCATTCATCTCTAGAAAACCTTCCTTACATGTGCAATGTGATCTTCTGCATGCTTGGAGTACACAATTTTATCATCAAGATACACCAAGATGATGTCATTAATAAATCCCTTAAATGTCATGCCCATAACTTGTTAGAAGGTATCTCTAGCATTAGATAATCCAAACGACATCTTGTTATAGCCGTATGTGTTGCACTTGGTAGTGAAATATATTTTGAATTGATCAGATTCTTTGACCATAATCTGATTATAACCTGAATATCAATTGAGTAAAGTAAACCTTTGAGCTCCTGCCACTATTTGAAGGATTTTCTCCATAGATGGAAGAGGATAATGGTATTTTAATGAAGCATGGTTCAAATTCCTGAAGTCCAAACATAATAAAATTTCTCTATTCTTCTTTATCACAGGAACTAATTTGGATACCCAAAAGGAATGTTTGATTGGAAAAATTATGCAAGACTCAATAAGCTTGGTCAGCTCCTTTCTCATAAGTGGCTCACTTTTGGGATTAAACAACCTCTTTTTTTGATATACTGACTCGGCATTTGGATCAAGTTCGATGGTATGCTATGCCAAACCTAGGTCAAAGTCACATAGATCTTTATAAATCCACAAAAATAAATCATTATACTCTTAACAAAGTTTGATGAAATCCTTTTTCTCTTCTAAGGTACACACTTTTCTGATCTTCAAAAAAAATTCATTTGCTACCTCGACTTCTTCAAAATAATCCTCTTTGCTTACCATGTTAGAGATTTTTCTTGTATCTTGATCATCTGAATTAAAAATGGACTCTGGTAGCTTGTTACTTTTCAATTGTATAATTTGGTCACTATATGATTCTTGGAGCTTATCTTGATTTTTCTCAGAAAAATATACTTCTTCCTGCAGAAAAAGAATTATTGTTTGTTGCTATGAAAAACATGCCAAATACCTGCATTATCAAGAACTATAGGTCAAATTACCATTTTAACAGGTTGTCACTCTTCTTTCATGATAACAAATGGTACCTCGTATTGCAAGCCAATCATAACAAGCCTATTAGCATCTTGATTTTTATTTCCAGAAACAATGTGGATCTCAAAATCCTTGAAATATTCAATCAAATCCTAGACTCGGTTCTTGTAAGATCTTAGAAAATCAGTTTTGGCTTTGCTACATGCTCTTACTTGATGTAAAACCAATTCACTGTCGCAAAAAAATAGTCAAGGTTTTGATCCCTTTCTTTTGAGCCAACTGATTTCCTTACACAAGGGCTTCATATTTAGCGACATTGTTTGTATAAATAAATTATAGTTGAAAAGTTGAGAAGTATTTATATCCTTCTGGAGAAATTAATATGGCACCAGCACCTGCTCCATTTTTACTCCTTAAACCATCGAAAAATAGTAGCAAAATTTACTTCAGAGCTGCTCTGGGTTTTGACAAGTTGTGGTATGATTGTGTCTTCTTCATGGATACAATATGTACCCAACCCTGTCTCTTCTAAAAACAAAAAACCAAATTCTTCCTCTACTAATGCCTCAACATAGGGATCATACTGATGATTAATACTTACCTCATCTAGCACAGTATTAAGGAATTCTTCCATAAGAGTGGTTGGTTTAATATCACAACTTCTTCTTGCGGATCATGAATGGTATAATTCCCATTTATAGGACTAGCGGTATAGGGCTCCACATGATTATGAAAAACTTATTCTTCCCTTATAATCAATTTAGTTCCATATCGATTCCTAAGGACCATATGAAACCAATCAACTAACAGGTAACCACCCATCTTGGCAGTGAAATATCATGATAGGAAAATGGAGAAGAGAGGAGGAAGATTGATGATTGATATGTCTTATGTTAACGATAAACTGGGACATGCATGGATGGTATGTTAGAGTCCTTTGATGATTCCAATGGTTTGAACTATTGTACCATCTAACTAAAGAACTCCTCTAGAGACTGGTGTATATTGGAGTCCTAACACGTCTACAATTTTCTTGAGCATGACTAAGCTATTGGATCTAGAATCGATCATGTAATTATGTAACAAATGATCACTAATGATCAGGGAAATATAGAATGGTGGTGGTTTATTCACCTTAGGAATACTTTTCCCTTATAGTTGACACAAAATTTTAGTAGTTTCTACCCCACGAATCAATGATCCATCGGTTATACATAACATTTTCAGATCCTCTTGCAATAGGTTTTTTTGAGAAGGAATTGAGAGTGTGTCCCACATGGTAATACTCAGGTTTGTCTTCTTCATCTATTTTACAATAATGAAATGAAATTATCTTACTTTTCTAACATTTCTTAGGGCATTAGAATCCTCTTTTGGAAATTTCTTGTTGGGTACTGTGATACTTGAAGAACCTTCTATCCTTGTAGCTTGACTAACATCCATTTATTTTGACTTGTTTCCCTCTTTTTTCGGAAACCACCACTTCTGGCCGAGGCTACGAAGTGGATTCTTGATTAGATTTGGAATGTAACATCCCCATTTTAAGAAACCAGAATAAGGGAAATTTTTTTATTTTTTTATTTTTTTAAAAACAACATTCCCTGTTATGAATTATATAATTCAAAAACACGTTTAAGTTTTAATAATTGTTCTCTGTCCAAATAATGCAGTTTGGATCACACAATTTCCCTTTAAAACTAATGTTCTCTGTTCACATATTTGTAATATGGAACACACATTCAGTGCCATTCAATCATATAACAGATTCCATATGCTGCTGTAAATGACTCGAAGAACTACCGATCTCCCATTACATGGCTCAGAGTTTCAGCTATCTCTCATTTCATGACTTGGCAACTTACCGATCCTTCATGTTATTTCATGCATAGTATAATGTATATACAAGGTTCTCTTACCGTTTCCGGTTATCGAAGTGATCCATTTAAGAAGCCTATCTGAATATCTGTTACTGATATTCATCTAACATCCTCCATCTTAAATTAGGTGATTAGGACAACGCAACCAACACTTGCGATACTTTGGCCAAATATTTTCACATGCTTTGCATGATCATATTCCAGGATGTGATACAGACCAATGGAATACGTCCTTCACCTCACTTCGGCTATTATCTAGAATGGTCTTTCCTAGTCCCTACCAGTCCTTCCAATTTAGGGTCACACTCTAATTCCAACTAGCAATATGAACGAGTATAGGAAGTTACTCATGGTAACTAAAGATACGCAGACATACGGTGTCGTCCCTAGACAACTTCGTGTGTCTGGTTATCTTTAGTCCTCCGGAGTCACTCCGTATACGTGATCACATTCCTATCCCCTGCCAAGAAACTTAGTATCCAGCTTATGTAATCTTGATGATTTAATTCGGGAGGGCATTGTAATATGTCAGCTATAACATTGTGTCGTCATGAAGACCCTGCCTTCATGAAGACACCGTGCTGTAGCTGGCGTATGTCAATGTCCTACGGAATCCTCCCATCGAGAGTACACATCCAGCTCAAGTGATTTGGTTATGATCTTAATATTTAAGATCAACTTTCAGTAGCCATGCTGATCCTTTATCCTCGTTCTTGTTACAGTTGTATGTAGCTAAGAGAGACTAAATCCATCTTCTAGCTTACTATGCATCTTCTCCTTCGTACTGAAGGGTTGCATTTTCTCTACTTGGTTCTTTTCTTAATCCTTGGATTGAGCAGCCCATTACCGATAGACTTAATAAGTTTAACCTATTAAACTTAACCAAGTTTTCCATAACTGTAAACAAATTCAGAATTCCATCTTATTAGACGTCATTTAAACAAGGTCTAATTCTTAATGAATATATTCATTTATTCTCCTTAACCTTACATAGTTAAGGTCTGTTAACCATGGATATGTTTTTCCCATATCCTTACTTTTTGAATTTAACATTCAAGGCTATTAACGGAGTCTGAATACGAATTTCGGCTGCTCCGAAGTTATTTGATATTCCTTAGCTTTCGAGGTAATCCCGAATACCATTCAATTAAGAGATCATGTTCTTCCTAAATCATTTTTAATGTCAATTAAAAATTCATCTTAACCCAAATATGAACTAATTGCACATTTCAACGTAAAAGTTGTATTTAGGTAAGGATAGATGTCATTTCCTTTTAAATCCTTTCATGAACAATTGAATAATTCCAAATCAAGGAATAATATTATATTCCCAACTTAATCAACAATATCAAACTGATACAGTCATTAAAATATCACACTTGTATTTGTATTCATCCATCCATTTCATAATCTATACATTTTCTAGTCCAAATGACTGGACTTTGTTCATATTAAACAACATTACAACTCATAAGATAGAAGAATGTAGTTTCTTCTTTTCTCAATTCCTCGTAGAGGAATAATAACTATAAAATACAATCCATCTTCAGTCAATCAAAAGAAGTATCAGAAAACAACCATGTCTTCATTTTACTCAAGTTCCATCTATAAAATTACTTGCACGGGTTAGTTCATTGAACTGAGCATATTAAGCACTTGTCATTAAAATGAGGTGCTTTTAATTAACTATCTCAATAAAAGAACCCTGCTTTTATGAAATGATAATATGAACATCAATCCAGATTTAAGTATAAAAAAGAATGAACAACATAACAACTGAAACATCTAATTACCATTCTAATCAGTCAAAAGATTACTGTCCTTTTTCCTAAATAATCATTACAAAAATTAATTTCCTTCAACAATTCCGGATTACAACATCTGTAAGAACTAGGATTACAAGTATGTATACTGCTGTTATAACTTAACTGCTATCAATTCCATTCCCTTACATTAGTTATAATTTCAAAGAATAAATTTGAACGAAATATAAATCAAATTACTTTCCTTTCAGTTCATGCAACTCATTTGATTTCAAGCAATCAAGTACAGATGAGAAAGTAAACAACAATAAAATATAGATGCTTAAACCCAAGCAATACAAAATTTGTTCCTTAACGATTACAGATTTCCAACTGTATGAGAGAAGAAATGATCATTATTCCAAGTTATCCTTCCACACTCCTATTCCTTTCCTCATTACTGTACTGAAAATTTAATCCAAACGAGACAGCAATCAAGATAACAGTTTAGAGTGAAACTTACGAAATCCATTTAGAATTCACTTTCCAACAGAAAGGAATAATTCCATTCATATTCTACTTTTTATGAAAACAAGGAAGAATTTATCATCCATATCAATACTTCCTTTAAATCAGGCACATGCGAATACCAAAACAAGTTGGTAAAACATCGTATCCATCATAGAACAAGCAATATAAAGATGCATCCTATGCTCTTACTGTACTAGAAGAATTCATACTTCATTCACTGTATTATAACCAAATGAACAATTATACAGTCGCTTTATCAAATATTCACACGACTTTCTAAACCTATGAACGCACACAGTTCATAAATAACAATTTGCGCTTTGATGTTACCTACAGCAAGTCCAATCCCGTATTGTACAGTAAAGCTCTATTGAGGATATTTACTCTTCCCAATATGACATGTATGATAATATTGACTAGTTTCTCACCTATTGCAAGGGTTCTTGGCTTAAAATAAAGGACATGAACTTAATTATAGTCTTTCCTTTAAATTATAAATTATCTCGGAGGTATCTCACATTTCTTGTTTGTCATTAGTAGTCTCCCTTGATTGAATGACATTCCATCTAGATCCATCATATGGAACTTTACATTTAACCATCCATTCTCCATTTCTCTATATCCCTACCATTCCCTCCCCATCTCTCCATATCCACCTGCATATCTTAATTTCATAAGTTCTTTCCTGATATTATGCTGAAGATTATTCTATCATTCCTTGGCAGTTTCACTTGTAGCATATACCTACTCAAGGATTGTAGAAAAGGTAGGCTCTTCCATTATAATTTTATATTCATTCTTCTTCCTTTATTTCTTATCTTCTTCCCTAGTAGACATGTACACCAAAATTATTTGAGCATATTAATTAAAAACTTTAATAAGGTCAAATGTAATCGATGTTTAATTATATCTTTAGTGATATTATAATATGTGAATAAGGCCTACTAGAGGAATAATATTGTAATTAATTACATTAAAAGCTAGCGATGCTTTTGGATTATTAAAGGTTTGATCTTATTAAATTTATTTTACGTAACAGTTTAAATATAGTTTTGTGTACTTTTTTGGCCATTGAAGAGGATCTAAAATAAAGGAATTGAAGATGTTATAGCAATAGGATAGTCTTCCCTTACTACAATCCTTAAGAAATCACATGTTACAAGTTCAAGTTCAAAATAACGACACAATAATCTTCAACATTTATTCAGGAAGGAAGCCATTAAATTAAGAGATGAGGGTGGAGATGGCGAGAGGTGTAGGGACTGGTGGGGAGATACAGAAATAGATAATAGTTGGCTCAGAGGACAACATTAGATGTTGTATTTTGATAGAATTTCATTGCGTGAAGAAGAGCTATTGATGGAAATCAATATATCCGATTTGTATCGAGATTTAATTATATCCACTAAGAAATTTCATGAGGAAGTTAAGGTCCCATACTTGAAGCCTAAACCCCTTGGAGAAGGGAATAGACTTGTAAAAATATAATACATGCCAACCTAGTAATATCTTTCATTTAGGGGAATGAAAAAAAATTGAATAGACTGTAGAGAAGAGTGTAAGAAACATCACTATTTACCATTGATATTTTTATTTTCATTCATAACCATAGGTGCTAGTAAAACCAATGTTTCCATTTTAACCATACTTTAATAAATAACTCTAAATAGGAGTCCAGATGGTTCTATTGAGTTAATTAAGTTTAAGATTATTTACGTGGCACTATGAAAGCACTAGCTTTAGAGGTTGTTGGGAATTTAAGGATTTTACAAAATCCCAACAACCTAAACATCTAGTGCTTTCGTAAGTTCCACATAAAAAATATTTAGCTTACTCAAATCAATTGAAACATATGGAATCATAATTAGAGTAATTTGTAGAAGTATGATTATCGTAAAACATTGGTCTTATCAACACCTATGGTTATGCATGAAAATAAATTTCTCGGCAGTAAATAGTGAAGTTTAATAAACCCAACTCTGCAATTTATTCAGTTGCTTCAAATCGCTGAATGTAGACTCTTCCAAATCCGACATATCTGATGTTTTTTACTATTTTATTCCTTTTTGAAATTGGTTCTATTTTCGAAGAAAGGACATGAACTTACTCATAACCTTTCTTGCATATTCTAAATGAACTAGGAGGTATCTCACATTTCTTGTTTATCATTAGCAGCCTCCCTTGATGTAATGAAATTTTATCTAGATCATGCATATGATACTTCACTTTTAACCATCTATTATCAATTTCTCTATCTCCACGTCATTACCTCCACCTCTCTTGATGTCCACCCTTATATCTTAATTTATTAGCTTCCTTCTTGATGTGATGCTAAATATTATTCTATCATTCCTTGGCAGTGGCCCTTGTAGTATGTAGCTATTGATAGATTGTAGAAAGGGTAAACTCTCAAATTGTAATTTCATATTCAATATTATCCCTTTATTTCTTATCCTCTGTCATGGATAGAAAATTACAAAAAAATATTTTAAGCCTATTACTTAAATTTTTTTAATAATATCAAAATTTTCATAATCCAAAAGCATCCCCAACTTATTCTCCACATCTCCATTGTTTCCCTTTGTCAGTAAACTGAATCAACATTTATCTGGCTATGTTGAGGTCCAATCAAACCATTGTAAAAGAACCTATAAGTGTCTCACATATCTTATAGTAATATCAAAGAGGTAATAAGGTTCTTAAATAGTAGCAAGGAAGTTGATGTGGAAGGTTTCTAGGCTGAGTTCTTCAAGCAGGGTTTTGAGGCCTTTGGTGAATATTTGATAGATATTTTCAATTAGGTGGTTCGCATGGGTTTCCATCCTACTGGGTATCATCATATCATTCACTTGATCCACAAATCTATGTCCTTTTCTAATTTGAACAATTACACTAATATCATGGTGGGCCACTTGTTCTCCAAACACTATGTTATGGTTCTCCACAGGTTGTTGTTTGATATTTTGGAGAAACAATAGCTCAGATCCAGAGGTCAGGCTGGTTTTCTCCCTGGTTACCATGCACCATTGACCAAATATTCACCATTTGGGCTATTATTGAGGAGACCATCATTGATCTTTGAAATTTTATTGTTGTTTTGTAGGATTTCGAAAAGAATTTGAATCCGTACCTCACATGGCCCTCTTTTAAGGACTTAGACACATTGGTATTTATGAGATTCTTATTATTTCCATCACGCATATTTATGAGTCCATCCTTAGTCATCTTCAAACTACACACGGAATGTATGATTTCATCATAAGCACCATTGGGGTCAAATAAGGTTACCCCATATCTCCTAATCTCTTTTGCATTTACATTGATGAGTTGGAATATTTTCTTCAGGATCATATTCAAGAAGGGGATATGTGCCTTATTCACCACGTCTTGATTTATATTCTCCTATTTTTTGACGATATTGTTTTACTCGTGTCTTCTCCTAAGGGGCTTTAAAGACAACTTGATGCACTTTATTTATTTTGTGACCTTCAGAATTTGACTGTCAATCTGGGTAAGGCCAAGGTCATGGTCTTCAAAGTGTTGAAGACATCACACCTCCATTTATTTTCCAGTGGATAGGATGTTGAAATAACTAATACATACTCCTATATGGGAGTCTAGTTCTCATGGCCTAGATTTAGTATGAGGCATGCTCTTCAGCAAGAGGGTGGATAAAGGGTATGGGTCTGTAGACATTCTTGAGAGATAATGCTTTCGGCACTAATTTCAGGACATCTCTTCTATGATGTCTCTTATGAACTCCCTCATCTGACCCACTATTCTTTATGGGTAAGTTATCTAGGGACCCTCCCTCTTAGATACAAATTGGACTTCTGTCGAGATGATTTAGAATCTCCTCCTTCAACACTTCATCAGATGCAAGAAGATGATTCCCCAACATATTATTTTGGCAGATTTTGAGGCCCAACATTTTCATCTAGAGACCATATTTGACATATCGGCCTTTCTTCACCATATCAAGAGGTTTGGTGATTTATTTGATGAGTGTGAAAGGTACCCATATCTCATTTATTTTTCATCTATTACTATTTCCTAGGCTATGGCCTGTTGCTGGTTTTTTGGGACTTCTGATTTATATGATTCAGTTGGTATCTAGATTGATCCTCTCCCACTTTTCTATATTCCATGAATACTTCCAGTCATATCTTACCCACCAAGAAAGTGTTGAACGCGTCCATATGGGAGGATATCTACAAGTGCTTTATTCATAATACTTCCAGGTGAATCCTCATGGGGGTTTGTGCCCTAAGATTTCCTTTTAACCAAATAATTTGATTGAGATCAGAGATGGACTCATCATCCTCCATCAGTACACCTTTCATCATTGGATGCATGCCCTGTAGATATCTTTGGGTCAATTTCAGGTTGGCTGCCATAGAATTCGGTGCAAGACTGATCACCACATTGACTAAGATGCTAGAATTTGTAGGCTCTATAGCCTTTAAGAGGTGGAGAACGAGACTCATGTCATCTTCTGCTGCCCCATATACAATGAGATCAAAGGAAAATTTTATTTCCTCTTCAAAGGGGTTCAGAACCTCAGCGTTTTCTTCATATATAATGACTAGCGGTGTATTTCCCTCTACATCTATGAGTCTCTGCTACTTTGGGACTAGATTCTTCATTCCTCTTCGAGATTCATTTCAACGAGATGGATTACAACCTTCTTTCTAGTTCTACCCGTATTTAAAGGAACTAAATGGAAGATCCTTTCTGATTGAGTTACAGTGTATAGATAAGTTCATCCCCAGTTGGACCTTCACATCTCCCCAAGTCACCACCAGTAGACTCTCCTGGACACTCATACCAGAGGGAAACCTAGCTCCACACGTCTCCATGGCCTTCGTTTTAGTCTTAGATCTTAGTAGGGGATGGGCTCTTGATCCCCCCCTTTGGATTTCCATTCCATCAGGAGATTCTTTTCTTCATCCTCAAATGTTAGGAGGGGTATGGCTACTATTTATGAGTAGACTACTAGTCCTTGTTTTCCCCCTCCTTCATTCCCTTCTCTGCTTCTCCCTTCTTTATCCTTCATTTGTTTCATTGCCACCACCTGTAGGGGTTTGGATTTGGGGTTCTTGTTTGTTTTTGTTTTTTTCATTTCTTGTATTTTTGGGAAATCACTTTGATTTTTCCCTGCTCATACTTTATATATTGTTTTGGCTGTAGTCCCATTGACCTAATTTTGTGGTCATTCATTGGACATTAATATATTTATCTTATCTTATCTTATTTTATATGTCAGTACCCTATGATTGGCTAGGTTGCTAGGTGTTTTAATTATTCAAATTATCACAGTTTAATCTTAAATCCATTTTAATAAGAACCATATTTCAAAGTATAAATAAATCCTAGTTACCAAGTTAGCGAAGATAAAATAGAAACATGTTTTATTTATTGATTTAATGTTCAATATTAAATTCCCTAAAACTATTTAATTTTATTTATAGATTCATTAATATAATTTGTAATACAATATATCAAACTCAAGATTCCAATATTTATAATATTATATTCCAATATATTTGATTTTGGATTCCAATATATGTGATTTTGGAGTATAATAAATTCCAATATTGAAAGTGTTGGAATCTAATATTTTTATTTTTCAGATTCCAATATTTGTAACATTCTATTCAAATATATGTGATTTTGGAGTTTAGTAAATTGCAATATTTTCAGTTTTGGAATCCAAAAAATTGTAATAATGGACTCCATTTAGAGCTATATTTTTTTCTTCTTGGACTAAAATATGTATAGATGTACTAAAATGAGGTTTAATTGGGGTAAAAGTGCATTCTTTGTTAGTGTGAGTTATCATATGTGTCCTCCTCCCATATTGGAGGGTCATCTCACATGGGTTAGGTTTAGGGTTTACATGTGTGGCATGCACTATGGTTACTCAGCACCTTATATGTACCCTTTTACTATTCATTTATGAGAATGCCAAGACACTCCACTGTCTTTTTCTTACGAACAACTTTGTTCTATTATGCAAGTTTATTCAGTTATTGATCATTTCTTTCTTGTGATTGTGTTGGAGATATTTCGATTCAACTTGAGTACAACTTCATTATGGTGCACAGTTTATGATACGATCCATCAACTCTTTCATGGTATCAGAGCTTCATGAATTTCTGTCACACCAAAAGCTCAAACTTATGGTGGAGAGGGATCTCATTGTGTTAATTAGTTGATACACCAATACCCTCCCACACGATGGAGCTGGGTATACACCCAATCAGGCCCAACAACATTAGGAGGAAGTGACACCGGGAATTTCTCAGGAGGTCATGCATCCCAACACTACTCTAGGGATGGCGTGCTTAATGCTTGATATCAGAGCTACATGGCTTACTGTCACACCAAAAGATCAAACTTATGGTGGAGAGGGATCTCATTTTGTTAATCGTGTTAATCAGTTGCTATGCCAATACCCTCCCACATGATTTTCGATTAATAAGTTTGAGCTTTTGGTATGACGGCATGTCATGTAGCTCTAATACCAGGCAGTTAAGTGCGCCAGCCCCAGAGTAGTGCTGGGATGGGTGACCTCCCAGGAAATTTCCAACGTCACTTCCTCCTAATGTTGTTGGGCCTGATTGGGTGTATACTTGGCTCTATCGTGTGGGAGGTAATTGGTGTAGCAAGTGATTAACATGATGAGATCCCTCTCCACCATAAGTTCAAGCTTTTAGTGTGACAACAAGTCATAAAGCTCTGATACCATGAAAGAGTTGACGTATCATATCAGAAACTGTGCACCACAATGAATTTGCACTCAAGTTGAATCTAATTTCAAGTTCAATCTAATTCATGATTAGTAAAATTTTAATTCTTGGCATCTCAATTAACGTTTTTATCATTTTTTCCAACTCCAAAAGCTCTCAATTTAGCTAAACTGGGTGTTTCTAAACAATATTTTTTTTAGGCGTTAGTGTCAATTTTTTTACTAATCGTGCACTCAAGTGTGTAGTGACACTTTGACTTTTTCTCCCTTCCGAGTGTTTTTTGGTGTTCTGAAGACCTCTAAACTCCTTCGAGTTCATTTAAAAACATTGTATTTTTTACCCTTATGATGGTTGGTGACTAATGAGCATGTCTACCACAGTCTGTAACAAGGGGTTACTCTTTGTGACATGAGATGATTTTTCTCACAACCAGGATTTGCTTTCACCTCCTTCCTTGTCTTTTACTTTGTGCTTGTTTATGGTGTCCTATTTTACTGCGCTCCATGAAAAACTGTTGTGGTCTCCTCTCTTGCGCGTTATTACACCGATTACAAGTTGAGTTACCAAGTGTTTCCAACTGCACACACGGACCCGATTGTAATCAATGCACTAAACTATAAAGTGCCGAAAGCAGGGGGTTGTTATATTGTCTTGGGTAGTTGTGTTTCTTTTCTACATTTCTTTCTGTCTCTCTTCACTATGGATGAAATTTCAATTCCTTTGCTTATGATGTTCAAATTTTTCGAATGGAGATCAAAAATAATAATGAAACTAAGGGGTAAAGGGTTATTCCGCATCACCATGGGAACTGAGACTGAACCAGATGACAAACTTGAAAAATCTAAGTGGTTAAACCATAGTGATGAAGCTTTAGGTATTCTTTGCATGTCTGTTTCTCTTGAATTGCTCTTCAAAATTGAGGCATTCGAAACACCTAAATCTATGTGGAAAACACTGGATGTGATGTTTGGACAACTAGCTGACATGAGAGTGCATGAGTAAGAAAACAAACTACTAGGGGTAAATCCTAGTGACTTTGAAAACCTACAAGCTTTCTTCTCGAAATTTGTCCACATTAGATTGTTGTTAAAAGGATGTCAAGTAGAGAATAAATATTCTCAACTCATCTTGTTGATTCTCTCTAAGCTAGGTCCCCAATATTCTATCTAGTGTCAACTTTCTACGCTACAAAAGCTACTTTGGGTGATACTTGGACAATGCCCTCCTTTGACTACTTTTTATCCCAACTCATTCGAGAAAAGGACAAAATCACTCAAATGGGGTCTCTCAAGTCCAAGTCACATGCCCTTGTAGCAAGTACTAGCAAGGGAAAGAAGATTGAAAATAAGAAAGAAACAAAGGATCAACCTAAGAAAGAAACCAAGACCAAACTTAAAAATGACACAAACACTTCAACTTCTGAATCTAAGGCACAGAAAAGCAAGTTTTTGTGTTCCTATTGGAAGAATTCTAGTCACAACAAGCAACACTGTTTTTGGAAACAGATTTATCACTTATCTCATTTAATTGAGAAGAATAAAATAAGTGTTCTTGAATCCATAAAACAAAGTGCTCCGAAGGCCGAGTCTTCTGCTGCAAAAGGTGCTAAAAATGATAAGAAGAAAGGAAAGGCCCTTGTAGTAAGAGTTTATCCTTCATCAACATGGATTATAGATTCCAGTTCCTTGCACCACATTGGTTCTTCACATGTTGATTTTTCCAACATCGAACCTTGTGGAATGTCCCAAATCACGATGGGTAATGACACGACAGTGTCGGTTTCTAGTAGTGGATTGGTAGAGATGGATGGGGAAACATTTAACCAAGTGTTGAGTGTTCCTGATCTCTCTACCAATCTCTTATCAGTTTACCAAATCAATCACCTTGGTTAAGGAATACAAGTGGAATTTGATCCTAACTCGGTGATTATTCATGAGCTTAACAATGACACTACAATGGATGAGGGAAAGGCAAATCACCGTTCATAGTTGTACACCTTCTCCAACTTTACTTCTGATTCTATGCCCACTACCTTTCTCACTCATGAAAATGAGGTTAGTAAGCTATGGCATGAGCGTTTCAGACATCTAAATTATCACTACCTTGAACAATTGAGTCAAAATGAAATGGTCAATAGGTTTCCCCGCGTCAAGTTTTCTAAGGGTCTTTGTGAGGGTTATACCCTTGGAAAGCATCTTGAAAAGAACTTTGACAAAGGAAAATCTTGGAGAGCTTCTCGTCCTTTGGATCTTGTTCACAGTGATATTTCTGGTCCATTTCCCTCTCCTTCGTTTACTACAGCTCTTTATGTGCTAATCTTCATTGGTGACTTTTCACGATATACTTGGGTATATTTTCTTAAGCTTAAGTCTGAAGTCTTTAAACATTTTCAGGACTTTAAGGATCTTGCTGAGAAATAGATGGAATGGTCTATCAAGGGTCTTCGAACCGATAACGAAGGTGAATATGTAAACAACAGGTTCATGGATTTTTTTACTTTTGAACAGATCTCTTTGCAGCATAAAGTTTCTTATAGCCCTTCGTAGAATGGAGTCGTAGAAAGAAAGAACCATACTCTGAAGGAGATGGCCACTTGTATGATTCACTCCAAGTCTCTTCCTCCGCAGTATTGGGCCGAAGAAGTGAATTGTACAAATTACATTCAAAATTGTGTTCCACACAAGGAAGTAAGAGGGATGAAACCCTTTGAAGCCTGGTTTGGATGCAAGCCTGATGTTGAGCACTTTTGAGTCTTCAGATCCAAGGCTATGGCTCGGATTCCTAAGAAGAAATGCAAGGCCTTGGAACCATAATCCAAACCTTGTATCTATATAGGGTATCCTGATGGGGTGAAGGGGTATCATTTGATGAATCCTACTTCTCATGAGCTATATATTGAGAGAAGTGTTAAGTTCGATGAGTCTTCTTCGACTTCTACTTCTCCACCTATTGAGGTTATTCAGCTCGCTGATTCAGATTTTGACTCATTAGATGATGATATTGTTGAGCGTTCTCCTCTTCTTGATCCTCCAGACCATCATACCTCTGAGTCTTTTGATTATGACAGTAGTGATGATGAGGACTATGTCCCTTCTCACTCAAGTGAAGAAAATTTTGAATCTGAGCCTGATCCTCCTGGTCCTCTTTAGGCCAGGAAAACTTTACAAAGTGCTGGAGATTTAGTTAGAGATACTTCAGATATGAGACGTACTCATTCAGATTTCATTGTACCCCACTCTTTCTTCACCTCTACTTCAAATCCATAGTCTTTCAGGGAGTCTTCTGGTATTCCCGAGTGGGATTCTGCCATGGATGAGGAGTATTCCTCTCTCATGAAGAACAATACTTGGGATCTCACCAATCTTCCAAAAGGAAGAAAAATCATTCAGTGTATCAGATATCTGGGGTTGATTATATAGAAACCTTTTCTCTAGTTGCAAAGATGACTTCTATTCTACTGACCCTAGCCATTGCCACAACAAACAGATGGAAAGTCCATCAAATGGACGTTAAGAGTGCCTTCCTTCATGGTGACCTAGAGGAAGAGATCTATATGGAACAACCTTCGGGTTATGTCCAAGATCCCTCCCTCGTTTTTAAGTTAAAGAAGTCTCTTTATGGCCTTAAACAAGCCCCTCGGGCTTGGTATGCCAAGATGGACTCATTTTTACTTACATCAGGGTTTACTAGGTGTCACTTTGATCCAAATGTTTATATTATACAGCAAGATGACTCCATACTCATTCTTGTTCTCTATGTTGATGACTTGTTGATCATAATAAGCTCTTCCTCTATTATTGATTTTGTGAAGATCACCTTGGCCAATAACTTTTCCATGACTGACTTAGGTCTACTTTAATACTTCCTTGGGATCCAGATTTCACAATCTGACTCAGGAATCTTGATTTCGTAACCTAAGTATGCTCTTGATTTGCTATCTTGTTTTCAGATGTCTGATTGCAAGTATTCTCCTCCTATCTTTCTCTCAGGGTTAAGTTGGTTTCATATTTCTCTACTCCCTTGGTTGATGGTACTCTTTATCGACAGTTGGTGGGGAGCTTCATTTACTTGACTCACACTCGACCGGATTTATCATATGCTGTTGGGATCATGTCTAGATTCATGCAGGAGCCACATGAGATTCATTAGAAAGAATCTAAACGGATCCTTCATTATGTTCGTGTCACTTATACTGATGACATTCACTATCATGGAGGGATAGATATCGACTTAATTGGGTCCACAGATTTTGATTGGGCCGGTGACTTAGATCATCCGAAATATACTTCTGGCTACAGTTTCTCTCTTGGTTCGGGTCCTATTAGTTGGTCTAGCAAGAAGCAGAATGCAATTGTGATATCATCTACAGAGGAAAGATACAGAGGAGTAGTTAACGCTACCACAGAATCTATTTGGCTACAGGGTATTTTGAAAATGTTTGGCATCCACTTTCGGTGGCCTACCACTATCTACTGTGATAACACGAGCACTATATCTATTTGTAGAAATCCAGTTTAGCATCAGCAGATGAAGCACATTGAGATCCATATGCACTTCATATGGGAGCTTATTCATGATGGTGTCATCAACATTCAGTATATTCTGACAGCTGATCAGATTGTAGATTTATTTACCAAGCCCTTCACTCAGATGAAGTTTCTTCACTTACGGTCTCTTCTTGGGGTGAGATCTTTTGTAGCTGCTCATCTTCTTCGAGCTATGTAGTCCTTTGTTTTCTTCTTCTATGAATATTGTGTTTGTATATGGGCACCTTATCAGGCCTTTAGTTGCCGGGCCCCATTGACACATCTTTCTTAGTTGTTTAGGGGTGTCTTCCTTTTCCGTCTATCTCATAGACGCTACCCCAGCTTCGATGAGGGGGGGTGTTAGTGTGAGTTATCCTATGTGTACTCCTCCCATATTGGAGGGTCATCTCACATGGGTTAGGTTTAGGGTTTACATGTGTGTTATGCACTAGGGTTACTCAACACCCTATATGTACCATTTTACTATTCATTTATGAGAATGCCAAGGCACTCCTCTGTATTTTTCTTAGGAACAAATTTGTTCTGTTATGCAAGTTTATTCAGTTATTGATCATTTCTTCCTTGTGATTACATTGGATCTATTTTGATTCAACTTGAGTGCAAATTCATTGTGGTGCACAGTTTTCGATATGATCCATCAATTCTTTCATTCTTAGTACATAATTAGAGTATAGAGAGAGATTGAGAGAGAGATAATGGTTGACCAATTTGGTTAAGAATAAGCTTTCTGATGGACATTTGAGGAAATTATTCATGAATGAGAATATTAATCTATGACCAAATTTTTCACTGAAACATTGTGATTGCGTATGCTTCCTCCCTGTATGAGATGAAAGAACTCTCCAAATTACTTAATGAGTGTTTACAATTTTTTTGAAAGAAATTGAAATTTGAACTTGGGATGAATGTTGGCATCACTCATGATGATCCTCTCTTGTCATATTTTTCATCACCATTCCCGTAATGACTTGAATTTTGATGTTTCAAAAAAATCGTAGGCTTCATGATGTTATTGATTTCAAATGTTTTGTAAGTGATCAATTTTGGAATTGGAACACCGCATTTGCAAATTCCCCATTTGATGAGATGGAGAAACTTTAAAAGGTATTGAATAATTGTTAAAAATCACCGTTATGATATCAACGATATGGTGGGAGCATGATAATCTCTTTAGATTAAAAGGGAGGATTCACGATGTAAGGATCAACTCACTACTTTCCTAGGAAATTACAATTCACCCCAGTGATCACAAGTAAACTCTATGACGTTTAAAATTTTAAAGATTTCCTTTCAATCAATCAAATGGATCCTTACTTTCCAGATAGAGGATTGTTCCTTGAATGATATTTGTGTCCTATGGCCATTAATTGAACCTAAATGGGGTAGTTCCACATGATTATTCCTTAGAGGTGTGATCGCACTACTAGGTGATGAATGAGTGTTAAAAAGAACTATCAAGTGAATGAAACCAATTGTAATTGAGATGAGTTCCAATTCTTGCAAACATGGCATTCTAATGAAGATAATCACCTTACCCTTTTCTTGCTCACAAATGCTCACTTTCTTGCACATATGTCTCTCAAAGGAGTATAAAAATTTATAATCCACCATATAGGATGATCATGAGTACCTTGATATCTTGATTAGCCCATTCTAACTTGTTTCTAAAAAAGGATTGGACATGATAACAAAGTCAACATCTTACTTCGATTTTGAGCATGATGATCCCTTCACAATTAACTTTCCATTGCAAGATTTCACCTGGGTGTAAGCATGATTATGGTACTAAGAAATTATTTTACTATATTTATCCTTATGGAAATGGATATCCTCCTTCTAATAGAAGGCTTGATATTTGGATGAAACTTGAATATATTTTTGAAATTGAGTTCCATTTTCTTGACCTCTACACTACACTGAAACACTTATGAATGATACCTCTCTGACTTGAGAGATGTGAGTACATTATGAAGTATGGATCAAGTGTTTAGAAGAAATTCCATGAGGTATGAGTTACTTACGAGATTGAGATGACTACTAATATAACTTACGGTGAGATATTCTCATGATGCAAATGATGATCATTCATTCGATGTCCTAGACTTGAATGGAATTTTTGATGTTTTTTTATCATTTACAAACCTCATGATGTTTTTGTTTTCTCACATTATCTAAGTGACCATCATTGGCACATATTGACAGTATAATCTACTCATTATCAAAATGTGATTCATTAAGGATGACTATCTTTTTCCATAATTGGGATGACTTGAACAAACCATCCTCTTGCATCAAAATGTGTCACTCAAAGATCACCTATGGATTGATGCTTTGAGAGCATACGGGGGTTTTATTTATTGTTCTGGCCATGAGACATCTACTTAGCTTTACGATGAGTGTAAAAAGAAATGAGATAAGTGAAAATGGGATTTGTCACATATTTTTTAGCTCAATTCCAAGACTTACCATTTTTAGCAGGTCCTATCCAAGACTATTATTTTTAGCTAGTTTTTGTAGTTTTCACCTTTTGATGCTTCTAACTCATTGGAAGTGTCAGGAATGTGAAGGATTTTATATTTTTAGAAAATTAATATTTTTTATACGTGCACATTTAGGAATACTTGCTATTTTTAGTAAGTGAACTTACAAGTGTCATGTTGTTGATGGAAATGGTCTTGAAATTCTGGGTTTTACTCTTAGATTCCCTGATCCAATTTTAAGGTGATTACCTCATCTGATCAGTGGAAAAATGATAATTTAATTGAGGAGGAAAAAATAATGAAAGAAAAACTCATTCCTAATTATATTTAAAATCTACCACCTCATCATGGAAAAAATGTCTTAGATGAAAGTAAATTTTTTTAGGAACATTCGTTCCAAGTTTTAGATGATTTTGTCTACCAGATATCCATAGAAATGAAAAAAAAAAATCATTTTCCTATTGTGACATTTCAGCTACTAATGAAGGTAGCAGAGGTTTCAAAAACATTTTGCAATAAAAATTACCAACTTTATGAGAGCAAAATTTATTCTAGTTTCTGTGTAATATCCGTGTAATTTCCGACTTGCTCTTGGCCATGAGAGCTTGTCCACAGTTATAAAATTTTATCTATGAGAGGTGAGGTCAAATAGTTTTTTCCACTCTATCCCTTAGGGGAAATAGGGGATAGAGAGGATACCAAGGTTTCCATATTTGTACTTGGGAGTTTGTGTTGGCTTAAAGTGAGGTCTGATGGCTGTGAAATGACACTAGAGGAGCTAGAGATGATCACACAAGGTCTACGAGCTATATGGATGCCTTAGTCACATTTTGGTATCCCACTTCTCTCTTAGGGGAAATAAGGGACAAAGGGGAAATCATGGGAAAAAATTACAAATTAGCAGTAAGAGGGATGTCACACTTTGGTGTCCCCTTGTTCCTCTTGCACAGTGCTAGGAAGAGGCAACACCTGTTACACTTAAGCAACCAAAGTTCAACTTGGAGGGTAAATTGAGGTCACACAATTGTGTCCCTCATGTATCCCTTTTCCCTTTGGGAACATAGGTGACACATGAGTGTCTAAAGTGTGATTGTTCCTAATTTGGAAAACCACAATGAAATTTTATAATCAATAAAAGCATTAACAAAATCCAATTCTTCTTGAAACTCAAATCTGAGGTCATGTTTAACTTTTAAATGAGAGGGGTAAGTACAAATTTTTTAAATAATTCAAGAATTATTTGATCCATGAAGAAAAATATTTAATTTAGTAATAAAGATAATTTACATAGATTTTCAATGCCTATTTTATTTTCTCTTAACTCCTTCTGGAACTCCCAAAACCATCAAGATAATTTATTTTCTACAGTTAGGATGTTAATTCCATGCACCTAGAAAACTTGATCTTTCACAGATGGCTCCTAAATCAGAATTTATGTAATAAATTTAATAAATTACCTCAAAATACTTCAATACTCTCCAAAACAAATGACATATAATGTATATCTTCCCTTAACATTTGTGGAGGGTGTTTACTTGCTTTAGAATGAAAAAAACAACCTTTTTTGCACCTTTGGATGAAAATTGGCTCTCATCGGATGATACTGAGTTCACAAACCATCTTGAGTAATCGTCCCTACATGGTGAAACAAACTTGAAAACATTGTTAATGCTTTCTTCTAAGCTTTGTTGATGATGAGACTTAAGGTAAGTTGTATAGAGGAAGGATGGAGAGTAATTGAGAAGCCTAATTTTCAAATAGGGGATTAATTATCTTTTTTAGAATTTGTAATTTTTTATGTTGCATATTTACATGAAAACAACTAGATCTAGCTCAGAGACCTTATACTACAAGGGACAATGGATAACCTAAAAAATGTCTTGGGGTAAAAGACCATTTCCTTGTTCAATAGGGAAATAAAGTCCTTCCTTCACTACTAGTACAAGCGGAAAACACACAAAAAGGGGCAAATAATGAACACACATAACCGAAATGAAAACACAAAAAAAATGGAAAGAAAGAATATAATGGAAAGGGAATGTATTGTACATGGGAGGAAAATTTACAAAGGCGAGGGATTAATGTACACACACCTAGAAACATGATAAAAAAAGTAGGTATCATCATGCAATAGTGGGTTGAATTCATACCACTTGAGGAGCTCCAATAAAATTAGATGGTCATGCCATTATCTCGTGATGGATCTACATTTTTTGAGGACATGGAAAGAGACCAAGTTTCAATCCTCATACATATATTGTATAGAGAATAGCTTTGCATCCAATGACCACTTTGTAATTCATTTGAAAGTTTTTCTTTTTGTAGTTTCCGCCTGATGCCTCATGACTATGAGAAGCCATTCCTCCATGTTTTCAAAAATGAAATATATGATTTTGGAATGAAGTAATTCATCATTCTTGAGTGAAGGTTGTAAGATGGAATCATTTATGGAATAAGTTGGGAGTCTGGTAATAGTGAGAACAAGTTGATTCTCTCCCCATTCGTAAGCCTCTTCTATCATCTCATTTTGGTATTCTAAACAATTACTTTTTATGTTAGGAATACTATATGTTAGTGTGAACAAGTTGATTCTCTCCCCATTTGCAAGCCTGTTCTATCATCTCACTTTGATATTCTAAACAATTACTTTATATGTTAGGAATACTATATGTTAGTGCTCACATTATTTTATGGGTTAATATATCTAGGTATGTATAAAAAATATTGTATTTATGTGAGATTGGTTTGTTGGACCAACTCACGTAATTAGTTAAGCTAAGGGAATAAAGGGATGAGTTATGTTAGGAGAGAAGAGATATTGGGTGGATTTGAGATAGTGATAGGATATTAAGATATAGGAGACGACCTCTCTATATCTGTAACATCTCTTGATGAACAATATATCCCATATGAATACAATTAAAAAAAATCATATTATATTAGCAATGTACATGTGCTGAGTTTTAATTTAAATTTGTACCAAAGTTTAATAGTGGTATGAGAGAAGGTTGGACAAGTGAGATGATGTAATTCAAGTACAACATGGAGATATTCATTACCACTTGATTCATTTCTTCATGGTGCAGAATATCACTATTAAAATGTCTGATTTATGACCTGTTTGGAGTGCATTTAATATAGGTCAGTTTTTGTGTATTTAGCTTTACCGTATAGGTCATTTTACACACGGTTCATGTTTAGTCATGTCTTGTAGATCAATGTGATTGCATTGGCTTAGTTGTCAAATCACCTGCGTATTCCATTCACATTTGTATAACTTCGGAATTGGTTCTACATTGACCTGGTCTTATACATGCAAGTTTAGATTTCTGAGATAATTCTCTACGTGCATCAGTATTCTCTGATATATATTGAAATCTGACATCTTTGGGTCTTCCATAGAACTGTGTATTCATTCAAACATCAACGTCTTTTTTGGTAGATTTTTGCATTAAAGACTTCAAATCCACAAAACCCGTTAGTGGAAATCATTTCATATCAATACAATGCATGTAAAACAATAGTTTTTGATATGATTGCAGCCTTCAGAAGAACGCCTGTGCAGAAAGAGTCATATTTCTGTGCACCACAATCAGAATTGTAATCGCTCACATTTATAGCTGTATTAATCATGGTTTGCATTGGGCTATATTCAGTACTGGATCTTTGCGTATTTGCATCCATCATATCGGATACTTGCACTGGCATTGGAATTGCATCAAATCTTGGTTTGAAATGAATTAAGCTCCAAGCTCGACTCAGATATATTCATCCATATACGGCTGCCTTCATTCTAACCTCATACGGATCTATCCACATATGTACATATTTGATAGCTTCATCACTTTCTTGTCCCGTGTGCATGTTTATTGTCCTAATTCATTTTACCGTTCATATGGATTTTTTATTTTGTTTTTTAAAACATGGTTTTAGTTATGGAGAGTGGTATTTTTTTTTAAATTTAAGTTTTTTTTTCTTTACTTTTGATTTTTGATTTTATATTTGTTTTTTCAAATTATGAGGCGGTTGTAAGAACTTACTTTTGTTTAATATGTCACCAGTTATGTGTTCAAGTATTATAAAGTCTTAAATTGTTTATATTATTTTATGTTGTCATGTTTAATTTAATTTAGTTTAAGTTTTTTTATAATAAGTTCTTTTACTATAAACCATATTAAATGATATAGTATCATTTTTTAAATGATTTTAATATGATTTGTTGAAGTGATTGTAAAATAGATTTTATTTTAATTGTTTTTTGTATCTCATTTTTAATTTTTTAGATTATTTGTATTTGTTAATTTTATTTGTGTCATTGCAAATGTTATGACGTTGTCTTATGTTAATTGTATATTTGTGTGTATTATCGATTGTATTTTCTCATTATTGTTGAAGTTAGTCAAAATATGTGTGTCAAAATGTCCAAAACAAATTTAAAAATAAATTGCCTTATAGAGGCATTATCGCTTGCATGCGATGTCCTGGTCAAAATCGAGGGTAAGCTTTTCAAAGTAAGTTTCAAAATAACATTTTACTACATTAAGAAGCATGCGATGGAGTACAGAGGCAACAAAGTAAGGAGGAAAACCAATGTCCTCTCGCCAGCTATAAGCAATGGGTCCGCACAATGAAGTTGTGGCATTTTCTCAGTTGTGTGTTTAATTTCCACTGTGTGAAAATAAGAACAAATGAATATTTTCTATTCAATTGTAATGTGTGAGCAATTCTTATATTTTCCCTTAAATGTAACAAGGTGACAAGAGCTGAAAGAAAACTGTTATATCTAGGTTGTTTATTGATCTTATAAAACCATCATCTGTTATGTTTGTTGGTTAACCACATGTAAAACCATCTTGATTGATTGTAGGTTATTTGTAAACCAAGTGTAAAACCATCCTGGTTGTTAGTAGGTTATTGGTAAACCGAGTGTAAAACCATCATGGGTATTTGTAGGTTGGTTGTTAGCTGAGTGTGAAACCATAATTTGAGTTGGTTAGTAGTACATGATAATGTTTTCCCCATGTTCGCATTAAGGGGGGAAGTGTTACGAATACTATATGTTATTGCTCACATTATTATATGAGTTTGTATATCTAGGTGTGTTTAAATTAATATTTTATTTATTTGAGATTGGTTTGTTAAACCAAATTACGTAATTAGATAAGTTGAGGGAATAAAGAGATGAGTTATGTTATAATATAGAAGAGAGATTGGGCGGATTTGTGATATTGATAGGCTCCTAAAAAATATGATACCTCCTCTCTATATATGTAACATCTCTTGATGAATAATATATCCCGTATGAATACACTTAAAACAAATCATATTATATTTTCAATGTACATGTTCTAAGTTTTATTTTAAATTTGTACCAAAGTTTAACATTATATACATACTAGCTCAATATTGGCCTTGATACCATTTTATGTTTTGAAGGTACTTTCCTCATGAATGAATACATCCACATGATATTGAAGTATTTCATTTTTATTTCACTCATCATGAATATATAATTCTTCACAAAACAAGAAATGGAAGGACTCATTTTTGCACTCATACTCATCAATCGATGTTTCAAGGAGAAAAATGATTTCGTCTCTTTTTTAATCTCATTAGTGATCAGTTGTGAATCACGAGAAGAGTAAAAAATGGACTCATACTTATCTTTTATCGTCATGCTATAGGTTAGGATCTCAAGACAAAGTTGAGGGTCTTCAATTCTTTCTGTAATATCCAAAATGTCTTGCTTCGAGTCCTTATTTAAATTTGTCACATACTCACTCTCACATTCACTTAAATAATATTCAAATTGGGTCTCAAGGAGATGATTGGGAATCTAATCTTCATATGTCCAAGACTCATTTGATAAATTCTTATTTTCATGTTCTGCATTTCTTCTCATTTAGGGGCTTCCTTTATGCAAGTTAAGGCATTCTTGATCTTCATTGTTTTCAAACAAACATGAAATATATATTCTAAATGGGAAGGGTGTATATTTCAAATTAAGAATCATAAAATCATCTTGATGAAAAGAGGAAGAACACAATTTTGGGGCTGTAACATAAGAATGATAATTTATTCCATGGTGAAAATTTCATAGAAATTCCTCTTCTCCACGAGGAAAAGAAGAAAATTCATATTAGCAATTCTGATTACTATCAAACTACTTTGGTGATGACACGGAAACCAAATAATTAAAGAGATCATGAGTTATCCATTCATTCATAATTGTTTGAATAAGGATGTTGGAATAAATGGCCATAAAAAAATGCACGTCGGTGGATGGGAGCAATTAAATTCACCATTATCTTGCTATAAAAGCATGCGTAGAGGCCTCGATAGGCTTAATAAATTCAAAATATCCCTTTTTTATATTTAAAAAAAAGAATATAATCGGTAACCATTTGTTAATTAATTAATTAATTAATTAATTTGTTTTAAACACCCCAACACCTAAAAGGGATTTGAATAATCCTTTAGTTCTTAGAATTATAGTGTCAATAAATAAATAACTTAAACGAGAGCTCGATACGCCTAAAGAGAGGACGCTCGAAAACAATGCTATGGGGCACCCTCAAAAGTGAGCAAGAAAAATGATGACACCAAGAGGCACGACAGAAATAAGAAACACTAAATTATTTTGTAACAAAAACGCAAATATACAATGATCAACTAGGGAGTCAAGCACTCATTCGACATTTAGCAAAAGGGAAAAGAGGCAGAAATGGGATTCGATGTCGAACGGGGCATTAGAGAAGGAATCTAGCCCCAAAAATATACTAAAATGGAAATAACATTTAAGGAAATTTTTACCCTCACATAATAATAATAATGAATATTTACCACCCTAGAAAATTTCAAGACATTCAAATGGTTGGATCAAAAGTTATAGCTTTCACAAGTTAAGCTCCCGCATCATTCTCCTCTGGTATAAAAGAATTCTTCTCCTACAATTTCAGTTGATATAATTCATGTAATTTTCTATTATCAATCTTCTTCAACTCCCACTCATTAATCAAATTTTCTTCCTATTGTAAATATTCCCATTGCACGAAATATATGTTGTAGCTCCCATGTCTAGTAGTGACTGTCTTTTGGTCTAAGACATGCATTAGCCTTTCCTATTTCTTCTCCGGCATCTACTGCTCCCAATTTATTTCTTCTTCCTCCATGAAATTTTCCTCATAAACCATAAAATTATATAAGTCATAAACATTAAAAACTGGTGAGATAGCAAATTTGTCAAGTAGCTTCACCTTCTAGACATTATCACTCATTTTCTATAGAATCTTACATTGCACAATATTCTTATACTTTAGTTTATTAGGTCCTTGTTAGAAACCTCTCCTTTCCAAGATGAACCATCACCATATATCCTTCTTTAAAAAAATTTAATATCGTACTAGCATCTGCATCTAATTTATATTGTGCATTACTAACTTTCAGCTTTTCCCTCACTTCTTCCTACAATTGTAGAATGTGTTCTGCAAATTATTTTACATCATCACATGTTTTATCTTTTCTAGGTAGTATAATCAGATCTAGGACACCATTGGGGTTCCTACCCTATAAAATATGGAAATTTTACCTCCCTTTTGAGCTATTTACCGAGCTTTTATAATCGAAATCATGTTGTAGTAAAGCCAAGTCCTATTGCTTTTAATTTTCTCCAACTATGCAACATAGGAAATTTCCCAAGATTTTATCCACTACTTATGCCTGCACATTAGTCTGGGGGTGATATGCACTACTGAACTATAGTTTTGTCCCCATTTTCCTCCATATAGTCTTCCATAAGCAACTCAAAAGCTTTGTGTCCTGATCTAAAGTGATCGTTCTTGGAACTCAATGGAACCTAAACACTTCTGAAAAAAACAAATCTACAATTCTGTAAGCATCATTAGCTGTCTTACAAACTAGTATTTTCATCTTGGGTGACAGTGAACACAAAACATGATTCAAAAATCGTGATAGGGTACTTGACCCTAAATCAAGGCTGCCCAACCTTTCTACAAGATTCCCCACCTTCGTGCAGAGATTTAGTAGCGGGTGAGGGAGTTGCTAAATGGATATTTTATCCTTATTCTTCCCCTCTTATTTCATCTTGGGTCGATGGATGTCCCTCAATTTTTGTTCTTGATGATCTAGTTCAGAGATATAAGGAAAGATACAAATTTTCACTCCAAGGAAATTTTGTGGGGACCCAACCCAACATAGAAGTTGTAAGGTGCTCGACACAAAGGAAATAGAGGAAAAAATGTAAACTAGAAGTTGTGGCTTTGGCTCATGAATATATGGCAGGGAAGTTCTCCTTTGGTAAGAACCGAAGAGAAATAAATCTATTACAGGTTGAAGGCCTGAACGATACTTGCGAAATAAGAATTACCCTATTACGTTTCCTTGTGAATTTTTGTTACATGTGTGAAGCATCATTGATTTACATGGCTTGGAAAAAGTGATTATGAAAGAGGTGAAAGAAGTATATGCCAATGTACACCAGAATATGGTACAATACTCTAAATCTTTCCTACAAAATGGTAAAGATTGTAAGGTGTTATGGTTAACATTTTTAACTCAGAATGTATTCCATGTTTTCACATAAATAGGGAAAATTATATGAGGTTTGAAAGGATTTTCTTGTCACAAATTTACTAATTTTTTAAAAAAAGAATTTGGATTATTTTGAATCAACTAAAGTTCTTACAAAGAATTTTAAGCCGCTACATTTCAACTCTGAAAATGAATGATTTATTTGAATTCAGTGTTTTATTCAAGAAAGGTAATGTTATTCTTCAGGAAATTTGTTGACTACTTTATTTTTAATAATTATGTGTAAGTGTATAACTAAACTAGTGATCAACTTTAGCCTAAGCAGATAGCTGTATATAGTGGATTAACAATTACATGTAAGTGTACAACTAAACTAGTCGATGATGCTGGCCTCAACCATTTTTGTATCTCCATGTTGGGTATTTCTAGGCCCTACACTCAACATGACTTGATCCCTAGCAGGCTCATTGAAAACCTAACAACATCACCAATTGACCAAGACACCTTCAGTGTTGACTACATAATTTTAAATACAATGCTAAATCAAGTTTCTATCAAATAAACCTAACTTTATGTTGATGAGTTTATATTATTTTTTAATTTACATTTATTTTTAGTTTTGTTGGAAAACCCATTTCAAAATGGTATTTATTTAAAACATTAGTAAATGAAACACTATTGAATATTATAACATGATAATTGGCGGTGCATGTTGAAGCAGTGGGTAAATAAGACATGTAATGAATATGTTACCATTCTTTATTTCATGTATTTCTTTAATGTCAACTTGAATGATAAACTTGGTCCACATATTAACATCATGTGCCTCCATATTTGATATATTCTCACAACCTATAAAATTATAGTTTCCTTCCTTCTTTATGAAACAAGATGAATTCATGTTTCCTAATGTAATCCTCAAAAAACCAGATTTTCTAGACATTTACTTTATTATTTATATTATTAATGAGATTATTTGTCATAAATTTGTAGGTGGTGAGAAATTAAGCAGGGTTCGTTGAAATCCTAGGGCATAATATTTTTCACACATGCAACTACAATCCAAGCTGCAACACAAATTGTCGCATCATCCCGATCTTTTTCCGATTCGAACCTGCGATGCATCTGAATTAATATTCGCAAATGACCACTAGAAGGTTTTTGTTTCTATCCCATAGAGATTTCAAGTGAAACTATGTATTTAAGAAAGAGTATTACAGCTGATATAATTTAACTTATTCAAAAACTATAATACATCTCTAATTTCCAACTTTTACATATTTCAAAGGAAAGAGTATTACATTTCCTTTATATGTATTTCTTTCTTTAAAACAGAGATTTCAATTACATTGAAAAGATCAGATTCAATGCCACTATGTAATTTGAGAAAGGTGATACATCATTTATTGATTCCAAAAGACAACTTTGTAACATCCTTCTTTTATTCCTTCCAAAATCATATATATATATAAACAGGGCAGAATATTACATTTTCTTCTCACGTGTTTCACTTTTCCTCTTTTCCAAACAGGGATTTCAATGAACATGTTAAATATAGATTTCCAATGGAAGAATATCATATGAACATGGCAAACACTTCCATTAATTCAAATGAAACTCTTACAACCTCCTTTCCATTTTATTTAAAAATACAACATACAAAACACGTGTCATTCTTTCACATTCTTTCCAAAACAGAATACAGCGTATAACTCTTTTACATTTCAAATTTCCACATTCATTGCCAATACAAAGTATCTTTCCATTATAATGAATACACAGATCATCGACTTCAAGTGGGAAAGGGACTACAATAAGATTTCATTTCACAAAGGATTTTCAAACTGTCATTATCTCACCTCTAGAAGAACAACATGCAGATTTCTCATTCTTCGAATGTGATCACAAAAAAATTAGGGGAAAGGAAAATCTCTCCATCTAACCAAGACATCAAATGAAGAGGAGAAGCCATCCTTATTCATTGGCCCCCAAGTCCAAACCACAAAGTAATGAGAGATGTGATCCAACTTATGGCAACAACAGACTTCCACAAACACTCAAGAAACAAAATCACAATAAAACATAGTCCAAAATAGAATGTAGTTTTCAACTATCTTAAAACATGAAAAACATTACTGAGGCTTCATCGAGCAAGCCAAAAGAGTAAGAAACTATGGGGGATGCTGCTTATGCCTCCCAAAGGAGAAATGGGTATCACCACCTGAGAATAAACCACCAACATGTGTGTGTGTGTGTGTGTGTGTGTGTGTGTGTGTGTGTGTGTGTGTGTATCATTTCAAATCCCTAACATGCCCTTATGCATACCCCATGTACCCCTTATTCCTCACATTTCTTTATGCCTCCCCAACCTCTTATCAAACCCCATAACGAGTAAAGAAATACAAGCTATTTCTTTGCAAGGTGGAACCCAAATCCCAACTCCCTCCACCCTTATGTCTCCCTAAAACACACTTGTGCCTCCCACAAAATATAACCCCATAGTCTAATCCTACACCATTCCTAGGCCATCTACCCAACATCCTACAAACATGCCAAAACATTCATACATTAACACTTACATTCATAAAAGAAAAGAATTTCAAGAGTCAATCTCCTACCTCTGCATGATGGAGTCAAGCAAAAGCATGCAACAATATTTCAAAAAAAATATTCTTCAAAGAAATAGCTCCCAAAATAGCAAGGAATTCGCCCAAGAATAAAGTCTCCAAAATGAAGCAACCCCAAAACAAGGCAAGCCATTTGAATTTTATAGAAGAGGGAAGGGAAGAGGATGAGGAAGATCCATGTAAGATGCCATATCACACCTCTTCAACCCCAACCCAAAAATTCAAATTCATTCTCCAATGTATAAAAATAGGTGGGTGAATAATATGATAGTTTACTTACACACTCAAATCCAACCCACACCCCAAAGGACTGAGATTAAATCATGTAAGAAAAGTGTAATTAAAACCTACAATCTGCCTTCTCAAAAATCATTATTAAATTCTAATCTCAACTCTCCAACCGTAGGTATGGTTGGTAATTAAATTTAAGAGGTATGGGACAAGTTTAACTTGTGCCACAAGCCTTCAAAATCAGCCTCCAAGGACAATTTCGAATTTCAAAGAAGCTGGAGTGTTTCACACTCAAAAGTCAATTCACACATCACTTACATATCTCTTACACATACTTATATCACTTTAAATCATGGCCAACAAATCTCATTAATTACCTTCTTATGACATATTTTATTTATTTATTTTAACAATATGATTACTCACAAAATTTACACACCATTTAATAATTAATGAAAGGGGTAAAAGTATCAGAAAATAAACACATGCAAACATAAACAAAGGGACCAAAATAAAAGAAAATACATAAAACCCCTTGGTCACAATTAAAGGTGATCCCTCGCATAGGAATCCCTAACACACACAAACAAATACTAGTTGTCATGGTGACAATGTTGAATTCATATATAATTCTAATGTGGTTGGTCTCTAATCCCCCGATGTTCTTTTGTGATATTTTAAACCTGCAAAACACAAATACCTCCCTCAGCCTCGTGGCCATATCAGAACATTCAAACTAATATAAATATAGTTACCAAAATCATCTAGATATATGAATCACAAAAACATCAAAGCAATTAAGAAATTTTATTTGTAATTTTACTCAACACTTATATCATCATCTAATAATTTCCATTTCTAGGTCTACTCACAATATCCAAATATCACAAGTCCGCACAACATCCATTATATAACCATGTCAAACAGTATACCATCATCAATATCCAAAGTGTCTCTAATAATCATCATCATAACTGAATCAAGTCAACAATAACCCATGATCTAACATCTATCATCATACTATAATAAGGTCCATAATCATGTCTATAATATAATCAAGAGTATCATGATTAGTAAAAAAAGGTGTCAAAGGAAAGTGGGCACTACATCCCCTTTCCCTTAAACTCAACTTCCTCTAGGAAGTCACTGGAAAAAATGTTGAAATTGAACTCATAGAAAAGTAGCATCCTCCTATGTAGTTGCAATCTCATCTTATCTGTCCCACTGCACCTAGACCTAATCAACCTCTCTACCTCGAAGGCCTTGGGTCTTGTGATCTAGGATGTGAACGGGCTTCACCATTACCTACCCCTGATCCTACACCTGCAATGATGTCTAATCTAACACATGAGAAGGATCTGCAACATATATCCTAAGAACTGAAACATGAAACACATTCATCAACTATTACTGTAGGAGAACTCTCCCAAGCACTCATACTCCTCCCATATTGACTGTTGATCCATCACATACATCTTGAGCATGTCCCCTAAAATTTGATTCACCCACTCCTTTCCATCTGTTTCAGCGTGATATATTGTGCTGAAATTGATCTTCGTCCCAAGGGAATGATGCATGGTAGTCAAGAAATTGGAATTATACAAAGGATCATGGTAACTAATGATCTTCCATAGAATCCCGTGCAACTGAACAATCTCATCCAAATATACCCATGCCACTGCACTAGCTATATAACTGGTCTTCAACGAAGAAAAGGGTTCCACTTTTGTCAATTTTTCAATCATGACCATGATGACATTGTGGTGATATCTCGACATCGAAAACCCAACAATGAATTCCATGGAAATGGTGTCCCATTTCCACTCTGATATAGCATGAGGAAAGAGAAGGCCAACTGGATGCTAATGCTTAGCCTTAACTTTCTGGCACTCTAAACATCATGACACGAATTGGGCCACGTCTCTACAAAGTCCTCTCTAATGATACAATTGTATCAAGGTGGTGTGCATCTTCTTCATCCTAGGGTGGGCTGAATAGGTCGCAAGATGTACCTCTGCCAAGATGTCCTACCTCAAGCCTCCATATCTAGAAACATAAATCCGACCTCTGTGCCTGAAAAGACCATTTGTCTCTATAGAAAATCCATCAAACTTCCCCTCGAGGAATCTCTGCTCGAACTGCAATGTAGAAGTTTTCAAGAGGAAGTTGTTAACTGAGGTGGCCATGGCCACATGTCTCCATCTGCTAAGAGTGTCTACCACAACATTCTCCTTCCCTTTCACATGTTCTATCTCCATATCATACTTACAAAGAAACTCCATCTAATGCCGCTGACAAGCATTGAGATTGGGATGCCTAAAGAGGCGGTGAAGACTCAAGTGATCTGTCCTGAGTGTGAATCTCTGACCAAGTAGAAAGTTCCTCCATCAAACCAAAGCATGCTTGACTACTGTAAGCTCATAATCTTTGAGTTTGCGAGACTCAAAATCCACTACTCTTCCCTCTTGCATCAACACACCTCTAATCCCTGCTAAAGAAGCATTTGTGTAAATGAAAAACTCACCTTGTGGATCCAGAACTGCAAGAATAAGTGTTGTAGTGAGACATTCCTTCAGTGTACTAAAGGCCTTCTTGTACCGTTCTGACCAAAAAGACTTCTTCCCTTTCCTCTTAAGGAAAGTGATGTGGTGAGCAATCTGAGAGAAGTCCTAAATAAATCTCCGGTAGTAACCTGCTAACCCCATGAATTTGCACACCTCAGTCGTAGTAGTGGGTGTTGGCCAATCCATAATACCTCTAATCTTGGAAGGATCGATGGATATACTTTCCCTAGAAATAATATGACCCAAATAATACACCTCCGTCTGAAATAATGCACACTTCTCCAAGTTCCCGTAAATTTTCTACTCTCGAAGGCACTTAAGAACCTAGCAAAGGTGCCCCTGGTGCTCCTCATGCGTACGTAAGTAAATCAAAATGTCATCAAGGAATATGAGCACAAAACAATCTAACAAGGTCCTAAATACCCCATTCATCAAACTCATAAATACTACGAGGGAATTAGTGAAACCAAAAGGCACCACTGTGAACTCATAGTGGCCATATCTCGTACAGAAAGCAGTCTTATGAATGTCCACCTCTGAAATCCTCAGTTGATGGTAACCTAACTTAAGGTCTATCTTAGAGAAAGTTGTTTCTCCCTTGATCTGATCAAACAAATAATTAATGCACGGAAGGGGATAATGAACCTTGATCGTTACGTTATTCAGCTGACGGTAATCAATACACAACCACAAGGATCCATCCTTCTTCTTGACAAAGATTACTGGTGCACCCCAAGGGGATACACTAGGATGGATAAGGCCTTTCTCCGAAAGGCCCTCATTAGATAAGGTGCTCGTGAGATAGGATCTTCTCCAATAACCAAATCTATGTGAAAATCAATGTCAAGTGGGGGTGGTAACCCCGATAGCTCCCCTGGAAAGACATCTGCAACGTCTCTCAGAATGGGATGATCATCTAGCGATGGTATACTAGATCCATCCTGTTATCTGTCACTGACTGTAATAGGATACATCTAACAACCTCGTTACACACACCGCCTAAGCTACATAACAGATATGGTGCACATAAAAACAAGTCTCCTGACCCCTGAAATCATTGACTAAACTCCGAAATCATCTGCACAAGATATGATCTTGTGGTAACAATCCATCTTGGCCCTATTTGTAGACAACCAATCCATACCCAAGATGACTCCATAAGAGCCCAAAGGAAGGATACAGAGATCTGAGGTAGTGGTGAAAGGTCCCAAATCCACCACACACTCCTTAACTAAGGAGTTTATAGAGATTTGGCTCCATAATCCATTTCAACATCCTAGCTATGACCCTATCTAACTACCACCAGCTTGCATCACTCTACTAAACATGGTGCAATAAAAAAATAAGAAGAACCAGAATCAAATAGAATGGAGGTAGGAATACCACCAATGTTACCTGCAGTCTCAATAACTGTACTCTGGTACTCTGCCTAGAAATTCTCAACTGCTACATACATCCTATGACTGCGCCCCATAGCACCAACAGTAGTCTCTGAGATCTGTATCTTACCCTTGTTATTAGGGTTATGTGGAAAGTCTCTCCAAAAATGTCCAGTAACACCACAACCGAAACAACCACCTGAACCTCTCCCCTATGTAGTAGATCCAACTTATACTTTGGAGGTATGTGGTGTGGATCCTGATGATCCGGCCGCGGTCTGCTGAGGTATATACTCGCGATCTCCTGTTGAGTGAGATCTCTGGGCACCTTGTGTCCTAATGGTACCCCTAGGAGGTGGCCCCATGCTCTAAACTCTCTGTGCATCAAATCTCTGTGGACATCTATAAGGTCAGTGGGACTACTGCTGCTGTTGTTGATGCTGTTGTCTAAAAGATGACTGTGTTGAACCCTATCCACCACGAGGAAGAGGTACTGACCCCCTCAATATGTTGTCCTACATCTGTTATATGAGGCTTTGGACTCAGTCTCTAGCCTACTGGGTCTTTCCCCGAGTCTCCTCTACTATATAGGCCTTCTTGACGGCCTCAGCTAATGTCTGTGGACAATGGATCCATACTGCTCCTCCAATGTCTAGGTTCATGCCCCAGATGAACCTATGGATCTGTACCAACACATCATGCATGTAACCAACATACTGGAGTAGATCCATAAATATACTCTCATACTCAGCCACTGTAAGAGATGTCTGTCAGAGGTCATGGAACTCATCTATCCATTACTGAATGAATCTCCATGATAAATATATGCTCTGGAAATGCTCCTAAAAGAGCTCCCACGTAACTGTCTTAGAATCAACATGGAGCTTTTTCTCCTCTGTCCTCCACTAGACACCAGTGCCATCCTTCAGTAGATGGATCGCAACATGAGCTTTTATGTTGCTAGAATAGGACAAAGCTTGAAGCATCCCCTCAAGCTCACCAACCAAGCATCTGCTTTAAACCCACCTATGTCACTAGAATAATGTGATGGTCGAAGCTTCAGGATCTCTCTGATGTGATCTGCAGCTATGGTCTGATGGCCTCTAGGTCTCTCTACATGCTCATCCCTAAGCCGAGGGCTCTCAGACCTCTCTCTATGTCCTAAAAATTTGTCACTCTATTCCCTCTATGGTGACTCAACTCTGGTTTAATCTACATGGGAATTCTCTCCTCCATGCTCCTCGCTGGGTTGAGTTGATATGTGACCCTCAATGGAAGGGACTCTATCATGTCTGGCTGCATGTCCTCCTACTGATCCTCCACATAAAGCGACATTAACATTCTGAAGATTCTGCAAAATCTGGCATAGGATGGCTGCTACAACATGATCTTGTGGTGGTAAGTCTAGGTCTATGTAAAAATACCCCTCGTCCCGTCATCACCTCCTACACTGACCAAGGCAAGAGTTAGTTCATCTTTCTAGGTTTTATTCAATTTCCATGTTTACTAAAATATGTAATTTATAAACTTAATTGTTTTCTAGATTTAAAAGTGTTCTAGGTTTAAGGTTCATGTCTCAAGTTTCTAGTTTTCCCAATGGCCCAAGCTTTTGAACCACTACTCTGATACCAAGTGTAACGCCCACTAAAAACAACCCACTTGAGACCTAAGAACAACCTAGGATTAGTTAGGAAAATTATGGAATAATTTTTGTTTTGTTTAAAAGAGTTTACAACCAGGTTACAAGCCAACATATGTCACTAACAAGTTCCAAAACAATTATAATTCACTAGAACATACTTTTCCTTTATTAACAATTATTAGAGGGGTCTAGAATTTAGGGTTAGAAGCTACAATAAGGTTCAGAGGGTAATTCATCACCATACCCACTCTCTAATACGATTAAAAGTTCAACTTGATTTTTCTCAAACTTAACACATTCAAAATTTCCCAAAATTATTCCCATTGGATAGGAAATTTCCTCACCTTTCCATTGATATACAGAATTCCTCCTAACTCCTCATATTTTCCGAGTTATGGGACGATGGGCCTTGAGGTGAAAATTTTCCCGAAGAGCAAGCCTGTGGGCCTAAGGGTGAAAATTTTCCTAAAGGGTGGTTTGGCGGGTTGTAGGGAGACCTTTGGAAATTTTTCCATGCGGGGGAAAAAAATAAACATTTGCACCTACGCACCCGCGGGTCTGCAAAAGTCCACTAGGGACACATGGCACCACCCAAGTCAACGCGTGGGGAGAGCTGGGCGGTGAGTAGAAATTTTGAAAAAAATTCCCACGCGGGGTGAAAGCCAACTTTGCTGCCCACGCATTCCTGCAAGTGCACAAGGGACACCTGGCGTCTCCTAAGCCAACGCGGGGAAGGCAGGGTGGTGAGGAGAAAATTAGTTTAACGCCCCGAAGGGATAATAGGATAGAATTAACCCACACCTCCTCTCGTACCTTGCACGATGCCACATGGTGGCTCTTGGTTGGCTGCGGACCGGATGGGTGGTCAGTAGGGAAAATTTGGAAAATTTTCCCAAAATTTTCCGGGAGCGCTAAACTTAAAAATAGATTTGCCCCTCCGCTGATGCCTCATGGTACCATGTGGCAGCTTTTGATTAGCTACAAGTTCGGTAGGATGGTGGGGAAAATTAGAAAAAAATTCCAAAAAAAATTCCTAAGAGCTAAGGGAAAAATTCTAGGCTGCCAAGGAAAATTTTCCAATTTTTTTTTTAACGCCAAGGAAGAAAAAGTTCAAAAGTCCATAACTTTTGATAGAGACCTCGGTTTTGGGAAAATGAGGACTTTATGGAAATCTCTCGACGTCCTCTTTACTCAACGATCATTAATTTCATATTTTGATAAAATTTAAGAGGTCAAAGTTTAAGAAAATGACCTGTAGGCTTTTATAGTGCAAACAGGTAAATGGTAAATTGTTAAACTTGTTAAATTTGTTCTTGTCCCTCTCTCAACATGTCAAATAGACATGGAAAATTGTTCTTAGGTGTATTTTAGAGATAGATTTCAAGATTCAATTTTTCTAATTGATTTGTAATTTGAACATTTACAGTTCTTTAGACAGTAACACGACTGCAAAATGGTTTGAGCCCAATTTTTCTAAGTTTTATAATAAGTTCCTTAAGTATTAATGTCTAGATGAATTCAGTTAGATCTTATTATGAACAAATTAATGTTTCATTTGTTATTCCTTTGTTTGCAGATTCGGTTTGAGCATTTGTGATTAAATAATTGTCAATTAGAAAAAACAGGACAAAGTTCAAATTTTAAAAAGGTCTATTTGCCATTTTCTTCTTCCAAGTATTATAATGTGTTCCAAACGTTATCTAATTCATTCAGTTGATTCGATTCAAATTATTCAAAAACTATAATACATGTTTAATTTCCATTTTTTTACATATTTCAAAGGACAGAGTATTACATTTCCTTTATACAAATTTATTTCTTCCAAACAGAGATTTCAATTACATTTAAAAGATCAGATTGAATACCACTGTATAATTTTAGAAAGGTGATACATCATTTATTGATTCCAAAAGAAAACTTTGTAACATACTTCTTTTATTCCTTCCAGAATGATATATATAAAAATAGGGCATAATATTATCATTTTCTTCTCATGTGTTTCACTTTTCCTCTTTTCCAAACAGGGATTTCATAGAACATGTTAAATATAGATTTCCAATGGAAGAATATCATATGAACAAGGAAACAAACTTCCATTTATTCAAAAAAAACTCTTACAACCTCCTTTCCATTTGATTTTAAAATACAACATACAAAACACATGTCATTCTTTCACATTCTTTCCAAAATCAGAATACAAAGTATAACTCTTTTACATTTCAAATTTCTACTTGCATTGCCAATACAAGGTATCTTTCCATTATAATGAATACACAGATCATCCAATTCAAGTGGGAAAGGGGCTACAATAAGATTTCATTTCACAAGGGATTTTCAAACTGTCTTTATCTCAGCTCCAGAACATCAACATGCATATTTCTCATTCTTCCAATTTGATCACAACAAAAGTAGGGGAAAGGCAATGCTCTCCACCCAACCAAGACATCCAATGAAGAGGAGAAGCCATCCTTCTTCATTAGGCCATAGAAGCCCTAACCACCAAGCAATAAAAGATGTGATCCAACTCATGGCAATAACATGGGCTTCCACAAACACTCAAGTAGCATAATCACAATAAAACACAGTCCAAAACAGAATGTAGTTTTCAACTATATTAAAACATGACAAACATTATTGAGGCTTCATCAAGCAAGCCAAAGGAGAAAGAAATTATAGGGGATGCTACTTATGCCTCCCAAAGGGGAAATGGGTATCCACTTGAGAAAAAACCACCAACACACACACACACACACACACACACACACACACACACACACACACACACACACACACACACACACACACACACACACACCATTTCAAATCCCTGACATGCCCTTATGCCTCCGCAACCTCTTATGGCACCCCATAATGACTAAAGAAATCAAATTTATTTCTTTGTAAGGTGGAACCCAAATCCTAACTCCCTCCACCCTTATACCTCCCTAAAACACACTTTTGCCTCCCAATATATATATATATATCATTTCAAATCCATGACATGCCCTTATGCCTCCCCAACCTCTTATGGCACCCTATAATGACTAAAGAAATCAAAGTTATTTCTATATAAGGTGGAACCCGAATCCCAACTCCCTCCACCCTTATACCTCCCTAAAACACACTTTTGCCTCCCACAAAATATAACCCCATAGTCTTCTCCTACACCATTCCTAGGAAATCTACCCAATAACCCACAAACATGCCAAAACATTCATATATTAACACTTACATTCATAAAAGAAGAGCATTTCAATAGTCAAGCTCCTACCTCTCCATGATGAAGTTGTTCTAAGTTCTAAAACAACAAGCTTTATACAAATGCAAGCAATCTAAAATAGCCAAGCACAAGCATGCAAAAATCTTCCCAAAAATACTTCTTCAAAGAAAGAGCTCCCAAAATAGCAAGGAATTCACCCAAGAATAAAGTCTCCAAAATGAAGCAACCCCAAAACAAGGCAAGCCATTCGAACTTTATAGAAGAGGGAAGGGAAGAGGATGAGACAGATCCATGTCGGATGCCATATCACACATCTTCAACCCCAACCCAAAAGTCAACTTCATTCTCCTATGCATAATAAATAGGTGGGTGAATAATATGACAGTTTACTTACATACTCAAATCCAACCCACACCCCAAAGGACTGAGATTAAATCATGTAAAAAATGTGCAATTAAAACCTACAATCTGCCTTCTCAAAAAGCATTATAAAAGTCTAATCTCAACTCCCCAACTGTAGGTATGGTTAGTAATTAAATTTAAGAGGTATGGGACAAGTTTAACTTTTCTCACAAGCCTCCAAAATCAGCCTCCAAGGACAATTTCAAATTTCCAAGAAGGTGGAGTGTTTCACACTCAAAAGTCAATTCACACATCACTTACATATCTATTAAAAATACTTATATCACTTTCAATCATGGCCAACAACTCTCATTAATTACCTTCTTATGACATATTTGATTTATATATTTTAACAATATGATTACTCACAAGATTTACACACCCTTTAATAATTAATGAAAGGGGTAAAAGCATCACAAAATAAACACATGCAAACATAAACAAAGGGACCAAAATAAAATAAAATACATAAAACCCCTTGGTCACAATTAAAGGTGATCCCCCCCCATGGGAATCCCTAACACAAACAAATACTAGTTTTCATGGTGACCTTGTTGAATTCACCTAGAATTTCAATGTGGTTGGTCTCCAATCCCCTGATGTTTGTTGTGATATTTTAAACTTGCAAAACACATATACATCATTCGGCCTCATGGCCATATCAGAACATCCAAACTAATATAAATATAATTACCAAAATCATCTAGATATATGAATCACAACAACATCAAATCAATCTAGTAATGTCATTTGCAATTTTACTCAACACTTACATCATCATCCAATAATTTCCATTTCTAGGTATACTCACAATATCCAAATATCACAAGTCCACACAACATCCATAATATAACCATGTTAAATAGTATACCATCATCAATATCCAAAGTGTCTCTAATAATCATCATCAGAATTGATTCAAGTCAACAATAACACATGATCTAACATGTATCATCATACTATAGTAAGGTCCATAATCATGTCTATAATATAATTAACAACATCATGATTAGTAACAAATGGTGTCAAAGGAAAGTGGACATTACAAAAAATTTCATAGGTGTATTGGTGTGCATGCGTTTAAGTTATTTTATAAATGCCATCTCCTCAAAATCCTTCATTTTTCTTTTAAGATGTGCCCATTCCTTTGATTTGCTTAAGGTAAAATGTATAATCTTATCTCATTGACTTACACTTGTGATGAATGTTGCATGACGGATTTTAATTTATGAATACTGTGGGCTCCTTTATAGGGGTTTGACCTCGTGTATGTTGAGGATATCACCCAATATGAGAAATCATGCTCTTTTTCATTCTCATCCCAATTAGAGAACTTGTTGAATGGTTGTTTTAAGGGATTGTATATGTATATATATGTATGTATATGTATGTATATATGTGTGTGTGTGTGTGTGTGTGTGTGTGTGTAAATATATATATATGTCTGTGTGTGTGTGTGTGTGTATGTATTTCTATATATACACACACACACACACACACACATACACACATACACACAGACACACACACACACACACACACACACACACACACACACACACACACACACACACACACACACACACACACACATGTATGGCTTATGTTGGAAATTTGTTAAAATTATTAATGACATTTGGCATTTTTTCTATTATATTATTTAGATACGTTGTCGTTTATGACGAGGATTGTTGTAAGAATAATGGTTTTTTTTGTGACTAATCTTAATGCATTTTAAGAGTGGTTTTGATTATGGTAACAAGTTTCACTTTAAAATATCTTTTAAGAAGAAGGTGATAAAAAACTTCTTGTTAGACCAAAACTATAGATTGTTTTAAGGAGGGTTACGAACCCATGATGCTATGAAACCTACAAAGATGTTTTAATACTAATCCAATTAAATGAACTTGGTTAGTCAGGAGGCTTGTCATTGTCCCATGCCTTGATATATCAAGTAACTTGGCTGCTTGGCAATGCCCATTTCGGATTTTGTTAGATATCATTCTACTGCTATCATTATCCTTTTGGAGCCTCTTTTCCGATGTGAAAATTCATTTTTTGGGTTTGACTATCAGATTTCAGCTCCTTTTATCATGTGATGGGATTCTTTTTTTTACTCGATTGTTTGTTTCTAACTTTTAGGTGAATTCCTCCTCCTAGAAGGATTGTTAAATTATAGTTGTTTTGTGCCAATGATCGTAACTACTTTTTTGGACTTCTCAAACATTATAGATTGATGGTTTGAGTATTAGATTTCAATCACGTAATATTAGGGTTACATGATTGAAATCCCAATACTCCCGAACTTTTGTTTCTAACTCATAAGGTCTAGAGTCTTACCCTGATTAGTTTAAATATTGTTCATAACTAAAATATATGGCTTCCTTTGTAGTTGGCTTAGAGAAAAGTTTATCCTTGTTTTTAAGAAGTTGATTGGTGGTTAGAACTTCGATCCTTGTTTAAAATTAGAATGTTTCCTTTCATAATATTATTAAATAGTGGCATATTGTTGTTAGGTGTAGTCTTATCATGCTTAGTTCTCACGAACTGACTTAGGTTAATGATTGTGTAGATGGATTTGCGAGTAGATGAGGGAAAGAGTGGTAGAAAGTTTTCTTCATTATTAATCATATAGTTCCTTTGCACAAAGTTTTTATGTGTTGTAATATTTTTTTGGAAAGGTTCTTTTTTAGGAGATTTCAGAAAGGGCTCAATGATATAGTAATTAGTTTTATGGACCAATGTTGTCTTAACGAGTTGAAACTTAAACTTGTAAATACTATTTTCAGGGATGTAAATTGATCACCACTTTGTTTGAGTGGTTTTAATGTATTTTAGAAACCTTGAAAATGGTATAGCTTTGCTTGATTAGTTTTTTTACCTTCGTGTTCCCTAGTCAAAGTTCCATAGAAGCTTTTGTCACTTTGGTTTGTGTGATGTATTGAATAGAAATGATGTAACCATGTTTATTTTTTGGGCAACAGTAAAATTTTCCTTCGAATGATAAATTTGAGTAGTAAACCCTTCTACAGTACGATAATATGGTAATGTTAGGCCTAATAGGATGTTATCACAATCCTTATAATGGCTTTAAAAATGCACACATATAATTATATACAATGTTATAAACAAGTTGATGAAGTAAAAAGATCTTAAGTGGAATAAAGGAAATTATCGTCTTGTCTCAAAAAGAAAATACGCCTTATTACTCTTAACGTATGTTAGTAGTCTCATCATTAGAGTTGTTGGGATACAAAATTATATTAAGTTGTAAACTAATGTAAAGTAAATTGAAAGGTTAACGAAGTTATGCTAAATGGGGTAAATGGTAAAGAAAACATCAAAACTAACTTACCAAATTATAAACTTTAATTTGTATTCATAAACGAATCTTTGTTGTCCTCGTGCTTGATACACCTCCTAGCTTAAACTAATAATAGCTCAAGTTTGTGTGGTTTCCATAGCCGGTAAGCGGGGTATCATTTCCGTAAACCCATCAATCAGGGGTGACCTAGGTCTACCTTATCCCAGAACTTATAGTTTTCCCCTTAGGTTTGGTTTTTGTGTGTGCATTATGGATGATGCCTTCTTATAGAGTAGTTTCCTAAAAAAAATACCAACTTCTTTCATATTATAAAACCCTCTTGGACCAACCACCTGCTGTTTTGCTTAGACCGCTAACTAATCCTAGATGTCACCTTAAGAGTCGGAATAACTTTTAACCTGTAACCCTTTTAGATTATCAATTGGATATACAGATCATTAATTGTGTTACTTGTGAACCTTATAAAACTTTGAGTGGTGATAAGTTGTAGAATGGTAACCTCTTTCAGTGCGCTAGGAGAAGAGTGTGTTAGGTTTTCCTTTGTAATGTTCAATCCTTTTTGTGGTGATTAAAAGGATCCTTGTTGTGTTTCCTGTATGGAAAATTTAACAAGATATTTCTTGTATTGTTTGCTAACACTCATGCTGTAATATAAGAGCCTACTTATTCTGTTATTTTTCATCTTCCATTCTAAATCGATCTCCTGTGAGCTTCACACCTTTTAGACTTGTTCTGATTGTTCAAATTAGGATGTTTTCCCTTAGGAGGGAATCCTAGAGATTTTTTTTAAGTAACCTAGGGGTCATGTTTTAGCCTTGTGGAAATTGAATACCCCCTTTTTTATCAAATGAATTAATCAAGTAATTGACATATTAGAGATGATCTTAAGCTAATTACTCAATAGTATAAAAGAAAGGAAATGTAGTTCTATGAGAATGATCATATGAATCACACATAAAACCTTCTAGAATGTAAGTTAAGAATTGGAAGAATTTTTTAGTAAATACGTAACCCTAAAATAATTTACACCATGGGATGCCCCTATCTGTAAGTATGTTTTGTGGTTGTACTATTATGTTTTGTCAAGCTTATCGTGATCTAGTTGTAGCCATTGTAATCATCTGTGTGTCATGTAAACCTCAACAAGTCAAAAAAAATTTATTCGTTATTTGTCATGTTGTCTTGGTGTGTATGTTTTAGTGGTTGTCACACCTTCTTTAGTGATCTAAAATTGGCTCCGAATGTTTTTTTTGCTTTAGACTAGGATTTCGAGTTTTAATTTTTTATCCCATGCTTTATAGAATAATCCAAAATTTTGTGTGAGCCATAATTTACAAAGGCATATTTAGCACATAAAATTTGGGGCCCACTCGAGTTGTTTTACTATACTGTAATTTTTGGTATTTTAGTGTTTTTTTGGCATTTGAGTGTTTTTTAGAGCTAATGTGAAATAAAAGGAAGATAGTAATGATTTTAATTGTTAATCAACTATATACAACTATCTTCTTAGGCTGAAGGTGATCACTAGTTTAGTTATACACTTATATGTAATTGTTAATCTGCTCTATACTTCCTCCGAAGTATGACCAGAGATATCGACAATCTATGTAATCTAGTGCCCAATGTGTGCGCACCACTCATCAAAAAATAATGTAGTCAACAACTTTCCAGAAGAATAACATTACTTTTTTTTTTAATAAAACGCCGAATTTGGATAAATCATTCATTTTCAGAGTTGAAATGTAGTGGCTCGAAATTCTCTATAAGAACTTTAGTCGATTCAAAATAATCCAAATTCTTTTTATAAACTTTTATTAAATTTGTGACAAGGAAATCGTTCCAAACCTCAAATACTTTTCTCTATTTATGTGAAAACATGGTATACATTCTATGAGTTAAAAAGCATTAACCACGACACCTTGCAATCTTTATCCTTTTGTAGGAAAGCTTCTGAGTATTGTACCGTATTCTGGTGTACATTGGCATATACTCCTGGATATACTTTTTTCACCTCTTTTATAATCGCTTTTTGCAAGCCGTGTAAATCCATGACGTTTCAGACATGTAACAAAAAGTTGCAGGGAAACGTAACAGGGGAATTCTTCTTTGGCAGGTATCGTTCATGCCTTCAACCTGCTATAGCTTTGTTTCTCCTCGGTTCTCGCCAAAGGAAAACTGCCCTGCCATTGTTCTTTTCATGAAGAACCGAGAAAAAAAGTGGGATAGATTAAGCTATTGCAGATTTACAGGTAAGCTTTTTCTTCCCAAATCTTTTCATTAACCATCATAAATGCTGTCAAGGTTTACAAGCATATATATAAAAGAAGATAAGTGTTACAATATAATCATGGTTTATTGATTGAAAGTGAAACTATGTATTTAAGAAAGAGTATGGTCATTTAGTTAGTGGTATCATCTGGATACAGTTAGAACAAAGCAACAAGAACATTCAAATGATCGAAGATGGATTAGCCATAATATATGAGTTTAGATGTAAGCTGTACTAAATATTCGTTGCCTCTCAAGGTAATATGTTAGGAAGATTTTATGCATTATCGAATGCATCCATATATTCTTCATTTCTTTCCTCTCTGTGTTGGTATTTCGGAAGATTTTATGCATTGAAGAATAGAATAACAGTTGCTCGAGATAACTGTTTTTAAAACACTATTGACCTTGTTGAATAGTTGTTGGATATAAATATAAAAGATAGATTAATAATTGTATCTCAGTAATATTGACCAGAGTTAACCAGAGATGGATTAATCTATTTTAGCATCACTTGTCCTTGTCATTATAAATCACATGGATGTAGTTAAAACGGAGTTATTTGTTTCATGAAAAATGAAAAATCTTCGTCTGATTTGGTAACCAATGATGACTCAATGTTAAATAGACGACACATGCCGGATAGATTTTAGGAAGGAAAGCATTATTTTAATGTATATATTCTATGCTTTTCATATACCAATATATAACTGTAGTTTAATCTTATTTTTTCATATTAGTGATTCTCGTGTAGTCAAATGTTTTCAATAACAAATGGCAAAATAAAAAGAGAGAAAAGTTTGGTTTTATTAAGGATTCTCAATTTCAACGCATTTATTAACAGATCCATTCTGTTTGAGGACGGGTATTGTACTTTTAGTATTATATGGATTGCAGATTTTTACACTTATTTGAAACTACAACTCTATAAACTGTCGATTTTAAATAATTCGCAAACAACTTCATCTCACAATTCTTCACCACGTAATATATTATCTATAGGTGTTATAATTACATTAATATGTGCATTAGCTAATTAATATTATATTTATTTAGTTGGATTGCTTGTTATTGTACATATTTAAAATTGCCATGTCAGTTTTTTTGACTGGGGTGTATGGAGATATGAACACAAAAATGATGTTTAGTGGCACAATGATTACTATTTCTTTGTGATAAGTTGTTTTAAAGCACATTTTTTGTGTGTTTTTTTTTATATTTATGTTATGTAACATTGATTTATGATGTTTTAATGATGTCATTTGTCTATTCTTGATCCCATCAGAAGATTAGCTGTTACAAATAGGATTGATTGTCAATACTATTCCATAGCTAATAGTTCTATAATGGGCTCACTTTCTTAACCTTTCAAAAACTATAGTTGATTGTTCTATATTGACCTTTTTATAATATTATAGATCACAATTTTTAAATGTCTTCATCATGTAATTTATTGTCTATCGGTGTTACAATTAGATTATTATGTGCATTAGTTCATTAATTACAATGAGAGGCGTTCCTAATACCTATAATGGCAATCACGGTTGTAATAACGTGAGTGGTTTATCTTTTTAGCCAACATCAAAAGAACAATCCCTAAATCTACATAAGCGGTGGTTAAATATTTAGGGTTAGAATTATTTAAGTCATTATTCATTACCTTATAAACATTAAGCATATGCGTGTGAGGTGAGGGAAATAAAGGGGGCATGGGTAAATGTGGGGAATATTAAGTGGTTAGGGGAATATATATTTATTTAGTTGGATTGTTTGTTATTGTACAAATTTAAAATTGGCATGTCAGTTATTTTGACTGGGGTGTATGGAGATATCAACAAAAAAAATTATGTTTTTGTGGCACAATGTTTAGTCTTTCTTTGTGATATGTTGTTTAAAATCATGTTTTTTATAAATCTTTATCATGTAACATTTATTACAAAATAGGATTGAGTGTTCAATTCTACGCCATAACTAATAGTTCTGTAATGGGCCCACTTTCTCAAATTTTTGGCTATGTTTGCCTTTTTTGGGGATTTTTTTAGGTCCGTGGATCATCTTTTCCTTTCCGCTAGACTCTAAATTCAATATATGAGATTCCTATATGTACAAAGTCACAATGAGATCAAGCGAATCCATATGAAAGAATCAAAGATCGTCAAGAATAATACAGAAGGAAAAAGGGAATTGTTACTATTTCAATGGCTTCAAACACTCAATGTATAAATATTATTTTTTAGGGATAAGTATTGTGCAATTTTCAATTTTTTATATTTTTGTTTATTATTGCATGAGAACTTGAAGGTCTTGCTCTATCAAAATATAACCTTAACTAGTTAGAAAAAATACATTTCTTGTTTACACTTCTCATGGGGAAAGTACATTGCTTAGATGACTAGTGGAGACCTCCAAGAACAATCCAACACAAAATATATTTTAACTTATTGGCCTCATATAATGCCAATTTGAGTTCTTGTGTATGACATATTTGGATTTTATAACAAGTAATTTTTTGTACATCTAGGTGACAGAAAGTGAAAACCTGCAAAATATACTCAGACAATGCCATGCTAACTAAAATGAGAGCCAATAAAAAATTCTTATAAGATCATATAATTATGGGAAGGTAATTTTAGTCGATCATATCCTACTAGTCAATTTTGTCACACTTATTTCGAAAGATTTTATGCATTAAAGAATAGAGAAATAGTTTCTCTAGATAATAGTTTTCTAAAACACTATTGACCTTGTTGAATAGTTTTTCAATATGAAGAGTTGTTGGACATGAATATAAATAATATATTAATAATTTTTTCTCAATTTTTTAAAAATACTATTGAGAGGACTTAACCAAAGTTGGATTAATCTATTCTGTGACCCATTATAACACCTTTTTGAAATATTTAAACACCTTTTTCAAATATTTAAAAAATTTGGATGAAGTTAAAACAAAATTAGTTGTTTCATAAAAAAATAAAAAATATTCACCTTAAATTGTAACCAATGATGACGTCAATCTTAAGGAGATAACACATGCTAGATAGATTTTAGAAATGAAAGCATTATTTTTATGTGTGTGTATATATATATATATATATATATATATATATATTTCATGTACTAATATATAAGTGTAGTTTATCCCTATACTTTAATATTAGAGATTCTTGTGTTCTCAAATCCTTTGAATAAGAAAATAAAAACTAGAAAGAGAACGAGAGTACTTTTAGTTTTATTAAGGATTCTCAATTTCAGCTTATTTGTTAATAGAAATCCATTGTGTTTGAGGATGGGAATTATACTATATTATTATATAAATTATAGGTTTTTGTAGTTACTTATAAATACAAATATGTAAGTTGCAAGCATGTCTACGTGAGCCCCAAACCATTCAAAATATGAAAACCATAAATTAGAGACACCTACTCGTAAGGATGGCAACACAGGGGTGGTCAGAGCTCTTCCAATAAAGGAAGGATTTGCTGGGGGCAGCGTTTTTGCAAGCCATTCTTTACATAAATTCATGAAGCCTAACATGAGCCCTAAGCAGAGCTTGAACCCTGAATAAGACATTGAAGGCGGCGGATGCTTGGGTGCCCCCTGGGAACTTCCCCTCTATTCTTTGATGTAGTCAAGAAGAACAAAAAGGGAGGAAATGGAGTTGTACATGGACAGGGAAGAGGCTGCTCACCATAGAAACCAAACCCATCTCCGAATGACCTATTTCTTGAGATATATGTGGTTGCACCTTTCGGGGATCCAAATACTATAGTTAATGGGGATTTTACTTACAAACATACTAGCGGCATTGGAAAAATCATGGGTGGAACTTGCAAAAGAGCCAAAAATGTTGCTAATAACCTGCTAGGAGGAAAGGTTACATGCAATAAAGTTTTCTCCTATGTTCTGTAATGCCCACTTTCCTTCGATACCTTGTGATATTGACCCTAATACTGCTAAGTATATTATGGACCTTGTTCTAGTTTAATTTAACATGATGTTAGATGTTAGATCATGGTTTATTGTGGAATTTGATTCATATGTGGTGCATGATGATTATTAGAGACATTTTAGATATTGATGTTGATATATTGTTTGACATGGTTACATTCTATATGTTGTTCGAACTTGTGATATTTGCATATTTTGAGTAGACCTAGAAAATGAGAATTGGATTATAATTGGTAATGATATAGTTCTGGATGAAATTGTAAGTGATATTGTTGATTATCTTAATGTTTGTTGTGATTCACATATATATCGATGATCTTGAAATTATATTTATATTCATTTGGATATTCTAATATGGCCATGAGGCCAAAGGAGGTATTTGTATTTTGTAGGTTTAAAATATCACAACAAACATCGGGGGATTGGAGACCAACCACATTAGAATTCTTGATGAATTCAACAAGGTCACCATGGCAACTTGTGTTTGTTTGTGTGTTTGAATGTGTTAGGAATTCCCATGGGGGGAATCACCTTTAAATGTGACAAAGGGTTATGTGTATTTATTTATTTGGTTCCTTTTTATTTATGTTTGTATGTGTTTATTAACTGATGTGTTTATCCCTTTTATTTTTAAATAAATTGTGGTATATAATGTAAGTAATCATATTGTTAAAATAAATTAATCAAATTGGGTCATAAGAAAGTAAATATTGGAGTGGTTGGCTCTTGTATTAAATGTTTTAAGATATGTGTAAGTGATGTGTAAGAGATATGTAAGTAAAATTTGGAGTATGAAAGACTTCATCTTCTTTGGAATTCAAAATTTTCCTGGAGACTAATTTTGGATGCTTGTGGGACAAGTTAAACTTGTCTCATACCTCTTAAATTTGCATACCAACCTTACCTATGGTTGGAGAGTTTAAATTTAGTCTTCATTATGTTTTTTTTTGTAAGTCAAGATGAATGTTTTAATTGTACTTCTTTCTTGAAATTAATTTCAGTCCTTTGGGGTATGGGATTGATTTGAGTGTGTAAGTAAAACTATCCTATTATTCACCTACTTATTTATTGTAACTTGGAGATTGAAGTTGACCCATGAGTTGGAGTTGAGGATGTGTGATGTGGCATCCCACTTGGATCCACCTCATCCCCTTCTCTTCCCTCTCTATATATTGGAATTCCTTAGCTTGTTTTTGGGGTTTTGCTTCACTTTTACATACTTCATTTGGGGAAAATTCTTTTGTGCTTTGGAGCTCTTGATTTTAGAGAAAGTTTGTAGAATTTTTACAGGCTGGTGTTTCATTGATCTTGGGCTGTTTTGTATTGGAAATATTACTGGTTGGAACTTGGAACAAACTCCATTATGGAGAGGTAAGATCTTGGCTCTTAAAATGCTCTTCTTTAAATTGCGCAAATGTTATTGTTGTGAATGTTTCGGCATTTGTGTGGGTTGTTTGGGTAGATGGCCTAGGGATGGTGTAGGAGAAGACTATGGGCTATTTCTGTGGGAGGCATAAGTGTTTTGGGGAGGTATAAGTGTGGAGGGAGTTAGGATCTGGGTTCCACCTTAAAAAGAAATAGCTTGCATTTCCTTACATTTTATGGGGTGCCATAAGAGGTTGGGGAGTCATAAGGAAATGCGAGGAATAAGGGTTACTTGGTGGAGGCATAAGGGCATGTCATTATATATATATATATATATATATATATATATATATATTGGTTGTATGCTCTCAGGTGGTGATACCCATTTCCCCTTTGGGAGGCATAAGTAACATCCCCCATAGTTTATTGATCCTTTGGATTGCATGATGGAACTTGAGTTTTTATTTTCTATGTTTTAATGTGGTTGCAAACGAAATTCTATTTTGGACTATGTTCTAATGTGAAATTTGCATGTGTTTTTGTGGAAGCCTTTTGTTGCTATGAGTTGAAGCACATCTTCTATTCCATAGTGGTTGGGGCTCGAGCGCCAATGAAGAAGGATGGCTTCTCCTTTTCATTGGATGTCTTGGTTGGGTGAAGAGCATTGTCTTTCCCACTGTTCTAGTGTGATCAAATTTAAATAAAGAACATATAGGATCTCCATGTTGCTATTCTGAAAACTGAGAAAGAAGACAGAGTTTGGCAGTCCTTTGCGAGAATTATTTTGTAGGCCTTTTTCCCACTTCAAATGGATGACTCGTAATATTATTTGTATTGGATAGTTATTAGGTTTTGGAAATGAAATCCTATGTTTAAATGAGAAAGAGATATGCACAAAAATTTGTAGTGTGTAAAGAGACATGAAAGTGCATTTGAATGAAAGGAAAAGAGAAAGAGTGGTAATTTGTAAAGTTGTATGTGATAAATATAAATAGAAGTTGTATTTTTTTCCACAAATGGAGTTGTTGTTGTGTAAAATATGTGTTAAAATATATTGAGGAGTTTCTGTTTGAAAGAGAGAAACACGTATGAAGAAGATATATTACTCTACTTTTGTTGATATGCGTGATTCGAAAAATAGAAGCTGCATCCTTATTTTTACATTTTGATTGAAGGAAAGATAATTAGTTAAAACTAGCATGAAATGTAATCAACGTTTTTATATTATGGTAAAAGAAATAGGTTAATCTCTGGTTGTGAAATGTATAAAATTTATTTTTATTTCACTATAAACTGTGAAATTTTTTATCAAAAGATACATAAAAAACTTGTAAAACTATGGAAAACAATTCAAACACTAAGAAAATATAATAAAGATCAAAACGAGCACAAACAAACTAAAATACTTATGAAAATTTTATAGAACCTTTTAAATAAGGTTCAAACAAAAACTCAGACTTTTGCTGTATAAAAATAGGTAATTTTTGAATTGCTAATAAATCGAACCTTTTGAACCTTACAATCAATCCTAAAATCTTCCAAGTAAAATCCTCCATTCCTATTGGGCATGTTGAGAAACAGTTAATGGAAAATTTGAACAAATTTTATAAATTTAAAAAGACCAGTTCACTTTTAAGTGATAGAAAAATGTTTTCTTAAAAATTACACTCAAACTTCATCAATAATAAAATCATAATATTCCTATGAAAAGAGGACTACGAGAGATTTCCAAAAATTCCTCGTTTTCCAAAAATGGATCTCCCAGTCGAAAGTTATGCCCTTCTGAAGTTGTACTTCATCTTGGCTTCAAGATCTAACTGTCAAATTCAAATAAAATATTCTTGGGTGGACCCGTAGGCTAAATATTTCCTTTTGCACTTTTTTCCCAAAAGCATTTAAGGAAAAAATTTCCCCACTGCTTCGTTGACCTGCAGACCTTTTGATTGGTCAAAATAAGCTAAGTTAAAAACAAAATTAAATTTTGGAAAAAATTATCAGTTTTCATTGCTTTCCCATAGGCCTGCCACTAATCAGGTGTTGTCACGTGGCTTAGCAAGGCTCCATCGGAGGGGTGGAATTCCTTCTAACCTTGGCGCTTGCAAAAATTAAAATTTGGAAATTTTTTCCTATTTTTTTCTCCGCGGCACCACCGGCCCGCAACCAATTAGATGTTGGCACGTGGCTTCATGAGGTGTTGGCAGAGGAGCAGATCCCTTTCTTACGTAACGATTCAAAAAAAAATTAGGGGTAAAATTCTTAAGTTTCCCTACCGACACGCCATCCCATAACCAATGATTTATTCACATGTGGCATCCTTGGGTGTCATCGGAGGTGCGGGTGATTCTTAACCTTAATGTGTTTTAGGAAAAAATTCAAGTTTTCTAAGTTTGCTCTGCCGGACCACTTCCCCGCTTATAAAAATGGGACTAGCACATGGTGTCTCTACGTGCCGACGGAGGAGCGAGTAATTTTGAACCCTGTCACCCTTTCAAAATAATATAAGGCAAAAAGGGTCCATTTTGCCTCTGGTGTCCCACTTTTTCTGCTTAGGCTAGAAATTTGGATGGACCTCAAACTTAAATTTCCTCTAGGGGCGCAAAGTGCCGCTGCGGGCTCATGGGGGCGTGGATGAATTTTGCTATTTTTTCCAAAAGTGAAAAAAATCCAAACTACCTCTCCAGCCCCACCGACCTGATTCCCTTTTTTGGAAAAGTTTCTTCTCCAGGCGTGCAAGCCCTCCTTTGGGGAAAATTTTCTTCCTAAGGCTCACCGGCCTATAACTTGATTTTTATAGGGAGTTAGAAGGACTTATTTATATCACTGGAAAGGTGAAAAAAATTACTATCTAATGGAAATGCTTTTAGAAGATTTAAAGTGCATTAATTTTGAGAAAAACTAGGTTGAATCTCTTAAGCCTGTCAGGGGATGGGAGAGTGAGAAATTGCCCTCTTAATGTTAATAACTATTCTAACCCTTAGTTTTGAGCCTGTAAATTCAATAATTGTTGTAATGGGAAAATCATGAGCTAAGATTTTTATTTGGCCTCGAAACCTTACTTGTGCAAACTATTATTTTGTAACCTGGGAGTAGACACTTTTAATAAAAAACAATTATCCCATAATTTTTCTCACTAATCCTAGGTTGTTCTTGGGTTTCAAGTGGGTTGTTTTAGCCAGCATTACACTTGGTATCAGAGCGTGGGTTCAAGAGATTAGGCCCTTGGGCACACTAGAAAACTTGAGACATGAATTTTATCCTAGCACATTTTTGAATCTAGAAAACAAATTTGTGTAGAAATTACATATTTTAGTAAACAGGGAAACTGAATAAATCTTAGAAAGATGAACTAACTCTCGATTTTGTCTGTGTAGGAGGGACATATGCGACGAGGGGTATTTTCACATATACCTAGACTTACCACCACCAGATCATGTTGTAGCAACTATCCTACCACATATTTTATAGACACTTCACGATGTTAAATGCCGCTCCACGCTGATGGACCGTAGGAGCACATTTCATCTGACATGATAGGGTGACATCCATCGAGGCTCCCACATCTCCTTGGCATAGTGAGGAGCATAGAGGAGAGAAATCCCATGAAGATTCAGTCAGAGTAGTGTCTCCATAAAGGGGATAGGGAGATAGGGTTTTTAGACACAGAGATAGGTCTTGGATCCCTAGGATTAGGGATGAGCATGCAGAGAGGCTTATGGGTCACCAGACCACCATTGCAGATCATATCAAGGAGATCCTGAAGCTATGAACAACTCATTATTCTGGTGACATAGGTGGATTTTAGGCAGAGGCTTGGTTGGTGAGCTTGAGTGGGTGCTTCAAGCTCTGCCCTTACTCTAACAACACAAAAGCTCGTGTTGTGATCCATCTTCTAAGCGATGGAGTAGGCATATGGTGGAGGATAGAGGAGAAAAAGCTCCATGTTGATTCTGATATAGTTACTTGGGAGCTCTTTGAGGAGTGGTTCAAGAGCAGATATTTATCTCAGAGGTTCGTATAACAGAGTATGAGAGTAGATTTTTGGATCTACTCCAGTATGTTGATTACATGCAGGATGAGCGGGTGTAGATCCACGGGTTCATCTGGGGCCTGAATATTAACATTAGAGTTGCAGTGTGGATCCACTATCTACAAAATTGGTTGAGGCCATGGAGAAGGCCTATATAGCATAGGAGAATCGGGGAAATACCTAGCAGGCTAGAGACTGAGTCGGAAGCCCTATATAGCAGATGTAGGACAACAAATCGAGGGGGTTAGTACCTCCTCCTTATGGTGGACAGGGTTCAACAAAGTCATCCTTCAGACCACAACAACAGCAGTAACAATCCCGCCCACCATATAGACCTCTATGGAGATTTTATGCACGTAGGGGTTGCAGTATGGGGCCTCCTCCTAGGGTCACAGTAGGACACAAGGAGTACCTAGAGCTCAGTTAGTAGAAGCTCACTAGCAGAGACCTCAAGATTCCACAACAGGGTCATCAGGGTCCACAGTACACCCCTCTAGGGCACCGAATGGAGTTGCTACTCAGGGGAGAGGATCAAGTGGTTGTTTTGGGTGTGGTGTTACTGAATATTTTTAGAGAGACTATCCATAGAACCCTAATAACAAGGGTAAGACATAGATCATAGAGCCTACTATTGGTGACATATGACACATTCATAGGGTGTACACATCATTCGATAACTGCCAGGAAGAGCATTAAAGTACAATTATTAAGACTATAGGTAACATTGGTGGTATTCCTACCTCCATTTTGTTTAATTCTAGTTCTCCTGATTCTTTTATTGCACCATATTTAGTAGAGCGATGCAGGCTAGTGGCAGTTAGGCAGGGTCATAGTTGGTATTTTTAGATGGCTTCTGGAGCCAAGATCTCTATAGACTCCTTAGTTAAGGAGTGTGTAGTGTATTTGAGACCTTTCACCACTACCTCAGATCTTCCTATCCTTCCGTTGGGCTCTTCTGGATTCATCTTAGGCATGGATTGCTTATCTACAGAAAGAGATAGAGTGGATTGTTACCACAAGATCATATGTTGTACAGATGATCTAGGAGTTGAGGCAGTGATAGCGGGGTTCAGGAGACCTTTTTCTATTCACACCATCTCCACTATGTAGCTTAAGCAGTGTGTGTGATGAGGTTGTCATATGTTTTCTGTCATAGTTAGCGATCAATCAGAAGATCGGTCTAGTGGACCATCGCTAGATGACCATCCCTTTTGACAGCATTTTCTGATGTCTTTCCATGGGAGCTACTGGGGTTACCGCCCCCACAAGAGATAGATTTTCATATAGATCTTGTTATGGGAGAAGAGCTTATCTTAAGAGCACCTTAGCGGATGACTACCCATGAGCTCTGTGAGCTCAAGTTACAGCTTGAGGGCCTTTTAGAGAAAGGCCTAGTTCATCCTACTGTATCCCCTTGGGGTGCACTGGTGATCTTTGTAAATATGAAGGATGGATCCTTGCGGTTGTGTATTTATTAACGTCAGTTGAACATATAGACACCTATAATTACACCCAAGAAATTTAAATACTTAAATTGTGCTAATTATCTCCTTTTCCACAAATAGACGACATATCGTCAAAAGCGCTCATATTCCCTCTAATTATCGTCACTTAATTACAATACATTGATTGATTAATTCGCCTACCTAGCCAACAACCTAGTTAATGACCTTTCGTTAATTATCACTTCCTCTATCTTAATTAATTATTATTAATTAATTAGTCTTAGATCCTTCATTTAACTAGTAAATCAATGTTTGATTGATTTAATCCCCTCACAATAGCTTAAATCGCACTGATATTCTTCTAATTGGCTTCTATAAGCTTACACCTACCTATTAATTAATCACCTTTGATTAATTAAAATACCCCCCCAACTCTCGTGACTTGCTAAACATGTATTAAACCCTTTTAAAGTAAGGTTACCTTTAATAAAGCAACCATATCCATTCCTAATCATGTTTTACCTTTATCCCACATTCATGAGGATGTGTTGAATCCTTTATCCTTTGGGCTATATAAAAAGCCCTCCACCTACCTTTTTACTTACACCTAAACTCTTTGAGAAAGCAAATGCAAAGCATATAGCAAAATAGACTAAGATCTGGCACCTTGTGTTCTCTTGAGAGTTCATCATCTTGAAGGAGCTAAGCTTCCTATTATAGCCTAAAGTGCTTGGGTCCATATGGGAGGTGTCAAAAGGGTCTTATAGCCCAATTTTGATAAGCCCCCCATTCCTAGGTTCTTGGAGACATCAAGGGACAACCAAATATTTATTGTCGTGGTAGCTTATTTAGGTTCCATTTACTTGTATATGTTGGTAGTCTAGATAATGTAGGAGATTTAAATGCTTATAGCATTGTTGATTTTCAAAGTTTTGTAATGCATTATTGCTAGGTATCTAATTCTTGATTTATCTCTCATCTTTGATGGTGTTTATAATTTTGGTCCATTAGCTTTGTTAATTAGAGACTATTTAGGTGTTAGTCTCTCATTACATTTAACATTAGATTAAAAGCACAACTTACACACATTTGGCACACAATGGTGGGACTTAATCCATTATGCTAATATTGCACTATATATATCATAGTTGTTTGTAGTGATAAGTATCATTCTTGGTTACTAGTACCCTCTTTTACACATGATAATCTTACTTGATTTTTTTTAACTAGTATACATTTGTTGAGTTTCCATGGTGTTAAAAATATTAATATTTTAAGTCATGAAACGAGGTCCTACTGGTAGTCACTTCTTTTCAATTATAGGGTTAATTTTCAATATTTGGTTGCAATGGTACCAATTATTGAGAGCTTACTTCTTTCAAAATTGTTGTACATTTTAACCTTGAAAAAAGGGGTGCTAGTGGTAACATAATTTTTGGTAATTCTTGAGCAGTTGTATTTTATTGTTTTTGGTTGTGGTGAGTACTTGTATGTGACAGCTTATATGTGGTGGGTTGCTATAAAAATTATTTCAAACCTAGTGAAACAAATAGAGCAACTAATAACATCAACTTTTCAATTTGAGGTTGATTTTGAGGGTACTTTGTTCATCAATTTTACAAGTTTGCTAAGGGCCATGATTCATAAATTTCTTGAAAATTCTAAATTCTTGAAAAAAAAATGTTAATGATATTGGTAGCATTAAGTCTTCTATTCAATTTATTAATTTGATTGTTGGTGTTTTTGACATAAAAATAATGGTTTTATTGGCTGAGAGTTCTCGTATTTTAAGATCACAATTCTCGTCAAGTCACGTAATTATGTTATAAATATTTGTTGAGTACATGTCAAGTGCAGACACATGAGCATACATCGCACTCTACGTATTACCCATGTTGACCTACATGCCATATGTTTGTTCTCCCGAACTTTTAGTGAGTGCTATTTTATTCTGCATTGGAACACATATTGAAGTTAAACAAGGAATTACACTCATAAATTGCTCTCATTTTCATATTTACAGTAAAGTATATGGGATTATCATGACTACATAGTTTAAGAACATATTCATTTGTCTCACATGTCTCATGTTCTAGTGAGTGTTAGTATTTTCGTTGACTTACATCGACATATACCAAATCATGTATATACATGTGTCTATAGCGACCTGTTAGTGATTCTTGACCGAACTTCATGTTTTCAGCCACTGATTCTCTGATCATTTCCACCTAATCATTGAACAATGTAAGACTTGAGCACCATTTTAGTATTCATTTGGAAATAGATATGGATTTAGTCAGTTTGGCATAATTATTTTTCAATGCTACTACAATATGCAAGTTTTCCATATCTAGTATAGTTGGAAAACTAGAGGTTATGTGTATGGATCCTCTCTTGCACTCTTACGGTCATCTTGAGACATCAGAGTAGCAATGTTAGTCTTCATTTTATAACATTAGGTAAAATATTGAAGCTTAAATGCATGTCACTTTTGGTTTAGGGCAATCATATATCTTGTCAAAATAGAGTAAATACATATTGGTTCATTTATTTAGACGATTGAATTGTCCTGATAATGTAGTTTGTATAATAAAATTATTTTTTTGAATATAAACAATTACGTCATAAAAATGCTTTATTTAAATAGACTATGACCGTCCTATAAGGAAAACTAATGACAATAGATAACCACTATTTTTTCATTCAACGAAACTACTATACTAGACATACTATGAACCTAATTTTTTTTAAAAGTTGATAAATTTATTGGGAAAATGACCAAAATGTTATTTAAGCTATACAATGAAATAAACTATATCAAAATTAAAACAATATCAAACCAAAATTTAAAAACTAATGCTCTAAACAAAAATTACGTGTTATCATCCTGTTGGAGCTCGTATTACTACAACATGCATCTTGGGTCTCTCTCTTCACTCCCCTAATCTCCCTCTTTGAATTCCCATTGAGCTTGGGTCTTCACGAAAGTTACTGACTTTTCTCAGCTATTACTTTATGACGAGATTTTTCATACTGCTACTACCCTAGCATGCACTTATCTAAACCATTCATGCAATGATTTAACCTTTTCTTATCTTCCTCAACCTCTTATACTGCTCATGTGAGTAAGAGTTTAGCTGGCTCACGAAATAATTATAACTCTAACTTGTCAATACAAGAGTAGGTGAAAACTACATATTCTATCACATAGCTATGAAGAACTTTCTCTCCACTAAAATTCTACCATGCGTGTCCATGTCATTTCATGTTGCACAAGTCTTGTACTCAACTTTAGAATCTAACTATACTTCTTCCCCAAATTCATACTTTTTTTTTCCAAGAAGTATGTAGCCAACCCAAGTGTATAAGTTACTTGGTAGCTCACTAGAGAAAGTTTAATAAATCAAGTCAGACAAATGTTTTATCTACCTAAGTCCTTAGTGATAAATGCCTATGACTAGGGCACTTCTTTGAAAATATTTTATTCCACCTCTATCCAATTATGTTCAATATTTTCTTGAGTGATATGAAACATTGTTTCTCCCATCTCATCATATCAACACAATTTCAACGGGTTCTAACAATGAAGCCAAAATGTTGCACACTTAATTTTTCTCCTCGAACTAAATCTTGTGGGAATGAGTCTCTTCTATTGATGTGCATTACAAGTTTGTACAATGTCATGTGCCAAATTATCATTACAAGCATGCTCTTGGCATTGTCACCTGAGGCACGAGGAAAGTATTGGTCCCATCAATTTTAGAATATGTGATGAAATGTTGTCAAGTTTTTCACATAGGTAGTAGTTAGACTAGTGCAATAGAAATATCAGGATGTGAAGTATAAATTACTAGTATAAACAAAATCGTTCACTCAATATACATATATAGAATAGTCATAAGAACCTTGCATTTAATTGATATATTGTTTCAATATTCTCCATTATAGTAAATGTCATCAAAGTTCTATATTTTCATTCATAATAGAATTGCTTGCATTTAAGTACTATCAACCTAGAAGATCAAAAAAGGATAAACTAATTAGCACAAAAATGATCAAATGACCAACAAAATCAACTAACTTATTAACTAATAACTCACCATATATATATATATATATATGGTGTCTTTCCCTTCATCAATTTAACAACCACACTGGCCTTTGATCCATGTTTACAAAACACAAAGTCAAGAGGATGACATGCATGAAAAAATGGCATCACACCTTGTCTTTGTGCATAACTTAGGGCTTCTAACTCTCTAGAAATTATTCTTCATTAATGCACTTCCTCTATCCATTTTAGCACACCATCTCTTTCCTCATTAATGAAATTCCTATGACTTGCAATGTCAAAAGCATATAAGTGTGTCCCACTTTATGGCATAAAATATTTTAAAATCTGACTAGTAAATCCTTTGTGAGATAGAGTTACAAATTTTCCCTACGTGACCCTTTTAAGTACACATTTGGACACATTTATTGCCCATTGTGCTTGAAGGGGGCAAATTCGAGATACTCCCAAACTAGTCATTGCAAATTTTTGGGTAAATCGTACCACTCGTGGATAATATTTGTAACATCTAGGACGAGAGAACCACCTACGAATATATACTTTGGCCAGGAGCCCACTTTGACCATTCTAAAACAGTGTTGAGTTGTGAACCATATTTTCATTGAGAAACGTGTGACACGTTACTTTTGCCTAGTTTTTACTTGCCTTAGGGTAAAGTGAAACTCTGTCAAAGTGAAGCCAACATTTTTCATCCTTTTTTGATTTACTTCACATTCTTTTGACACTTTGTTGATCAAAAGAAGGGTGACTACCTTTGTGTTACTAGTTGACTATTTCTCTCACTTTTATGTCCATTTACGCCCATCCATGTTTGCGGCTGGGTTAGTTAAACGTCTAAAGTGTGCGGAGGTGTTTTCACGTCATTGGTAGCCATTGTGATCTTGATACCCATGTCAAGGTCATCATTGTAGTCAGGCGTGGTTCATCACCGCGGACTTCCTTAGAAGAGTTAGCTTGTTTGTATTGTATCACTACAATTTCGATATGTACGTCTTGTTTCTTGTAAAATCGACTTAAATACCTATATTGTAAGGTTACACTACACACATTTTTAACTATTTCTAGCTATACTTTGATTTTTTTAGTTCGGTTCTATTATTACCTCGATTTCAAAGAGTGTTAGATATTATCATTTGTGCGTGTTATATCAATAATACCTCGATATCAATACTTCACTTTCTCTCAAAGGGGGTTAACATATCTTGGTGGTATTTTTGTGTCATTCGCGAATTGTAATAATTTTTGTTTGAGATATAGGTCTTAATCAGATTTAGGTGTGCTCATCAAATACCTTGATTGGGAGATCGCATTGACTTCTTGTATTTACTTACGTTTTGTTCATTTCCTTGAACTTGGCATAAGTGAAAACATCTTGTTGATCATCTTGTGACGCAAAATACTTTTTGAAACATAGTCTAGGAGGTACTTCATTTAAGCAAGTTTCAATACCAAACGCTTGTATCACGGGTGCTTTATCACTCTATCACATTGGTATTCTCACATTGTTGACATATTCATACTCTTAGCAATTTCATTTTGCATTTCACTTAGGGGTAGTCACTAAGCTTTACACATATCTACAACTCACCCTAGTGAAACTATCACAAAAACATGGCTCCCAAAACATGTCTAGGGTTGAAGAAATAGACATATGAGGACCAACAAGTGGATGCTTGGGAGACCTCTAACAGACAAGGGTCAAACCCCTTCATTGGAAACAACCTAGGGCCACTGTTTTCTACAGAAAAGGAAACCGAAGAGATGGTCAATCATAGTGGAAATGAATTAGAATCACCACATGAATACTTTGATTTTGACCCCACTCTACTAGATGAGTTTATCCTTAGAAACAAAGATAGAGTGTTGGAACAAGTCATGGAATTAGGGGCCAAATTTCCCACCAAGAATGAACCAATATTACCTACAAATGACACTACTAAGGAATAATGCCCCCTTATGTATATGGAAGATATTTTAACAGGCGGGCATGCTTCCACTTCTTACGTAGAAAATGATAAAGTGGTAAGGCATGGAATATCCCTCGTCAAAGTGCCACGAAGAAACAAGATAGAACATTAGACATGGGAAGAACCTCCATAGTATGAAGAGGAGGAACCTTTAGAAGAAGAGGCTATAAACCAAGCCACAATCCAATAAAAAATCAGTAACCTAAGCCGGAAACTAGCTTTTTTCTCTTCCCATGTACAGAAAGACGCAAACAAGAACATTCAAAAGTTGAGGCTTAAGGTTAAGATCAATAAACTCCATCATGAAAAACAAGGAGAAGAAGACATACGGTATCGTCGTGTTTACATCCCCGCTTCTCCCACTAAAGAACAATTGCTCGCACAGGAAGTGTAATCTATGAAAGAAACACTTGTGAGCATACAAGACAGAAATACAGGGAGTATTAGGAAATACCAATATGAAGAACTATGCCCCTATCCTTTTGACAAGACAGTGACCCTTCAACCCTTTCTAAAGAAATTTGATATGCCAAAGTTTGACAAATACAAAGGAAAGGGAGACACAAGGGATCATGTTAAAGATTTTTACATGGCATGTCAAGAGGTGTCTTATAGTGATAATTACCTCATCAGACTTTTTCCCAAGAGTCTCGGAGGTCAAGCATTGGATTGGTTTACGCGCTTACCACGAGGATCAATTTTCACCTGGCCAGAATTGGTGGAAAGATTCACGTGTCATTTCTCATATAACATAGAGAGTGACATCACCATGGTAGACTTGTGCGGCGTAAAACAACGCTCAAATGAGACCTTCTCCAGCTTCCTCCAATGATGGAGAGGGATAGCTAGTCACTTCCCTTCGCTTTCCCTAAGAAGCAGCTAGTCAGTATTTTCGTCCCTAATCTCAACCCAGATATATCTTTCCACCTCCAAATGCATTTTGTCCATAATTGTGAGGAGGTTATTGAGAAAGGGTTTTAGATAGAAAAGGATCTCATTGATAAAGGAACCCTTAAAAACCAATCTAAAAACAACCAAAGTGTCAAACCCATGGAAAATCCCAAGATCTTCAACAAAGAAAAAAACGTGGTGGGAGACGGAATCACTGATTCCAAACGCGTTAAAATGGTCCAAACTGGTCAACCTTTTAAACTAACCAAGGGCCCAATTCAACTACCACCAAAATGATGAACATCCACCTTTCTTAATGAATCGTTTTCATTCGTACTAAAACACTTGGATTTGGCCCACATGATGACCTATCCTATAACACAACCGTTTGACGACAATGCTCCCAAACCTTCATGGTATAAGGAGCATGAATATTGTGAAATGCATCATGTTAAAGGTCATAAAACAAAAAAATGTTTGTGACTTCGCCACTATATTCAAGACCTCATTGACAATGGGGAGATAGAGGTGGATAACCTTGACCACATGCAAACACCTAACAAGAAAATGGGGATTTATAAGGAACCATTCCCCAAGCATGATAAGTCATAAAAGGAAAAACCAGATCGGGGAGAGTCATCCCAAACCTATAAAGCTACGAATTACTTGTATACCAAGAGAGATAACAATCATTACGATTCTCTTATCGGATGTATTCGCTTCCCTGTTGATCATGTCAACACTATCCGAATTAAGGAAAAGGACTACGTTGCGGTAAAAAATTACGCCCGCCTTGTAATTCCGGACCCCTCTTCGTCGACCCCGCATACTGGTAAGTATAACCATTTAGAACAACTTGAGAAGACATCCGCTAAGATTTCAATCTTAGACCTTCTCAAGATTTCCAATGTGCATAAGGACATTCTATATCAAACTCTTTAGGGGTCGGGAGTGCCTTTAGAAGTCAATCATGCACACCTTCAAGCTGTTGTGGAAACCATTGCCCCAAGTGAGAATATTAATTTCAACCATTGGGAGATCCCTACCATGAATCCTACACATAATCTTCCCTTGTACATCGAGGTAGTTGTCACCGGCACGAAAATCAAACGGGTGCTTTTGGACAATGGATCAGGATTGAACATCTGCATGCTTAAGTTGGTCAAACAATTGGGACATATGGAGGAAGATCTTGAGTCCCATATTATTACTATCACCGCATACAAAAACGTAGAAAGAGAGTCTGCAAGCACCATTACGCTACCTATGGAGGTGGGCCCCACTTATCATCAGATAAAGTTTCACGTCCTAGACTTGGAACTTCTATATAATATGCTTCTAGTCCGACCATGGATTCATGCCATGCAAGCCATGCCATCAACATTTCATCAATGCATCAAGTTGAAGCATGAGGGACATACAATCAAAATACCAGGAGATTCAGAGCCCTTTTCTCATTGTAAAGCTCTCAATAGCTTTGTATGAAAGGGTACATATGCATGTCCCTCTACAGATATAGTTGTTCCTCTTCAGTCTGAGGCTATGGAATCCCACATGGATTTGGAGTCACTTAGTTCTTGTGCTCATGGGGCATCTACTTCAACCTCTCCATTTGATTCATGGGAGATGACAATCCTTAAATATGGCTATGGGGAGTATAATATTCAACAAGCGCTCCTGGTGTCAGATCTCTCTTTGTCACCCAAGACTAGAGGTCGACCTAACTACCACTTTACGAGACCTAGAGAAGAACAAACTATTGGGTCATTTCTACCTGGAGGCTTGTTAGCTGAGGATAAGTTGTTTGATTCACCTATTACTTGGGTCCCTGAGGACACTCAGCCATCTTGTTATCAAACCTTGGAATATGAAAAATATAGCAGAATGATGTACTTCATGGGCTACAAAGGCCTATGATGTGGGAGGAATGATTAAGGACAAATAGAACCAGTCCCTCTTTAACATTTTAAAACAGAAAGATACAGCATTGGGATTTTTCCTTACGGAGCGCACCCCAATGATCAAGATGTGACTTTTTCTGAGCACGAGGATAGTTATAGCCGATATGAGGATCCGACCTCCGTGAACCTTTTTATGAATAACGTTGTCCTAACCATCACCCCCACTGAACCAACCCTTGACATTGTATACCCTTCCCTTGTTGAATGGGACTAGAAACATCACACACCACTAGATTTATTCGAGAACGACGAGGCTATTGTAGATTTTATGGGCATAAGGGATACAATCCCCATTGGAGATCATAAGAAAGGTTTCTCTATCGAATTAGACACTTACGCCTACTTCGAAGAGGAGGCTAAACTTCTTGATCAGCAAAATTTAAAGAAAAGCGAGAGAAAAAGTTCTAAATAAAAGCCTCGGCAAAATTCGAAGTCCAAGTCGCACAGTGAAAACCTCTTTCAGGCACTGGATGACAAAAAAATAAGAAAACCGAAGGACAAACAAAGTGATCATGCCAAGGATGAAAATATGATGGAGACATCCTTGGATGAAGATCTCAACCTTCCTCCTAACCCTACGTGAATGGAGGATTTATCAAAATTGTTAGTCGAACAAACCATTGATGTCAACATTGGTACTGAAGAAGATCCCAAGATAGTAAAATGGGGGGCATCACTCTCAGCTAGAGAACAAAAGACGTTCACTATGTTGTTGCGAGAGTTCATTGATGTGTTTCCATGGTCTTACAAAGACATGCCTGGCCTAGATCTCACTTTGGTCGTGCACAACCTGGTCATGCACGCAGATGCCAAGCCTATCAAATAGAAACTACAAAAGATGCATCCAAGAGTGGCCTTGCTGGTCAAGGAAGAGTTGGAAAGGTTGCTTGCAGTAGGATTCATCCGACCAATTGACTATTCTGAATGGATATCGAACATTGTTCCTATCCATATGAAACCCGTCGGTATCCGAATCTGTACGGATTTTGGAGACATCAATAAGGATTTTCCTAAAGATGATTTTCCATTGCCCAACATTGACATGATTATTGACTGAACCACAGGGTATGAAATGCTATCACTCATGGATGCATTTTTGGGTTATAATCAAATTAAGATCACTAAGGAAGACCAAAACAAAACATCTTTCACAACTACTTGGGGCACCTTCTGTTATTAGGTGATGCCATTTGGCCTTAATAATGCGGGAGCAACTTATCAGTGGGCCATGATAGTAATATTTCATGATATGATTCATGACATCATGGAAGACTATGTAGACGACATCATGGGAAAGTCCAAAACAAGAGAGGATCATCCTACCATTTTGCAGCGTATCTTTGAATGCCTGCATGAATACAAAGTCAGGCTAAGTCCAAAGAAGTGTGTCTTGGGTGTGCTATCTGGGAAACTATTAGCCTTCATCGTGTCAAGATGAGGTATTGAGGTAGACCCTACTAAAGCTTCTGCCATCACAGAAATTCCTCCACCTGAGAATATCAAGCAACTGTGTAGCTCGCAGGGGAAAATTCAAGCCATTTGCCACTTTATCTCCTGACTTGCAGATAAATGTCACTCATTCACTCATTTTCTTAAGAAGGATGTCACTTTCATCTGGGGACCCGAGCAACAACAAGCCTTTGCTTTACTTAAACAGTACCTGGCTAATCCACCTGTCCTCATGCCTCCCACTCCAGGAGAACCACTTTTACTCTATATTTCCACTACATAATACGCTATTGGTGTGCTGCTCACCCAATATGACATTAACCATAAGGAGAAAGCGGTGTACTATCTGAGTCACACCCTCATTTCCTATGAACTTAATTATCCTCAGATTGAAAAGGATTTCTTGGTAGTTGTTTTTACCTTTCAAAAACTTCGCCATTACCTACTGAATACTAAGACCAAGCTCATATTGAAGGTCAACCCACTCAAGTATTTTTTGTCTAAACCTGCCCTTACAAGTAGAATGGCTAATTGGATCATTCTACTTAGTGAGTTTGATATAGAATTTATCCATCAAAAATTAGTTAAAGGACAAATACTCACAGATCAGCTAGCGGAAGCACCTTTGTAAAGCATGGAGCCTTTGAGTCTGGAACTACCAGATGCCTCTTTTCTCTACATTGAATAATCTATCATATGGCAAATACATTTTGATGTATCTTTTACGTTTCATGGTTCAGGTGCAAGAGTGGTCCTAATTACTCCTTTGGGTAATCCTATACTTCAGGCTTTCTGCTTGGCCTTCCCTTGCACAAACAACATTGTAGAGTATGAAGCACTCATTGCAGGGATGAAGCTAGCCATCAGGTGGAATATTCATCATGTTAATTTTGTAGGTGATTCGTAGTTAATAATTAAACAAGTTAATGATGAGTATAAGGTTAAGGATGAAAAAATCATACCTTACAAGAAGTTAGTGGAAACTCTAAAGGAGTATTTTGTGCGCATCACCTTTGAGTAGATCCCAAGAACGCAGAATAGATCAGCGGATGCTATGGCAACAGTGTGATCTATGTTTTGTATTCCGCTAGGGAATAATGTTATGCCATTATTCATAAAAAATCTACACCAGCCTGCATATGACATGCCAGAATCTTGCCTGGCTTGTGAGGTTGTTGGTCCCCATTCACCTATCTTAAGGATAGTACATTCTCTCCTGATATCTCCCACTCTGAAAAGCATAGCCTAATTTTCCAGATAGCTTGTTACACCCTTTTAGGAGGTACAATTTATCGTCATGGCTATGACAGGAATCTATTACGTTGTCTAGATGTGACAGAGTCAACCTAGGAAATCAAGGAAGTACACGAAGGAGTATGCACAGCGCATACAAATGGAATGGTCTTGGCTAAGAAATTGTTGAGAGTAGGTTACTATTGGCCTACCATGGAAACTGATTGTTGCAATTACGTTAGAAAATTTTTGCTTTGCCAAAAGTATGGAAATTTTATCCATGCTCCGTCACATCCATTGCAACCAATAACTACCCCATGGCCATTATCTAAATGGGGACTCAATTTAATAGGGAAGCTTACTCCTACCTCCTCTGATGGTCATACACATATCATCATAGCCACTGAATATTTTACAAAATGGGTGGAGGCCGTCCCTTTAACCTATGTCACAGGAGCACAAATTTCTAAATTCATCATGAATCACATTATTTGTCAGTATGGCATTCCTTCAGCCATTGATACAAATACTGGGAATTCATTTAAGAACAAAACTATGAAAGGTATTTTCCAACGGATCCAAATCAAATTGAAATGGTCCACGCCATATTACCCTTAGGGTAATGGACAATTGAGGCAACAAACAAGACTTTGGTCAGGATAATGGAGAAGATTGTCAGCAAAATAGGTCGCAACTGGAACCTACAAATTCATCTAGCCCTTTAGGCTTACTGAACATCCATTCGCACCCCTACAGGCACGACACCATATTCCCTAGTGTTTGGGACAAAATCTATCATCCCGTTAGAGATTGAACTTCCATCCCTAAGGATCTCTCTTCGAGACTATCTACATAAAGATGAAGATTACCGAGTGGCAAGATTGGCTGAGTTAGAGCTAATAGATGAGAAGTGCATTCACACTCTTAATCACCTGAAATTATATCAACATAGAGTCTCCAAATACTATAACAAGAGAATCATCCCTCGTCAATTTGAGGTTGGTGATTTAGTCATGAAGGACAACTAGTTCAACACCAGAGTGGAGCTTGAAAAGAAAGGGAAGTTCGAACCCCATTGGTTAGGACCCTATGTCATAGTTGCCAGTTATGGCACAGGGGCATACAAGTTGGCTCACCCCAATGGTGATGAGCTCCGAGAGCCCATGAATGCCATGCATCTTAAGAGGTTTTATGCCTGAAAATGGTGCAAGAAATTCATAAAAATCACAACAAAAAAACAAACAAACAAATTCAGAAAAAGAAAAAGAGAAGACAGGTCATCCACTTGTGAAAACCACGCAATTGTGGCACTTTGGGAAAGTCCTTGGGTGAACACCGGTTTCCAGTGCCTCAAGAAGATTCGTTGTTTGCAAGCATTCTATATTCAAAGGGTAGTTTTCTTTGTCCTAGACCTGGTTCTACCTCCGAGTTTCCTTGTGCACACCATTTTGTCCAGCCTTGATCCAACTTTGCCTTCTTCTATTCGTCTGTGAGGGATGTAGTCTTTCGTGATTTCCCATCTTATGCTGGGGGAAACTCAACAACTTCACCTTCTTGTTCATAAGTGTGTGGCTTCTTCCCTTGTATATTCCCCACCTAATGTTAGGGGGATCCACGCTTTCTTGGCTACCTGCACATAGATTTGGAAAATTGTTAAAAATACAAAAACAATAGAACATTATTTCGAGAAAACACAAAAACAATAGACAAATGTTTCGAGAAAAACACAAAAACAATAGAACATGGTTTCGAGAAAACACAAAAACAATAGACAATTGTTTCGAGAAAAACACAAAAACAATAGAACATTTTTTCGAGAAAATGCAAAAACAATAGAACATTGTTTTGAGAAAACACAAAAACAATAGAAAATTGTTTCACAAAACACAAAAAACAATGAAAAAATTGTTTCACAAAAACCTAAACAATAGAAAATCGGTGCATGAAAACATATCTTACAAAAACATTTACTTGCATTGTCTTGTTTTCTTACTTTTCTTGTTTCTTGTGTAGTGTTTTACGTGCTTGCTTTTGAGTTGTTTGTTGCTTGGGTGTACTTTGTCATAGTTCATATTTTCTTTCTTAGATTAGATTCATTCTTGCTTGTGCATATTGCGGTGTGTCTTGACATGCTAATGAACCTTGGGAAATCATGATGTATTGTGTTATTTCATTATGTTCTTTCTTGAACATTTGGTTGTGTTTGTTACTTGTTAATAAGATATGGTGAATCATGGTGTATTACATTAATTCTTGGTGTTCTTTGTTAGCATTTGGCTGTCTTTCTTGCATATGCTCTGTTTTGTTAGCATTTGGCTATCTTTCTTGCATATGCTCTATTTTTTTATCATTTACATCATGTTACCATCATTATCATCACATCCAACATCATCTATACATCATATATAAACAAAAATGCTAAGTTTTACATCATGCATGTATGCTAAGCTAATCGTCACATATCATATCATCAATGGGGGCAAGAGGGGTTGTGCATAATAAAAAATATATCCCCCCCGCACCAATATCATCATATCATCCCGTCCATATACATCAAAATATGGACGGGATACTCAAAAATGGCTCCTCACCCACGTGCCTCTGGTACCCCCAGACTGCGTCACCACGCCTCAAACGATCACATGTGATCACCATCTCTCCTAAGTTTCAGAGCCTCACGGTAAGTTTTCTAAACTAAGCGGTTATAATGAAATGATTGTGATGTTTTTATCCCCCTTGGGGGTTTGTATTAACCTATTTTTCACTGATCGGATGGCCGGGACACCCGTTTAGCTCACCATTTTCTCCTCTATTCGTTGTGGAATAATTATTTTTAATTAAATAATTATTTTTCTCTTATTTTTCACTGTATTGGGGCATTTTTTGTCCAATACCCCTTTATTCTCCCCCAGACAAAATTTTAGTGCTCCCTGGCAATTTTTATTCTTCTTCACACTCTCGTAAATAATTATTTTTCAAATAATTATTTTTCCTTAATTTTTCCACTAAACAAGGACATTATTTGTTGTTTGTTTCTCCTTTCTTCCACCTAGGGCACTTTTTGTTGCCCCTAGACCCTTCTTTTTCTTCTTCTCTTTTCTTTTATTCTTTATCACGGTTCAGAAAGCCAAAACAATACAAACTTTTACTATATCAAAGAAATCTAAAAACAAGGCAAAAATTTTCAGAAAAAAGTAAAACACCCTACAAAATGGTAACTTGCTTCCTACCGATGAAACTTGTGTCTTACGCATGGTATTTTCTCCATATCCTATTGGTTTGTATCACATCTTCCCTGATTAATACGACTCGTAGATCACCGGATTCACAACCATTCATGAAAGCTAGCTTCTTGCTTCTTCTGTACTCTGGGGCACTTTTGGTTTCCTGGTGTTGTTTCGTTGCTCACAAACACTTTTCATGGACCCCGTGTCCATTTTCATTTCCCCTTGCATGTATCCTTGTTTGGGGCATCATGTTTTAACCCTTTTCGTCAATCATGAACTTGTGGATCTCTCCAGCACTGATAACAAAACATTTGTACAACTGTCTTGACCGTTGTTGGGTTGGATATGTGCATTCATACTTGTTTTCCCTGTCAGATGAGCTTCTTTCCTTCTCGTACTGCTTTGCATTTTGTATGTTGCATGGAGTTGGTACTTTTAGCAATGGAAAATTGTTCACATTATGGCTTTTCATGTCATTCTACCTTTGTCGTATCCTTTTTTTTAATAAGGGTCAATGATGTAGTTCCTATAGCAATATGATGACATCAAATTTGTTCCACATAAACAGCGGCTAGAGGCTAAGATCTTCTCTCCCCTCTTCCTTATTTCTTCTACACCACTTCCATTTTCACCCCTGCTTTTCTCTCTCACTGGGGCATCTTGCCTCATCCCATCCTTCTACCTATATCTCAACTTTTTCGATCGTCAATCAACTTCTTTCATCACCCCATCGACACTCGAGGGGGCATTTCTCCCTCCTACTAGTTTTCCTCTTATCCCTTCAAAAATTTTCTTCCATCCACTATGTTTGAAGTGACGTCACTTACGTTACCCCAAAGAGGGGCAAATGTAGACACCTATAATTACATCCAAGAAAATTTAAATACTTAAATTGCGCTAATTATCTCCTTTTCTGCAAATAGACGACATATTGTCAAAAGCGTTCATATTCCCACTATTATCATCAATTAATTACAATACACTAATTGATTAAGTCACCTACCTAGCCAACAGCCTAGTTAATGACCTTCCATTAATTATCACTTCCTCTATCTTGATTAATTAATTATTATTAATTAATTAGTCTTCCCCTTCATTTAAACTAGTAAATCGATATTAAATTGATTTAATCCCTTTCTAATAGCCTAAATCACACTAATATTCTTCTAAATGGCTTCTATAAGCTTACACCTACCTATTAATTAATCACCTTTGATTAATTAAAATACACCCCAACTCCCATGACTTGCTAAACATGTATTAAACCCTTCTAAAGTAAGGTACCTTTAATAAAGCAACCTTATCCATTCCTAATCATGTTTTACCTTTATCCCACATTCATGAGAATGTGTTGATTCCTTTATCCTTTGGGCTATATAAAGAGCCATCCACCTACCTTTTTACTTACACCTAAACTCCTTAGAGAGAAAATGCAAAGCATATGGCAAAGAGACTAAGAGCTTGCACCTTGTTTTCTTGAGAGTTCATCATCTTGAAGAGTTGAGCATCTTTCTTAAAGTGCTTGGGTCATATGGGAGGTGTCAAAAGGGTCTTGAAGCCAAACTTTGATTAGCCCCCCATTCCTAAGTTCTTGGAACATTAAGGACAACTATTTTTTATAGCCATGGTACCTACCTAGGTTCCTTCATTTATATGTTCATAGATAATAGAGGATATTTAGGTGCTTAACATAGTTGATTTCATAGTTTTGTACTGATAATTGTTATCATCTAACCCTTGATTAATTCTTATCATGATGGTGTTTATAATGTTGTTTAATTCTTGTTTTCTAAGACTATTTAGGTGTTAGTCTTTGTTTACATTAGCATTAGTTTAAAAACAACACTTGCACATAGAACAAAGTAACGATCAAGAATTGTTATCCCCTTATGTGCATTGATGATTTATTTGATTAGATGAAGGGAGCTGCAACTTTCTCTAAGATAGACATTAATTCGTGCTACCATCAGCTAAGGATTTCAGAGGTGGACATTCATAAGACAGCCTTCTGTATGATATATGGCCACTATGAGTTCACAGTGGTACCTTTTGGTTTGACGAATGGCCACTATGGAGGCATTTTATTCTTGGTATGATATTCACACTTAGAACAGATAACTTGAGTCTTCGCCACCTCTTCACACAGCCCAATCTCAACATTTGTCAGCAACGTTGGATGGAGTTACTTTATGAGTATGATATGGAGATAGAGCATGTGAAAGGGAAGGAGAATGTGGTTGCAGACACTCTTAGTAGATATACGCATGTGGCTATGGCCATCTGAATGAGCACAAATTTACAAAGCAAGATTCTACAGTAGCTTCTGCACGACAGCTTCTACATTGCAGCCAGAGTAGAGATCGAGTCTCAGAGACCCCTTGAGGGGAAGTTTGATGGTTTTTATTTAGAGGTAGATGGTATTCTCAAGCATAGAGACCGGATTTATTATCCTAGAGATGGAGGCTTGAGGTAGGACATCTTAGCATAGGCACATCGTGCACCATATTTAGCCCATCCTAGGGTGAAGAAGATGCATTCCACCTTGAGACATTTGTATCATTAGATATGACTTCGTAGAGACGTGGCTCAATTCATGTCACGTTGTTTAGAGTGCCAGAAAGTAAAGGTTGAGCATTAGCATCCTGATAGCCTTCTCTATCCTCATGCTATATCAGAATGGAAGTGGGATACTATTTCCATGGACGTCATAGTTGGGCTAACGATGTCGAGATACCACCACGATGCCATCATGGTCACGGTGGATGAATTGACAAAATTGGCTCATTTTTCTCCAGTAAAGACCACTTATATAGCTGGTGCAATGGCACGGGTCTATCTTGATGAGATTGTCAGGTGATTCTGCGGAAGATCATTTGTGATCGTGATCCTTTGTATACTTCCTATTTTTGGACCACCATGCAGTATGCCCTTGGGATGAGGATCAACTTCAGCAAAACATTTCACCCTGAGACAGATGGACAAACTGAGTGGGTGAATCATATTTTAGAGGACATGTTTAGGATGTATGTGATGGATCATCAGACGAGATGAGAGGAGTGCTTGTACTTGGTGGACTTTGCATACAATAATAGTTTTCAGAGTTCTATAGGCATCACTCCTTTCTAGGCCTTGTATGGTAGAGAGTGAAGGAGACCTCTTGGTTGGGAAAAGTTAGAGGATAATGTTTCCCTTGGACAACCTTTGTTGCAGGACATGGAGTAGCAGGTGGTTATGATCAGGTAAAGACTGCCGACCAGCATAGGACCAATCGTAGTTTTGATGCAGGCATGAAGGTGTTCCTTCATGTCAAGCCACATAAAATCCCTATGTGTTATGGAAAAGGTTCTAAGTTAGCTCCCATATTTGTGGGTCATTTTAAGATCTTGGAGCATATCGGCCATTTGGCCTACCGTCTAGCATTGCAACCTAGCTTGTCTTACGTACATGATGTGTTTCATGTTTCAGTTCTTAGGAGATATGTTATAGATCCTTCTCATGTGCTAGATTGGACATCATTGGAATTAAAGGATAGGGGGCACGTGATGGCGGAGCCTTTTCACATTATAGATCATAGGACCTTAGGCCTTCGAGGTAGAGAGATTGATTAGGTTCGAGTGCACTAGGATAGATATGATGAGGTTGCATTTACATGGGAGGTTGCTACTTTGTTACGAGTTCAGTTCCCACATCTGTTCCAGTCACTTCTAGGAGGAATTCAAGCCTAAAGGTAGGGGGATGTAGTGTCCGCTTTCCTTCGATACCTTGTGATATTGATACTAATATTGCTAACTATATTATGGACCTTGTTCTAGTTTAATTTAAAATGATGTTAGATGCTATATCATGGTTTATTGTGGAATTTGATTCATATATGGTGCATGATGATTATTAGAGACATTTTAGATATTGATGTTGATATATTGTTTGACATGGTTACATTATAGATGTTGTTTGAATTTGTGATATTTGGATATTTTGAGTAGACCTAGAAAATGAGTATTGAATTATAATTGGCAATGATATAGTTGTGGATGAAATTATATGTGATACTGCTGATTATCTTGATGTTTGTTGTGATTTTGCAGGTTTAAAATATCACAACAAATAACGGGGGGTTGGAGATCGATCACATTGGAATTCTCAATGAATTCAACAAGGTCACCATGGAAACTTGTATTTGTTTGTGTGTTTGATTGTGTTAGGGATTCCCATGGGCGGATCACCTTTAAATGTGACAAAGGGTTATGTGTATTTATTTATTTGGTTCCTTTTTATTTATGTTTGTATGTGTTTACCCCTTTTATTTTAAATAAATTGTGGTATATAATGTGAGTAATAATATTTTTAAAATAAATTAATCAAATTGGGTCATAAGAAATTAATTATTGGAGTGGTTGGATCTTTTATTAAATGTTGTAAGATATGTGTAAGAGATATGTAAGTAAAATTTGGAGTATGAAACACTTCCTCTTCTTTGGAATTCGAAATTTTCCTTGGAGATTGATTTTGGAGGCTTGTGGGACAATTTAAACTTGTCACGTACCTTTTAAATTTGCATACCAACCTTACCTATGGTTGGAGAGTTTAAATTTAGTCTTCATTATGTTTTTTTTTGTAAGTCAAGTTGAATGTTTTAATTACACTTATTTCTTGAAATTAATTTCAGTCCTTTGGGGTATAGGCTTAATTTGAGTGTGTAAGTAAAACTGTCATATTATTCACCTACTTATTTATTGTGCCTTGGAGATTGAAGTTGACTCATGAGTTGGAGTTGAGGATGTGTGATGTAGCATCCCACTTGGATCCACCTCATCCCCTTCTCTTCCCTCTCTATATATTGGAATTCCTTAGCTTGTTTTAGGGGTTTTGCTTCACTTTTTCATACTTCATTTGGGGCAAATTATTTTTCTGTTTAGAGCTCTTGCTTTTAGAGAAAGTTTGTAGACATTTTAGAGGCTGGTGTTTTGTTAATCTTGGGCTGTTTTGTATTAGAAAGTTTTCTAGTTGGAACTTGGAACAAACTCCATTATGGATAGGTAAGAGCTTGGCTCTTGAAATTCTCTTCTTTTAGTTGTGCAAATGTTATTGTTGTGAATGTTTCAACATGTGTGTGGGTTGTTTGGGTGGATGGCCTAGGGATGGTGTAGGAGAAGACTACGGGGTATTTTTGTGGGAGGCATAAGTGTTTTGGGGAGGTATAAATGTGGAGGGAGTTGGGATCTAGGTTCCACCTTAAAAATAAATAGCTTACATTTATTTACTTGTTATGGGGTGACATAAGAGGTTGGGGAGGTATAACGAAATGTGAGGAATAAGGGGTACTTAGGGGAGGTATAAGGCCATGTTAGGGATAGGTAATGATATATATATATATATATATATATATTGGAGGTATGCTCTCAGGTGGTGATACCCATTTCCCCTTTGGGAGGCATAAGCAGCATCCCCCATAGTTTCTTTCTCCTTTGGCTTGCGTGATGGAGCATGATTTTTAATTTTCTATGTTTTAATATGGTTGCAAACTACATTTTATTTTTGACTGTGTTTTAATGTGAAATTTGCATGTGTGTTTGTGGAATCCTGTTGTTTCCATGAGTTGAAACGCATGTTCTATTGCATCATGGTTGGGGCTCAAGGGCTAATGAAGAAGGATGGCTTCTCCTGGTCATTAGATGTCTTGGTTGGGGGGAGAGCACTGCCTTTCCCACTATTATGTTGTGATCAAATTGAAATAAAGAACATGGAGGATCTCCACGTTGTTGTTCTGGTAACTGAGAAAGAAGAAAAAGTTTGGCAGTCCATTGCGAGACTTATTTTGAAGGCCTTTTTCCATATTTAAGTGGATGACTCGTAATATTATTTGTATTGGATAGTTATTCTATTTTGGAAATGAAATCCTATGTTTAAATGAGAAAGAGATATGAACTGAAATTTGTATTGTGTAAAGAGACGTCAAAGTGCATTTGAATGAAAGGAAAAGAGAAAGAGTGGTAATTTGTAAAGTTGTATGTGATAAATATAAATATAAGTTGTATTCTTTTTCACAAATGGAGTTACTAGTGTGTAAAATCTGTGTCGAAATATGTCGAGAAACTGTTGTTTGAAAGAGAGAAACACTTATGAAGAAGATATATTATTCTGCTTTTGTTGAAATTCATTATTTGACAAATAGAAGCTACATCCTTGTTTTTACATTTTGATTGAAGGAAAGCTAACTATTTAAAACTAGGATGAAATGTAATCAATGTTTGTATAGTATGGAAAAAGAAATAGATTAATCTTTGGTTGTGAAATCTATAAACTTCATTTTTATTTCACTATAAAATTTGCAATTTTTTTATCAAAAGATACATAACAAACCTATCAAACTATAAAAAATAAATTGAAACACTAAGACAATCTAAGAAAGATCAAAACAAGCCCAAACAAACTAAAATACTTATGAAAATTTTATAGAACCTTTCAAATTGAGTTCAGACAAAAACTCAGACTTTTGTTGTATAAAAATTGGTAATTTTTTTATTTCTATTCAATAAAACCTTTTGAACCTTGCAATCCATCATAAAATCTTGCATGTAAAATCCTCCATGCATGTTGGGCATGTTGAGAAAGAGTTAATGACAAATTTGAACAAAATTTAGAAGTTTAAAAAGACCAATTCAGTTTTAAATGACATAATTACTTTTTCTTGAAAATTACAACTCAAAATTCATCAAGATTAAAAAATAAGCTTCATGTGAAAATAGGACTTCGTGAGATTTCCAAAAACTCCTTGTTTGCCAAAAATGGAGCTCCCAGTTGAAAGTTATGGCCTTCTGAAGTTTTACTTCATCTTGGCTTCAAAATCTAACTGTCAAATTTAAATAAAATATTCTTGGGTAGACCCATGGGATAAATATTTCCTTTCGCACTTTTTTCCCAAAAGCACTTAAGGCACAAAGTTCCCCACCACTCTTCTGACCCACAAACCTTCTCATTGGTCAAAATAAGCTAAGTTAAAAAAAATTAAAAAATTAAATTTGGGAAAATTTTCTAGGTTTTCCCCACTTTAGGCCCGCCACCAATCGAGTGTTGCCACATGGCTTAACAAGGCGCTATCGGAGGCACGAAATTCCTTCTAACCTTGGCACTTGCAAAAATTAAATTTTTGATTTTTCCTATTTTTTTCTCCATCGCCCTACCAGCGCGCAGCCATTCAGATGTTGCCACGTGGCTTCACGAGCTGTCAGCAGAAGAGCAGATCTCTTTTTGACCTAATGCTTCAAAAAAAAATTGCGGTAAAATTCTTAAGTTTCCCCGTCGACCCACTGGCCTACAACCAATGATTGATTGATACGTGGCATCCTTGGGAATCGGCGGAGGCGTCGGTGATTCTTAACCTTAACGTGTTTTGGGCAAAAAATCAAATTTTCTAAGTTTTCTCCACCAGCCGACTTCCCCGCTTGGAAAACTGTGACTGACACGTGGCATCTCTATGCACTAGTGGAGGAGTGGGTAATTTTGAACCCTATCTCCCTTTCAAAAAATAATAAGGCAAAAAAGTCAATTTTTCCTCCAGTGTGTCACTTTTCTACCTAGGCTAGAAATTTAGACACATGTCCCTTGCGGACCTCAAACTTAAATTTCCTCTTGGGGCGCGAAGTCCTGCCGTGGGCTTGCGGGGGCACGGGTGAATTCTTCTATTTTTTCCAAAATTGCAAAAAATCTAAACTACCTCTCCATCCCCGCTGACCCGAATCCCTTTTTGGCAAAATTTTCTTCTCCAGGCCCGCAAGCCTGCCTTTGGGGAAAATTTTCTTCCCAAGGCCCACCATCCCATAAATTGAGTTTTATAGGGAGTTATATGGACTTCTTTATATCACTAGAAAGGTGATAAAAATTCCTATCTAAGGGAAATGTTTGTAGATTATTTCAAGTGTGTGTATTTTGAGAAAAAATAGGTTGAATCTATTAAGCCTGTCAGGGAGTGGGAGAGTGAGAAATTGCCCTCTTAATCTTAATAACTATTCTAACCCTTAGTTTTGACCCTGTAAATTTAATAATTAATGTAATGGGAAAATAATGAGCTAATATTTTTATTTGGCCTTGAAACCTTACTTGTGGAAACTTTTATTTTGTAACCTGGTAGCAGACACTTTTACTAAAAAAAATATCACATAATTTTTCTAACTAATCCTAGGTTGTTCTTGGGTCTAAAGTGGGTTGTTTTAGCTGGCATTACATGTTCGAAGATAGGAACCACATGCAACGGAGGAAGCTTTTTTCCATCACTCATTCAAGGAATTTTTTTAAAAGACACTAGAGCTCAAAACCACAAGTCATGCTGAGAGCAACCCATGTCTAACCTTTGGAGATAAAGTCGTAGAAAAAGAGTCATTTTACAAAGAACATGCCCTTATTTACATATTTGTTGGACTCTAGCCTAGGCTACCCATCCTACATGAATGGATCTCCAAGAATTGGATCCCACTATTAGAAGGAAGGTTAAATCTCTACCCTTGTGCTAAGGGAATTTTTATTGTAGCTTTTGAATCCATAGCTGATAAGGATATCATCGTTAAACAAATTTGGGTCTGCCAATAAAAATACCTTATTTTAAAACCATGGTTTCCATCATTCAACCCTCTCATGAATGTTTTTTCCCGTAAACCAATCTGGATCAGATTACCCCACCTACCTCTTTAACTTTGGGACCAAAATTGTCAGATAGCCATAGGAAATACCTCTAGAAACATCATCAACATTGACTCCCAAACCTCTGATTTCACACAAAAAATCTATGCAATAATGCTTGTTGAGGGTGATACTTCAAAGTATCTTCCAGCTCACATTGAGCTAAAGGTGTAAAATTGAACTTGGACACAACCTTTGGACTATGAGAGTCTACCTTTTAGATGTAGGAGATGTTTCTCTTTAGGACACTTAGCTGCTAATTGTGATAAAGTAAAATGTAAAAATGAGAATGCTAAATTTTTGAAAAAATCCCTCTTGCAACATATGGTCTTTGAACCTAAGGATATCTATATTTCTGATGTTGAAGAGGAAGACATACTGGAAATAGTCCCTGAAACCCCTTTGAGAGAGATCATAGAGCATTCAACAAGGATTCATCCGGGGATGAAACACAGAAGACACAAAACAATGAACCAAAAGAGACTATAGAGGCTAAGGAGAATGCATCTCCTAGATGCTCAATTAATACAAATCAGCAGATCACAGATCTTGAAGTATGTATTCCATTACAAAAAGTTCTTGATGAATGGAATATGGTTCATCACAAGAAGAAAACTATTCACACAGAAATCATTGGTTAAGTTACTAAATTATTGTTGTTTGTTTGTGTTTCTGTTGTTGTTTTCTACTGGCTTTGGTACTTTTATTGGCTGAAATGTTTTTCTACTTTTGGTATTTATTGTAAAATCCTGATTTTGATATTTTTTGTTTCAATTCTTATATCTAGTTTTGAACCCTATTGTATAAGGGTATAGACCCTTTCAAAAAAAAAATTTACCTATGATAAAAAAAATTCATCTCACAGTTTTTAAATTTCTTCACCATATAATTTATTGTCTCTTGGTCTTACAAATACATTAATATGTGTATTAGCTACTTAATATTTTATTTGTTTAGTTGGATTGTTTGTTATCATACACATAAAACTGGCATGTATTTTTTTTTCCTTGAGTGTATGGAGATATCAACAAAAGAAAAAAGAATAATAAGTGTTTCTCAATTCTTTTATAACACTTGTGAGAAGAGTTAACTAGAGTTGGATTAATCTATTTTGCGACTCATTATAACACCTTTTTCAAACATTTAAACACATTTTTCAAATATTAAATAAATGTGGATGAAGTTAAAATGGATTTATTTGTTTTAGGGAAAAAGAAAAATCTTCTACTGATTTTGTAACCAATGATGACATCAATCTTAATGAGATAGTACATGCCAGATAGATTTTATAAAAGAAATAATTATTTTTACAGATATATATATATATATTTCATGTACCAATATGTAAATGTAGTGTAATCTTATCCTTTTTTTGTGTTGTCAAATGCTTTCAATAAGAAAAGAAAAAATAGAAAGAGAGTTTAATTTTATTAAGGATTATGAAATTTAACTCATTTGTTAATGGAAATCCATTTTGTTTGAGGTAAAGAATTGTACTTTGCTATTATATAGATTAGAGATTTTTTACACTTACCTAAAACTATAATTTTATAAGACGCAAAAATATCATCTCAGAGGTCTTAAATTTCTTCACCATATAAATTATTGTCTCTTGGTGTTACAATTACATTAATATGTGTATTAGCTAATTGATATTTTATTTATTTAGTTGGATTTTTTGTTATTATACACATCTAAAATTGGCATGTCATTTTTCTACTTGATTGTATGGAGATATCATCACGAAAATGATGTTTAGTGGTACAACGTTTAATATTTCTTTGTGGTATGTGGTTAAAAAGCACAGTTTAATTATGAGTTTTATATATTTCTCATTTTTTATTAATGGTAAATGGTCTTTTTACTAGGATCCTTCCCAGGAACAACATGTATATCGCCCACAAATTTACCCAGGAAATGCAAGCCAAAGAAAGGTCATACTAGAAACAAATTAAGGAATAATTTATTTATTTATTTTTCAATAAACCCAATTACAAAGCTTAGGTTATTCCTTAGTTATCATCGATTGTTTTAAAATGCAATTAAATTATATCATTTAATTTTCAAATAGATTTAAAAATCTTCCTTCATATAATCGTCAATTAATTAATAATGCAGTTCCAAAAGCCATTTGATAAATTTATTTTATTTTATGGCCAAGTCTAATTTGCCACTCTATTTAAACAATAGTATTAAAATTTAATCCCCTAATTATAATCTCTATATAATTACTAAGAGAAAGACTTTCATTTTAATTATCACTAGGTCATGGCCTCTTTAATTTTAAAATTTACTAAAATAAATCATCATGAAATACAAAATTAGATTTAACTATTACATCACTTAAGTGGCCCCATTCAAATTTGACCCATGTGCTCAAATGATGACTTCACTTAACTCCCACCTAACATTTATAGGGACCATTTCTAGCCATTAGATGGAATCAATCGAAGCCATTAGAGAAAGTATATTCCAAAACAACCCTAATGATCTTTATGGAGATTTTATTCATTCATTGACTTATTTTTGTCACTTTTTTGTTTTGCTGGTTTTGAGAAAGAGGAAGAGAAGTCATGGAAGAGGAAGATAGAGCTTGGGGATGGATATAAACAAGTCCAACCTTATTTAATTTTTGTTTGTCATTTTTATTCCACCCTCTCCTAGGGTTTGTTTATAATTTTAAATATTTGTTGTAAGTTTGATTCAATGTAAATACCCATTTGGGTGTGTGGCATTTTCCCAATAGATCTAGTTTTATTGTAATATACACACTCTCATTTTTATATTTATATAAACGTATGGGTATATCCCCAACACTATGAATATATATATATATATATATATATATATATAATGTGTGTACATTATTTAAATAATAATGAAGTCGTAGTATTGGTTCACATAGAATGATAAGTGCGTTGCTCTATAAAAAAAAAGTGAATAATTGGTATCTAGAATTTTTTTGCCTCCCTCTAAATTTTTGATATCTGATTTCCCTGTTGTTAGCTCTTATGTCGGACCCTTCTTTCTGCCTTGCAAACGTTGGGGGTCTGTCTCCCCGACCTCCCCCCGAGGCTTGGAAGAAGATTGTGGAGGGGTCCTTTTCTGCATCCTCAAAGAAGTTGACGCTCATTGTTTCTGATGGGGCCCTCTCTCTTCAAATCCCTTCTCACATCATGAAGGCTACAGCTACCTCCAAGGATTTGTCCCTTGTCGGTAAGCTTATAGGTCTCAGACCACCCCTCGAAGACATAAAAAATGGGCTCGATTGAAATGGAACCCTTGTGGTGCACTGGAAATAGCTACGATGCCAAACAAATTTGTCCTCTTTTTCTTTAGGATGAAAGAAGACTTTTCTTGTGCTCTACTAGGTGGTCCATGGTTCTTTGGCATAATATGGTTCTATATCAAGAAATGGTCTCCTAGATTCAATCACCTTACTGAAATAATGACATAGGCTCCAATCTGGGTTCATCTTCCAGGCCTTCCTCTCGAGCTATGGCACCCTACAGTTATTGAAGGTATTGCTCTATCTATGGGTTCTCTATTCGTGATAGACCAAGCCACTAAGGCCAAGACTAGATTCATTCATGCTCATTTCTATGTTAACGTGGATGTAAGTTGCCCTCTCCCAAAATTGATTGATCTCTTATCTGATTTTGGAACCTTGTCTCAATCCATTGAATATGAATATATCCCACAAGCATGTTCAATCTATAAAAACATAGGCCACAGAGCCTCTAGATGCCCCACCAAGCCTTAGCCTAAAGCCAAAACCCTAGTTACCTCTCCCAAAAATAAAGGAAGATATATACCTAAGATCATTCCTGAAGAGACCCCAGACATCCCCACATCTAATCCCTTTTCCCTCCTAGAAGAAGGTGAGATCACTTCTAACTCTAACTTGGCCTCCTCTCTTGACACCCTACCTCCCTTCTCCTTTGTATTTGTTCCCGATGAGGTTTCCTTGGCCTCCCCTTACCCCTGTCCCATTGTAGTCCCCCCTACAATGGTTGTTGTAGCCCCCCCGCTCTCCACCTTCCCACTCCCCACCCTCCAACCTCCTACTCTCCCTTCCCGCTCTCCTCGAGCTTGGCACAGAGCTTCTCCTTGCTAACCCCACTTTCATCAGTCCTTCTTTCCTTCCCCTCTCTGATATCCTTCTCTCCCCATCCACTCAATCCTATGATGACAGTTTGAATCCCTGTTTAACCGAAACTAGTAGTAGGAAACCTGATACTGGATCTGAGAAAATTCGTGGGTGTACCCTGGGAAATGTTAAGCTGTAGCAATAATCAGCCCTGAATGTGGCCTAAGGAACATAGAGCACCATCCCCATTGTTGTGGGGAGTAATTATAAATTTAAGAAATGAAGGTGATCTCATGGAATATTAGAGGGCTAAACTCTCTGCAAAAATAGAGAGTCCTCAAGGATATGAAATTTAACCACTCTCCTGACATTATCATGCTTAAAGAAACCAAACTCAAAAAGGATGACAGTCTCTTGAAAATTTGGCCAACTACTTCTTTTGCTTCTCAGCTTGCAATAGGTAATTTGGGAGGCTTATGCACTCTCTGGGACCCCAAACAATTCAAAGGTGACTACCTTCTGTAGCACCCCAATTTCATGTGCACGCTCTTACAGGAAGTAGATTTTGATGCTACCTATATTGCAATTAATGTTTATGCCCCAAACCTAGAAATACAGCATGAAAGACTCTGGCAGGACATCTCAAATTTCATAAAAAATTACAGAAATATCCCTGTGCTCATAATGGGAGACTTCAATTGTACTTTATACCCTTTTGAAAATCAAGGAAGATCCCTTGCTAATCCCAACAGCATGGAAGATTTGGCTAACTTTATATGGGGGGAGACTCTTCTTGATATGGACCTTCATGGTACTTCCTTCACTTGGTCCAATCACAGAGTGGGTACAAATCACATATAAAGTAGACTGGATAGAGCTTTGGGATCCTTGGATTGGATCTCACTTTACCCTGATTTCTTTCTCAGCTCTTTATCCCGAGTGCCATCAGACCACAACCATTTAATCCTCTGTGCCAACAATAAGATGAACATAAAAAATACTCCCTTCAGATTCGAGCTTGCCTAGCTAGAAAATAATTAACTAGAACCTCTTATTAAGAGATGGTGGGATATCAAAATTCAGGGCTCCGAAATGTTTAAGTTCTCCAGCAAACTTAAAAAGATAAAAAAGTAGCTTAAGATCTAGAAGAGCAATGTGTTCGGAAACATCAAAAATCATAAGAAAAAGCTAACTCAATAAATTGCTAACATTTCTGCTCTGATGGAGGTTGAAGGAAGAATGGGACAACTCCATAAACAAGAAGGGTATCTTCTCATCGACTTCCATAATACCCTAAGGGAAGAAGAGACCTATTGGAAACAGAGATCTCGGGTACTTTGGCTGGAGAAGGGAGACCGCAACACCAAGTTCTTCCACATTATAGCCTCTAAGCACAAAAGAAGGGATAAAATCAAATAATTGCTTAGTCTGGCAGGTAACACTTTAACCTCTGACATTGAGATTTCTAAAGAATTAGTCTCCTTTTATTCTAATCTCCTTTAGGAATAGGACCCTTTGAATGAGTAAGATATGTCCAAGATGCTTCAACACATTCCCAAATTAATCTTAGAGGACATGAATGACAATTTAATGAAACTCTTCTCTATGGAGGAATTTCATAAAGCAGTCTTCACTATGAAAGGTGACAGAGCCCCAGGCCCCGATGGCTTCCCTGCTAGGTTTTTCTAAATATTCTTGGAAACCATCAAGCAATATATTTACAGGGTGGTGAAGGAACTCCATTCCAACAACACCCTCCTAAAAGAGTGGAACACCACCTTCATAGCTCTTGCTCCCAAAGCTCTTGGATCTAAATCAGTTTTAAACTTCAGACCAATTAGCCTCTACAACACCTCCTACAAAATAATCACCAAAAATGTTAGCCCCTCGGCTTAAGCCCCTGATGAATGACCTCATCACAGAAAATCAAAATGGTTTCATCAGTGGGTGCGTAATTCAAGGGGCTATCATCACCATTCATGAATCCATCCAATCAGCCCATCACTCAAAGTCTACGGGGATGATGCCTAAATTAGACATGCAAAAAGCATTCGAAAGAGTAAGCTGGAATTTTATGATCCGGGTGCTAAAAACTTACAGGTTTGGTAGCAGATGGTGCAATTGGATTTTGTCTTACATTTCTATCCCTTGCTTCTCAATCCTCATAAGTGGCATCCCTATAGGATTTTTCAAAAATAGCAGAGGCATTTGACAGGGGGACCCTCTGTCTCCTTTCCTCTTCCTATTAATGGAATACTCCCTCAGCAGAGCTCTTGAGGAAGCCAAAATTCAATCAATCATTTCTAGCATCAAAATCACTTCCAGCTCCACTACTATCTTTCACAGCCAATTTACGGATGACACTCTTCTCTTGAGTGCTTCTTCGGTGATTAAAGCTCATGCCCTAAAATAAATTTTAGAAGACTATCAACATGCCTCTCAACAATTGATTATCTTCAACAAAAGTAGCATCTCCTTCCTAAACACCACGACTCAAAATCAAAGAAGGATTGCTGAAAAATTTGGTTATAAAATTGTGGAATTACCCTCCTCCTATCTTAGCATTCCCCTTTTCTAAGGAAAACAAACCAAAAATTTGTGGAATCATATCATTGAGAGATACCCAAAAAAATTTTCCACTTGGAAAGGTGCAATTCTTAGTCAGGTTGAAAAACTTCAATTGGTCAAAGCTACTCTACATATTTTACCTATCTACTTGATGTCTCTTCTCAAAATGCCTTCCTCGGTGATTTCTACTATTGAGGGAATTTAAAATAAATTTCTCTGGTCAGGGGTAGATGCCACAAAATGGATTCACCTAGTCTCTTGGAATGAAGTCTGTAAGTCTACCATTCTAGGCGGGCTTGGTATTAGACATATTGTTGATATGAATGTTGCTCTGCTGGCTAAAATTGGTTGGGAAGTTGCTCAAGGTAATTCATACTAGGTTTAGTTGCTGAGATATAAATATTTGATGCAAGATGAATACTTTATTTTCTCCTCCCCGCCCCGTGCCTCGGATATCTAGAACTCGGTTACTATCTCTCTTCCTCTTCTTCATACTGAGACCAAGTGGAGTTTGGGTAATGGCATATCAATAGAATTCTAGTTGAACTGGTGGATTGGTGATAAACCTTAGAGCCTCAACCTTTTCTGGGACCCTATCAAAAGGAACCTCATCAATAGGCATGGTAGGAAATTTTCTGGCTACTGGAGAATTCTGAATCAACCTACTCTTGGCATATTCCAGTTTGTATGGGCATCAGTGAACTTCAGAGTCAGCTTTTGATTCTGTTGAGATTTACCCTTTCCTCACTCCATATTCCATTCTCATCTCCTACTGATGAACGTATTTGGCCCCTCTCCCCCTCTAGTTCCTTCACTGTTAAGGCTACCTATAGCACTAAGCCCTGGACCATTTCTGGCACTCCCCTCTTAAAAATTGGGCCCAAAGAGTCTAATCCAAAAATTGGCTTCTTTGCCTTGATCTACTTCAAGAATGATTTCCTCTTGGGAGAGAACTTAAAGAGAAGAGGCTTTTCACTTTCCACTCATTGTGTTCTTTGTTGTTAACCCTTGGAGTCCTCCTCTCATCTCATTCTTCACTACCCTTTTTACTAGGTTGTCTGGAATGGGCTTTTGTCATGTTTCCGAGTTGTCTAGACTTTCCCAGATTCTATTCATGATACCCTCATAAAATGGTATCACCCCTTCACTCACTCGGCCCTTTCCCTAGCTTGTAAACTCATCCTCCCCCATGGCCTATGGGGAACCTGGAAAGAGATAAATAAGAGAACATTCAAATACCAATGTTGGGATCCGGAGAGGGTGGCCAGCCATATATCTATTCTCTTCCAAGATAATCTCAATAGTTGCTTATGGAATAAATATCAACATAAAATTCAGTTATGCAATCACAAGGACTGGTGTCAGTAGATGATTATAATTCCCACAGCTAAGCCCTCTTCCCAGGCTCATTCTTCTATTAGGTGGCTCCCTCCTCCAATGGGTTGGTTGAAACTTAATATGGATAGTGCTTCTAAGGGTAAGCCAGGGAAGTTTGAGGGGGGGGTGATCCTCCGAAATTCTGATGGTTCCCCTCAAGTTTCTATTGCAGCCAATTTTAACCTGGGTACTAATCATCGTGCTGAAGCCTTAGATATCTTAAAGGGGTTGGAGATGAGTCTTAAACTTGGCAAGGATTCCGTAATTGTGAAAAGTGACTCTCTCAATATTATAACTCTCCTCAACTCGGATGACCCAGATCAATGGACTATTAAAAACATTATTTCTGACATCCATCTCTTCTAAAGGAACTTTCAAAAGATCAAGTTCCAACATATTCTTCGGGAAAGAAATAAGGCAGTAGATTTTTTGGCTAACATTCGTGTCCTCCTTGATTCTCAAAAAATTTGGTTAGATAATTTCCTAGCCAATCTCCTTCAAATTACCCATAATGATTTCTCATTGTCTAGCTAATGCGTGGAGATGGGAGTCTGATCCTATGTCCACAAACCCAGAAAAAGCACTCCATCCTCGCTTATGATGGCGGTAATGATTTACACATTAATTTGAAGTGTTTCTCTATGGAGCCAAGCATGTGGGATGAGTATTAATAGACTCATGTGGATCCTGGTCTGAGATTCACCATTTCGTATCAAAATTATTTTCATTTCAGAAGGATAGATGACATGGAAGGATCCCATAGATATGGTAAACTTATTAAAGCTAACTCGCGGATCTTCACCTCAACGCACATTCTTGATTTTCTAAAAATAAGAGGGTAACTCAAGTGAATTGAACCTTCTTCTTACACTTATTTTCAAGAGGACCAAGAAGTTTGGAACATCCTTAGGGAAAATGGCATAATGATGTTCCTAGAAAGGATGTCCAAATACTTGGTGTTGGTTTCCTATGGCTCCCTAGCCACCTGGTCACATGGTAGAGTCAAGATTGGCAACACCCGCTTCACAATCTCCACAAATTCCATTGCCTCTATCACTGGCCTTCCTACCTTGGGGGATTTTTACTTCAAGAAACCTCTACAAGAAAAGCTTCAGGATTTTATTGCTAAAGGGGAGAAGCAGAAAAATTATCTCTCTGGTTATATTCGAGAATACCTCCTCCCTCCCTGGGACAGATTCCCTGAGGTGATCATGAGGTACTTCACCATTGATGGGCATTAAAGGTTGGTCTACGGTCCCCACTTCTTCATTCTCTCACACATATTCTAGGGGAATAAAATTAACATGGCTACTTTTCTTTTCGAATCGCTTGAACACTCCATTAACCTGGCTCGGGAGGGTGAAGGGCCCATTCTGCATCACGGCCTTCTCTACCTCCTTTTCAAAATTATCATTTCCCCTGATGATTTGAACTTTTCTCCTCCCAAACATGGTCGGCCCCTCTATACGCCCACCTCCTCCCCCATTCCATCCTCTGCTTCCTATCCCTCCTCCAGCTGTTACCACCACTAAAAACTTTCCTCTGACTCTAACTCTGATTTTGTAATCATGGGTCCCATTGGTACCCAAATTTGTTCTCCTTTTCAAGCCAAGAAATAACATTAATTCAACATGGAGCTTAGTGGCAGCCATATAATACATATATGTCATTTTGTATCCGGGGAGGAGATATGACTGTCTCTTTGTTACATGGATTTGAGGAGAGATGGGTAGCACCTTAAAAGTATATGATCTTATCCTAACTATTTTAGGTTATGCCTTTCAACCAAGCTAAGAGAACCTATTTTTTAACCTCTGTTATTTGAAAGGAGATACATGTACTTTTCTTTTGCATAAATTGTGTAGAGAAGGCCTTGGGGAAAATATGATCAACACACCAGATCTGACTCTCATGAGTTGTCACTTCCAGATCATGGAGATACTTTCACAACAAGGCAAAGGTTACTAAAGACATTTGAGACCCTGATCTATCCTGCACACTTTGGCAAATGGATTTTGGTCTTATGTGGGTATACAGAGTAGAACAGGGGTAGTATGGATGGGATTGGATGTTTTAAATAGATTTTGGTGGGAGGGGAGATAGGATGAACTTGACTCACCAGATCCTTGAGAGCTTATGCAAAATGGAAAGGTTCAGTCAAAAAAATGCTACAAAAGCTAAAAATGTTTCTTTAACCAGAATATGTGCCCAAATGGAGGCCCATATTAGCACTCTTTCACACAACCTATGGGATTCTATCATGAAGGCTTGAGTCAGAAAACCCAATAAAGCACCAAGATTCAAATCAAACCAAGCCTGAGGTACACCCAGAGGCCTACAGATAATCTCTGTCAACAAAATGAAAGAAAACTGATTTTAAACCATTTATCTCACTACCTTATGAAGGCCCTTCTGAGAAATGAAATTATTGATGCCACTAAACTTTCACAAGGACTGATACCTGTGTGATTAAATTAGATTTTGATACAAGATTGTAACAGAAACAAGAAAAACTACTTGCATGCATTCAGAGATGAAATAAATACACTTTACTCAAGATTAACATAGAATAACTCAAATTTTGATCAAATTTATCAGCAAGGGAAAGTTTCTAGAACAATCTCAAAGCTTGTCAATGGTTGTACACTTGCAACCACCTTGACACATGATTGAATTTGATACAAAGAGAGATATACAGGCTTCTCTGGATGGCTTCTCAAAATGGATGGGCTCTGTCAAGATTTTTCTGCTAGAGAGAATCAGTCCTGATCTTTCCAAAAACTCCCAACCATTTACACGAAAAAATTTGTGCCATTTATAACATTTACAACCAAGCCCCTTCTCCCCAAAAGACAAAAATGTTTAATGCACTAGTGTTCACCATGATTCTTTCATGATTCTTAGAATCAAATCTGTAAGAAGTCTCCAGGTGCTCGAGGGGGCAGATTTCAATAAATTCCTCCCACATTCAACTCTTTTCTATAGTAGATCACTCTTCCTTCAATTTTCCAACCATTTCCACCCCTGATCTGTCAAATCTGGCTCCTTGCATGCTTAGGAGAAGAAAAATGGAAAAAACGATCGAGCACGAAAGTCAAACCATTTTAGTGGTGAAAGAAACCTTCAAGATCTTCCCACTAAACTTTAGATATCAACATTAACTTCCTTCTCTGCTTGGCGTGTAGAAAAAACCAAGAAATCATGAAAAATTGCACTTCCAGACATGTTGGATAGAAATGGAGGGAGAATCATATTTTGACTCTTAGCTACCATTGATCTTCACTTTGAATTTGGGTCGTCCACGTGGCAGGATTCAAGCCTTTAGAATAGACCTGGGGGCCTCCCTATGAACTTTTTACAATTTTTGGGAAAAAATTTCATATTTTTCTCTGCATCTCCACTCTCGAGAAAAGATCCTGACACGTGTCCTAGGATGGGCCCCAGTGGGACCATGGCCAAATTATGACATTCTACTCCCTTTTGGGAAAAGGGAAAATTTTCCAAGTTTTCCCCGCAGATCCATCCTCGTAAAAATGGGCCTGACAAGTGTCTAAATATGATTGTAGTGGAACAACACTTCCTCTTTTACTTTTGGCCCCTTTTTCCCAAAAGGAAAATTTTCCAAAATTCCCGCAATAGTCCACACCTCCGTCATTGACTGGAGAAAGCTTTGATTTTACCTTTATTGGTCTTATGGGCTATTTTGATATTTTAATCCTTTTGATATTAAGAGGAAAAAAATCCAATTTTCCTCGAATGGTTTGCTTCCCCATCTCTTTGACTTTTCAAACCACCACGTGTCACCATGGCAGACCTTGAGGTGATCCCAAAATTTTGGTACCTTAAATGAGCACGAGATCACCATGTGTCCTTCTCTTCCAAACTGTACCAACTGCATAAAAATTTGTCTAAGTCCGAGAAAAGTAGAGGAACCTTCCACATGTCCTCCTGTGGGGTCAAAGCGAGACTTTTTCCCTGCCCTTAAATTTTCTCCAATCAGAGCCTGGCAGGGCCGCGGGGCAGGATCAAATTTTTTACCAAAGTAGCCAAAAAAGAAAAAGTTCAAAAAAAAACCCGCTATGCCCCATCCAATCAGAAGAATCCATGTATGCACCAAAAGAACCAATGAAAAATGAGTGTGGCCACATGACCAAATTTACCTTTTTTCCAAAAAAGCAAAAAGTGATAAGTTAAAGCATTCACCCACCATCCCTTGACCAACCAAAAGAAGCCATGTACCATGTCGATGCAAGGATGTAAATTTGACTAGGAGAAAATGCCCGTCAAACCGTGAAATACAGAAAAATAATCATTCGAGCCAAAAAAAAAAGAAAATTTCTTTAAGGATAGAAATCTTAGAAATGTTACAAGGATGAAATACATTCTTTAGGGATACATCCATTCATTTTCTTCAAGTACTTAGGGTAGAAATAATAAGGAAGACAAATCTCGACTGTGGATAATAGAGAGAACGGGAAAACATGAGTTTTTGAAGGAACAGAGCACAGGGGACTCAAAATATAGATCCTTAAGAGATTTACAACCTATGAACCAATTAAAAATGGCCACAAGGGTCAACCAGGCACAACACGGGGAAGGAGCAAATGACAGAGGTCATAAATCAATAAGTTTTCAAAGGCACAAATGGGGTGAGACTATTTTGAGCACCAACACCGGCTCCAACTCGGGGATGGGCACTCCCTGCGAGTGCCACAAGAAAAAGAGTAGACCAAGTGACAAAAATATCCATTGGAAAAAGGATTCAGTTTGTAGAGTAGAGGAATAGAGACATCTCAAAAAAAATGGAGGAACCAACAAAATGGGTCACCAAGGACCAGACGAGAAAAAACACAAAAGACAGGGAACAAACAACAAACTATACACTGTACATAAGACTTTTTTTGATTTAAAGAAAATAATCAAGGAAACAATTCAAGTGCCTGCCATCCTGGATATGACCATGCCAAGAGGTTCTGATATGTTTTCATCAACTAGAAGTAGACCTCTTTTTCTTCTTTGTTCTATTTGTAAACCACCCATCTTCTTTGAAGCTCCTCTATTGTGTTTAAGTCAAATTATTTGACATTCTTCAAGGTTGAAACACAGACCAAATTCCTAGAAAAAGAAGCATACTTAGGAGTTATGTTTTCAACACTCTCATACTCCCTGAAATCGACAAATCTCAAAAAATTGTTAAGATCAACATCTGCTTGCAAAACTTCATAAGATGCATTGCTTGGGTCTTCAATCAGGTACATCATCTTCTTCTCTATATATAATTTCACCAAGTTGCCTTCAATGGGGATAGTGGCATAATACATGTCCATTTGCACACTACCACCAACACTTGTTGCCCACTTTCTTGACAACAACATCCCCCACTTGCAAGGGCAGTCAATAATGACTACATAAAGCTTTAAGTTCCTTCCAGGATAAGATGCAAGTTGCACTACTAGATCTTTGACACACCCCACCACTGACACCTCTCTAGAGTCCATGGCAGTGCACTTCCCATATGTTTTTGTTACTTTGATACCTAATTCATTCATGACCTCAAGAGGCATGACATTACATGAAGCTCCAGAATCAAACATACAATTATGTAACACCTTATCTTTGATAACCAGGGTAGTGAAAAATGGATCCACATTTAGCTGGGATTTAACTAAAGAATCTCGTAAATAAAACTCTGGTGGTTCCCCCAGCTCTTCCAATTCTTTTGTATTTTCCAACTCTGCAACACTAAGTGGAACCTTAACCTTATTTAAATTTCTTCCTTGTATGATCTCTCCCCCTTTGAATCCCAAATATTCAAAAGCCCTCTTCTTGTGCTCAGGGATCCTAAGCAGCTCAACAATTGGGATAGGAATTTTGATTTGACTCAAAATTCAGGCTATGTCATATGGAGAAAATTTGGGTAGAGCAGAACTAGGGGAAAGATTGGAAAATTCATCAGATGGAATGGGATTCTTTTCATTTTGGGCATGGGGAGGAACACAATTTTTTCTTGGGAAACAAGCTCTCTGCAAGATGCATTTTTCTTTGGGGTTTCTTTGGTAAGCACTGGAAATTTTTACTTGGCTTGTGGCCCCTTGGTAGCTTTACTTCTGGTATTGTGCTCCTTTTCTTGGGAAACTACAACATTCATTAATAACTTCCTATCTTTTTCTAAGGGAACTCCTCCATCATACTTTTCAATCATTAATGCCCTCAAGTATTCAAAATCATTAGTGGGCAAATTAAAAATCTTGTATAGTGTCTACTTCTAAAGTATGAGAAGGGGGAAGAAGAGGTACCCAAGTGGATGCAATCCCAAAAGTGGCAGCAATTCTAGCACTTATTACCTCAGTTGAATTTTCTTCCCTTGGGGAAATCGTAGGGATCTCCATCATGTAGGCATCATCATCAGCTTCTTCTTCTTCTTGCTGATCTTCTTCACAAGGAGCATGGGGCATGAAACATCTATCACACCAATCAATGACCTCTATTTCTTCCATAATAGTAACTCCGGCAGCCAAAGGATCAGGCACCAATCTATTTTTTCTTTCTTGGGGCTTCCTATTTCAAAACCCAAAAGTTCCCTTACCTCTGTCATCATATCTTTGGTGATTTGTGAACCTGTCTTGGCCTTGCTGCTTGTGTTGTCCTTGTGAGCTTTGCCTAATTCCCTTCTCATCCTGGGCTAGCTTGTAGGAAATTTCTTTGACAACCCCTACCAAATTCTTCACAACTTCTTCCAAATCAGCAGCCTTGCTTGTTTGGGGTTTTTCTGGGTTAACCAGATTTACACCTTCTCTCTTTGGAGGCTTTCCAATTTCCTTGATATTATTTTCTATTTGAAAAGCCATGGTGAAGGCCTACCTCAAATTTGTGGGGTTTTTGTATCTTAAATAATATGCAACCTTTTTATCAAATGCATTAGTATATTTGATCAAACATGACTCATCACAAGGCCTTATCCTGAACAAAAATATTCTCAAGGTCATATTAAACCTTGTGTTGAAATCATGTACTAACTCATTAGGGTTCTTTTTGATGTTTTCAAATTCTGTCAAAAGAAACCTAGGGTCAGTCCTATCACCATACTACAGTCTGAATGCATTACTCATCTCAGTCCAAGAATCAATAGATTTATCTAGCAATGCTTTATACCAGTCCCTGAGCATCCTTCTTCTAAAGTGTGAATAAAAAACTTGATATACATATCTTCATGTTCAATATCAAAGTCTTCCATCATGTTGATAAAAATCTTTAGATGCTGATCACCAGTAATAGCATTGTTTCCTTGGAGCTTTGGAATTTTGTTCCTTACATTTTGAGGCATTGCATTTGGGTAACCAGCCATTACCACAAAATTTATAGGACCAAATTTTTTTCAACAAATGGAGGTATGGGTTTAGCCATATTAATTTGAGGAGGGATTCTTGTGGGAGTGACAAACTGATGAGGGGCAGAGGGCCCCTTGGAACACAAGAGTATAATTTTCAAAATGGGTATACCCCAAAGGCCTTGTTTCTTGGAAATCTCTATCAACCTCAAAAAACATAGGTGTAGAGTGTGAAGAAAACCTTTCAAAATCAAATGAGGGCCCCTCTCCAGCTGGAGAGAGTTCAATTCCACAAAGAGGCTACCTGATTTAGATTCACTTGAATGGAATTCTTCAATGATAGGCTGATCACTTTCATCAATGGAGATCCCTCTTCTTGTCTACTAATCTCCAACAAGCTCTCCAGGATTTTCTTCCTTCTGATTTTACTTTTCCTATCTCTGGAAACAATGTCCTAGTAGGATCCCTAGCAAAGAAAGACCTTCTTCCTTCCACCTTTGCAAGTATTAGTAACAAATCTGACTTTGATAGAGTTTTAAGACACTGGTATTTTTCAACAATTAGATCAACAGGGAGTCACCACTAAGGAATTCCCACCTTAGTTGTGCAAATGCACTAAATATGATCTGTCAAATGTTTTTCAATGCACTAGAAACTGGAAATGGAGAGACTCTGACCTTTCTCTCACCGAGATTTATCAAATGAAAACTAGTGCACTTAGATGTAGAAACTGAAATAATTACAAACAACACTTGGAGCATACAAGAAGTGTTTTACTAGGTTCTTGATTTTGAACTGAGAGTCCCTGGCAACGGCGCCACTGATGTTGGTGTTGTTGATGGGTCAAATAGATATGGCTTCAAATATGTATGCACGTGGATTAAATTAAACTAAGTTCCTAACAACGTAAATCAGATCCCCAACAACGGAAATTAGATCCCCGACAATGGTGCCATTGATGTTGGTACCCAAATTTTTTCTCCTTTTCAAGCCAAGCAAAAACACTAATTCAACATGGATTTTAGAGGTAGCCAAATCATAAGATATATGTCATTTTGTAGCTGGGGAGGAGGTTTGACTCTCTCTTTGTTACTTGGATTTGTGGAGTGATGGATAACACCTTAAAAGGATATGATATTATCCTAACTATTTTAGGTTCTGCGTTTCAACCAAGGTAAGAGAACCTATTTTGTAACCTCTGTTATTTGAAAGGAGATACAAGTACCTTTCTTTTGCATAAATTTTGTAGAGAAGACCTTAGGGAAAATATGATCAACACACCAGATCTGAATCTCACGAGTTGTCACTTCCAGATCATGGAGATACTTTCACCACAAGGAAAAGGCTACTAAAGACATTTGAGACCCTTGATCTATCCTACACATGTTTTGGAAAATGGATTTTGGTCTTATGTGGGTATACAACAAAACAGGGGTAGTATGGATGGGATTGGATGTTTTAAATAGATTTTGGTGGGAGGGGAGATAGGATGAACTTGACTCACCAGATCCTTGAGAGCTTATGAAAAATGGAAAGGTTCAGTCAACAAAATGCTACAAAAGCTAAAAATGTTTCTTCAACCAGAATATGTGCCAAATGGAGGCCAAATTAGCACTCTTTCACACAACCTATGGGATTCTATCATGAAGGATCGAGTTAGAAAACCCAATAAAGCACCAAGATTCAAATCAAACCACGCCTGAGGTACACCCAAGAGGCTTACATATAATCTCTATTAACAAAATGAAAGAAAAGTGATTTTAAAACATTTATCTCACTCCCAAATGAAGGCTTTTGAGAAATGAAATTGCAGATGCCACTAAACTATCACAAGGACTGAGACCTGTGTGATTGGATTAGATTTTGATACAAGATTTGCAATAGAAACAAGAAAAACTACTTACATGCATTCAGAGATGAAATAAATACACTTTACTCAAGATTAACACAAAATAACTCAAAGTTTGATCGAATTTATCAGTAAGGGAGAGTTTCCAGGAACAATCTCAAAGCTTGTCAATGGCTATACACTTGTAACCACCTTGACACAGTTGAATTTGATACAAAGAGAGATATACACGCTTCTTAGACGACTTCTTAGGAAGGGATGGGCTCTGTCAAGATTTTTCTTCTAGAAAAATTAATCTATGACTTTTCTAAAAAATTCCAACCATTTTCCATGAAAGATTTGTGCCATTTATAACATTTAAAATAGAGCCCCTTCTCCCCAAAAGACAAAAAATGTTTAATGCACCAGTGTTCACCATGATTCTTTCGTAATTCTCATAATCAAATCTGAAAAAAGTCTCCAGTGCTCGAGGGGGTAGATTTCATCGAGTACCTCCCGAATTCAACTCCTTGCTCTTGGTAGATCACTCTTCCTTCAATTTTCCAACCACTTCCACCCCTAATCTTTCAAATATAGCCCCTTATGCTTGGGAGAAGAAAAATAGAAAATCTGATTCAGGCACAAAAGTGAGACCATTTTAATGGTGAAAGAAACCTTCCAGATCTTCCCACCAAACTTCAGATATCAACATTAACTTCCTTCTCTACTTGGCATGTAGAAAAAACCAAGAAATCATGAAAACTCACACTTCTAGACATGTTGTAGAGAAATGGAGGGAGAATAAGATTTCGACTCTCAGCTACCATTGATCTTCACTTTGAATTTGGGTCGTCCACATGGTAGATTCAAACTTTAAAAAGACCTAGGGGCTTCCTCTGACTTTTTACAATTTTTTAGAAAAATGGAAAAATTTCCATATTTTCTCGGCATCTTCCACTCTTGAAGAAATGAGCCTGACATGTGTCCTAAGGTGGGCCCCAGTGGGACCATGGCCCAATTCTACATTTGACTCCTCTTTTTGGAAAAAGGAAAATTTTCCAAGTTTTCCCCCGCATCTCCGCCCTTGAAAAAATTTCCCTAACATGTGTACTACCTAAATATGATTGCAGAGGAACAATGCTTCCCCTGAAAAATTTACTTTTGGAAACAAGGAGGGAGCCCTTTAAAGAGACCCAAAAGGAACTTTAATTTTCCATGAATTTCCCCTGATAGTCTTTTTGTTGTTCAGCACCTCCGCCATTTTGACTGACTGGGGAAAGCTTTGACTTTACCTTTATTGGGCTTGTGGGCCATTTTGAGATTTTAATCCTTTTGAAATTACAAGAGGAAAAAAATCCAATTTACCTACGATGGTCCTGCTTCCCGCTTCCTTTGAATTTTCAAAATGCCACGTGTCACCATGGCACACCTTGAGATGGTCCCAAAAATTTATACCTTGAACGAGTACGGGCTCGCAACGTGTCCTGTTCCGCCAAAATTCTTCCAATTGCATAAAAAATTGTCTAAGTCCATGCCAAGCAGTGGAAGCCTCCACATTTCCTCCTACGGGGTCAAAGTGAGACCTTTTCCCTACCCTTAAATTTTCTCCAATCAAATCCTGGCGGGGCTGCGGGGTGGGTTCAAATTTTTTTCCAAAGTAGCCAAAAAAGAGCAAGTTCAAAAATAGACCCACCATGCCCCATCCAATCGGGAAGAAGCCACGTAAGCACCAAAATAACCAATGAGAAATGAGCGGGGCCACAGGACCAAATTTGCCTTTTTGCCAAAAAAGTAAAAAATGATAAGTTCAAGAATTCACCCGTCCATCCTTGACCAACCAAAAGAAGCCATGTCCCCTGTTGATGCAAGGATGTAAATTTGACAAGGAGAAAACGCATGTCAAACCGTAAAATATAGAAAAATGATCATTCGAGCCAAAAAATGAAAATTTCTTTAAGGACAGAAAGCTTAGAAATGCTATAGGGCTCAAATACATTCTTCAAGGATACATCCATTCATTTTCTTCAAGTACTTAGGGAAGAAACAGTAAGGAAGAAAAATCCTGACCATGGAGAACAGAGAGAATGGGAAAACATGAGTTTTTGAAGGAACAGAGCACAGGGGACTCAAAATACAGATCCTTAAGAGATTTACAACCCAGGAACCAATTAAAAATGGCCACAAGGGTCAACCAGGCACAACACGGGGAAGGAGAGAATGACAGAGGTCGTAAATTAATAAGTTTTCAAAGGCACAAATGGGGCGAGACTATTTTGAGCACCAACATCTTGGCCAAGCTACAATGTTCCTTATTCATTCTAAAAGCCTAGAAAACCTTCACTGAAAACACCAAGGTGGCCATTACCAAAGATTGCATGGAGTTATTAATGCTGGCAGACCAGCTTGCCAATGAGTCGGGTTCTATCCAAGCCAAGAATTTTGTTATTGAGCTAAAAAAGCTCCTTTGATGTGGATGAGTGCACCAAGTTGGGGGGCCAAAAGTAGGTCTTAAGTGGACGCATTTTTCTAAAAAGAAAAATCCAACTTGTACGAGTTTTTCAAAATAGTTACACTAAAATTGGAAGATGCTGTAGAAATATGAATCGTATCATTTTGAGTCTATTTTCTAAGCTACTAAATTTTATTGAAAACAGATAGGTTTAAGTGGGTAAAACAACTAAAATACCAATAGATGCTCCTATTTTTGTTAAAAAACATAATAGAGTGACTTTCGTGCCCCCCACCATTTTTTGAGCACCATTTAGTATTTTTAAAAAATCTTCGGTAAAGAGATAGCTAGGAGCATATAGTTTGGGCTCCATTTTTTTTTAGATTTTTTTAGTGAATATTTTTTTATTTATGATTTTTCTAGTCCGGAAATTTTATGTTTTGAAAAATAACGGATCTCCAACCGTGACCCCCCCCCCAACTACCTCAATAAATATCGAAAATTAAATATATATATTTTTTGAATATGTATAGAATTATGCCTAGTTTGGGCTAGTATAATTTTTTTTAAATTTCGATCACCCAAAATAAAGATACACCATGAAAGATACACATATTTACACTTCAAAAAATATCTATAAAAAGGCATAGTTAGAAAATTAATAATATAGAAACCTTATATTAGTCAAAAAAAATGAAAAATTATATTTTTAGAAAGAAGAGACTCTGCTCTATGTCGTGGTATAATTTTTTTAAAATGGATCGATTGTTTTATTTTGATTTATCATAGAGGAAGTGTCCTTTTTACATTTTCTTGTAAAAACTCGTTGTTTGTTGTGTTTATGCAGGTCCATGCCTCAGGCTTGGGGATCTAAACTAGATCCCAAGCCTTGAGGCATGGCTTGGGAAAAGAGAAAATGCAAAATATGTACGCGTTTTGTGTGTAGTATAAACATAATGCGTATGCATTACATAGCATGTATGTGTTCTGTGTAGTATAAGCATTATGTATGCTTTTGACATGCTTCTATTTACATAAATAAATGTTTAAGTATAAGAAATAATAAAATATAAACAATAATAAATGTTTAAGTTTAAGTATAAGTTTTTCATTTATTATTATTTATATTTTATTATTTCTTATACTTTAAATTTATTTATGCAAATATAATAAATTAGGGTCACTATGCACCTTATGGAATTAGTCTCACAGCTTCATAAGTCGTGGTTTAGGAGATAGTTTTTTAAAGTATAATATGGTCAGTAGATAGGTAATTTTTCAAGATTTCAGTATTCAGCCTAAATCTTTTAGCATTTAACTTCTACAATCGAAAACCTAAACCATAGGCCATAAACCTAAACACTAAACTGTAAACCTTGAGCCCTAAACCTTTAACCATGATCCCTAGACCCTAGACCCTAAACCCTAAACCATGAAGCATGATTCCTAAATGCTAAACCCTAAACCCTGAACCGTAAAAACTAAATCCAAAACCCTAAACCCTGACCCCTAAACCCTAAACCTTGAACACTTAATCCTAAGCCCTAAGCCCTACACCCTTATCCTTGAGCCCTAAAATATAAACCCTAAACCCTAGACCATATACCCTAAGCCCTAAGCCCTAAGCCCTGAACCTTAAACCTTAAACCCTAAACCCTAAACCCTGAACCATAAAAAGTAAACCCTGAGCCCTAAACAAATCAAATTATAAACATATGACCACAGAAGAAAGGTTTCCTCTATTCCAAATAATTACAACCATAACCATAAACTTTGACAGAGTTTTGTTTAAGAAAAAATATCTTATTGTCATTATTTAAAACCACAATTTGAGATTAATGAAAGATACCATAGTTTTCAATCACCATGATTCAATATTTAATAACAAAGTGAATATAACCTGAGTAGTGAATAATCACATTGAACTCAAACATTCGAGTCAAAATGCTCAAATCGAAACCGTTAACATGTCACTCACTCCCAGTAGTATGTACATGACTATCCAAATAGTGACTGGGTTCGAATCAAACCCAGCATCCATTCTATCACAATGACTCCTAAGTCACCAACTTCAACCATAAGCCTATTTAATAAACAAGCAGACCAAAAACATTAACTCTTGGTGTATGATAGACCCATACGGGTTCGACCTGCAGAGACCTTAAAAATCCAACATATTCAAAACACTAACCATGACCAGACTATGATGTATATGAACCCAAAAAGGTAACAGGGTTAAATCGACTCATTCCAGCTAAACATGGTGACTTAACATCACTTCCATCATAGTAGGGATACAGTTACTTATTTTCAAGCCAAAATGCTCTCACATAAATAATGGTATAGCCCTACAAACTTGGTTATGCAAAAACACAAATTTTTAAAACAACCATTCACGTCTTGTGAATCAGGAAAACTAGGTTTCCATTCCCAAACAATAATATTTACCCAATGTTATTAAAACTCTGAACACAATCCAAATAATGGCATAAAAATAACTTTCCTAAAAGAGGATTTCAAGAATAAAATTGAATATGTAGAATAGTGAGAAAACAAAAAACCCATTTTAAGAATAACTAAATTTATATGATTTGAGTAAGATAAATCAACACATAAGATTTTTAAAATTAAAATTAAAAAACCAGAACATCTTCCATTATTTCATAATGAAATAACTAGATAGGGAGAGGTATTTCCATGCCTGGTAAAGCCTCTGCAAAAATCATTCCAAAAATCCTTGGCACAATTTACATGAAGTTGTTTGACAAAAACATTCAAAAAAAATAAAATTATCAACCCCCATATTTAAATGCCTTCGTTCCATGCTTATGAGCATGTAAGATTTTCTAAAAATAAGCAACATAAAACTCTAACAATAGCTATCCCAAAAACCACTTGCATATCTCCAAAAGGAAGCGAACATGGTGAAGGGTGGAGTAAAAAACCTAACTTAACTCCCACAATAGATTCTCCTAAAAGCTTCTCCCTTTCCCCGAGATCCGTAGGGATTTCATTTAATGTCATTAATGTTTGTAGGTGCCATGTAGTGGCCAACTTACTTGCCTCCTTCTACCAACTTTAAATTCCCCTCCAATACCAACTTGGAGTTTTCGAGTAGCCAAAGATTAAATTATAAACTATAACTTGCATGGGTGAAGATTCGACCATTTTTAATATATAGTAATCATTCAAACCAATGAACATTCAACCATAGTCGAATTAATATCCATTCAAACAACACATGACCAATGAATATGGTCGGTGGTCATCATCAAATCAACAATACTAACACATATGGTTATCCCCATATTATTATCCTTAATAAATGCAATGCATATGGTTTGAGACCATAATATTTATCATTTTATTAAACCATACAAATTTACCTTCCACATTTATCAATATAACTACCTATTAAGTTGTGTATTATCAATCCATTTAAACCAATCGCAATGACGTAAAGAGGTCGATATAATTGTTTATTCATCAAGAAATAAGTATTGATCGGTCCAAGATAATTAACCAGCCATATGAAAGACGATCATGATAAATACTTTACGATCATGATATAAGACATATTAGTATGTAATATTAATTAATAAATGTGATAACATTTCCAATCGTAATAAAGATACTTAAACCTTTACCTTTAACAAAACCAATGGTTTACCCTGTTCTGATCGAAGGCCCTCTGTTTGGTATATAATCAATTATCATTAGTATCAACAAAGTTAGTAGATTCAACAATCACCATGATTTTCTTGTAATGAATAATGTATTGCAACCATGTATAAATTCAACCAAACTTTGCAAATTACTACTTCCAATAAGAAGGAAATTTAACAATATCAATAATAGGTACACTAACTAAGCAAAACATACAACCCTCAAAATCATCAAAATAAGCAAGGTAAGCAACTCAACAACCAAGCAACAAAATATGGTATTAACGTGAGGTATCTCACAGGTGCTTGGTGACAAGCATCATTACGCAGTTATCTTCCCAACTATGCATAAGCAGGTTTATCCTTTTTGGGGTAAATGTGTGCACGCCTAGCTGCGACACTAGTTAGGTGACATTTCTCGTCCCCAAGTCCTTGCGATACACTTTGCGCTAATAATTGTATCTTGCGAAAAAATGGAATGAAAGTGCGAGATGTGACAGTTTCAAGAGCCTTGGGATGAATTGGAAATAAAATGGATACTTTTCAGAAATCTAAGGAAGCCTACTTCACATTGCAAAATGTTTCAGAAGATTCTATGGTGCGTGTTTTGAGATACAGGCCCGACAGTGCAAATGAAAATCCCTAATTCCGGTTGAGATTCAACGTAAGGTTTTGGGACCTTCTAAAACCCTCACTTTACTATCTTTCCAAAAAAACAATGAAGGTATCGAAAATTTCGTAGACCACGTGATTAAGGGGGGGGGGGGGGGGTGGTTGGCCGCCTGTTGTAATGGCCGCAATTTATAATAATGGCAAGGTTTGTATTTATTTTGGGGGAGGGTCACCTACCCCACCCCCATCCCATATTCAATGGGGTGCGGTCAATGAACACCCCCCTCCCGCCCCCTTTTACCTAAAAAAAACTAAAAAAATCATAACCGTATCACACTTTCCCCTTTTTTTTATATAAATTTTACTTATTACAAAGTTTCATTAATATAAGTATTAATAAATATTTTACTATCAATAAAAATAATATTTAATAATAATAATAATAATAAGAAAATTATTAATATTTTAGTTTTCATTATTATTATTAATTTGTAATAAAATAAATATATTAATAATATTAAAATAATCAAATTTATTTAAACTCTTTTTTTTTATAAACAAAACTAAAATTAGTTTAATATACATAAGAGAGAGTTTTTAAAACATTTTCATATACTCAATTTAGTCCTATATTACATTTAAGTAGGAGTAAGTATATCTATGATTATTCACTTGCACAATTATATGAATCCTTTTTTAGTTAATCTTATCTAAGAATAAAATTTGGAGAATAGAAGAATTTATTTCACAAATCATTTTGCAAAATGATAAAGGTAGGAAGAGTGTTTTCTCTCATTCTAAATATTTTAACTGTAGTTTCCTTCCTATAACTTGATAAGAATTTAACAAAATTCTATGTTCTCCAAACAATCTTCTTTTAAATCCTTTTTCCTCTTACAACGACAATTAAAAAGACATCTATTTCATATAACAAGACATTTTAAGAAATATTTTCAACATATTTATAATGAAGCATATCATATGTTGAGGATATTGTGTTGGTGCTAAAAATAGTCTCACCCCATTTTCGCTTAGAAAATCTATCGATTTACGGCCTCTGTCACTTTATTTTTTCCCGTGTTATGCCTGGTTAATCTTTTTTTCCAATTTTAATTTGTTCATGGGTCGTAGATCGCTTATGGGTCCATGTTTTGCTCCTTGTTTCTTCATTTCTCCGGAAAGGGTCTGTAACTTGGGTCTCCCATTCTCTGTTCATCTAAAAACTTAGGTTCTCCCATATTTTCCATTCTCCATGGTTGAGATTTGTCTTCATTTTTGTTTTTGCCCTAAATACTTGAAGAAAAATGAATGGATGTATCTCTGAGAAACATATTTGAGCCTTGTAACACTTATAAATTCTATCCTTGGAGAAATTTTCATTTTCGGGCTCGAATCATCGTTTTTTTGTATTTTACAGTTTGACAGGTGTTTCTCCCAGTCAAATTTACATCCTTGCATCAATAGGAGACGTGGAACCTTTTGGTTGGACACGGCTTAGTTGGGTACTTTAAAATTTTTGTGAATCCCCTCAACTTAAAAATGAGTCCACGTGGAGGAACGACGCTTGTTTGAGGATCTAGTTTTTGGTTTTTCGTTAGAGTAGTGCTGAGAGGACACATGGAGGTTTCCATTGCTTTGCCTCGAATTATAAAAATTTTATGCAGCTAAAATAGTGTGAAGGAAAATGGGGACTGTTATCCAAAATAAGCCCCTTGCTTATTTTTTGGCTAACTCTCTTTCATTTCTTCCTTCCTTGTGCCTCAGTCAATTTTTTTCACTTTTCAGGCACTCAAAATTTTCTGGAAATGGCTTCATCAGATAGAGAATTTTCTCACCTTTCCAGAAAGGTAAAGTTTTCCTTCTAACTCCTTGTATTTTGCAAGTTATGGCTCGGTGGAGTTTTTGAGGGAAATTTTCCCTAGGAAGGTCCGCAGACCAATCAGAATGTGACACGTGGCGGTGGAATGGCGGGGAGTGGAGGCAAGTTAGAAATTTTCACTAAGGAAGTGGTGGGGGCAAAGGAAATATTTTTCCACGTGGGTCCACAAAGGAATTAGGATGCTAAGGCCCACATGTCCATAAGTGTGACACGTGTTGTCAGAGCGGCGGGGCATGGAGAAATTTGGTGAAATTTGCTGAAGTGTTTCCAAAGGGCACAAAGGAAAAATTTCACCCGCAAGCCCGCGAAGGAAGAAGTGGTTTGAGGTCCACGTGAATAGGAGGCTAACACATGTCTATGGGCCAGTGAAAAGCGGATAGGAGGAGTGAATTTTGGATTTTTGCCAAAATTGTTAAGGGGAAAAAAGGAAATTTTGGCCCAAAGTGTTAGCAATGAGGAGGTGATGGGAAGGACAAATGGTCATTTGCGGGTGCATAGGGGGGGCCCAAGGAATCTTGCGGGCCCGCCAGGGAGAAATAAATTTTTGATACCCAGCCCCATGAACTAATCAAGGTATGACACGTGTCCTGGTCTCGTCGAAGGTCAGGGGCACAGGGAGAATTTTAATTTTTTTGCCAAAGTGTTTCCAAACGGGCACAAAGGAGAATTTTTTCCCACAAGCCCATAGGGGGAAGAAAGTTGGCTAAGGCCCGTGCCCAATTGGAGAGCACCACGTGGCATCGTAGCGGCGGGGCACTGAGCGATAAAGGAAAATTTTGCAAAAATTCAAAAAGGTGTAAAATGGTTTTGTGAAGCCCCCATCCAATTAGAACGTACCACATGGAATCGGGGTGGTGGGAAGCGAACTTTTTTGGGGAATTTTTCCCAAATTCAAAAAAGAGGGAAAATTTTTGGGTTTCGGCCCGCCGACCCAATTTTTGCCCTATTTTGCCCTAAATCTTCAAAGGGGCATATATTTCGATCCAGAGCTCATTTTTTCTCAATTTTGGTGTCATTGGAAATATATTGAAGTCCTCTACATGATGGAATCTTCAATTTTGTGTTTTGATGGAGTTTGGTGAGAGAAAAATGAGAAAACACCTCTGGCATGGGGAAAAGAGCAGAACTGACGTTCAACCACCATTTTTAATGCAGTATGGCTTCCATTCTTCTCCAACATGGTCAAAAATCTTGGGGAATGAACTTTTAAGGGTACCCATGCTGTTTTGATGGATTTGGTTGGTGGTTGAATGATTCCTTTTACTTTTCCCATGTTTTCTCCTTCCTGAGCTCAGGTTTTCATTGTTAAAAGCCAGATTTGGCTCATTTGTAAAGGGTTGGACATTTTTATGTTTTGCAGACTCCCTCCTTCACCCTGGAAAGTGAATTTGTGGAATATCAGACCTTTTTTGAAGATTGCAATATGTTTTTCTTCCTTGTTGTTGTAATGCACTATATTTAAAAGATGGAAATGACAATGCAAGCTCTGTGAATGAGTTTTCAATCCTTTCTTGTGTTGTTTACTTCATCCTAATGTTTCATTACATTTTAGCAATTTGTGCATGATATTTGTTGCATTTTTTATAATCTGTGTCAATTTGTAGAAGTAAATGTTCACCACTCCTTTGGTGTATCACCATGTTAGTTTTAGTTTTATCTTTTTCCTTCTATCCTTGTCTTCTTGGCAGAATTAGAGTAGGATTTTGAGTTTAAACCTCTGTAATTTTCAAGCATACATCTGATCAGAGGAGTTGAGGAACCAACCTTTAATCTAGAGATTCTTTTCCCAATTTTGCAAGTCCCACACTTGGGGAAAAGATTCAATGTTGTGCAATCACACTGGATGCCCATTATCAAACTAGAAATCTAAGAAAACATCTAGGGGTGCTGCTGATTTGCACTAATAGTTTTGGCACACCCAGTGGGACCTTAAAGATCTTCATCTTCATTGCAACAAATTTGATGTGCTTTCGTTGTAATTTCTTGCTTGAAAGAGCCTTGATTTGCACATCTGGTGACTCTAAAGAGGAAAAATCAACTGGTTTTAGCAGTCCAAGTTTGAAGATTCATGAGAAGGATCCAAACAAGGTCAAGGGCCAGAGAAGAGGGATTGTCTAAGTATCTACAATTATCCCCAGGAAGAAGGCAAAGGGGAAGAAGGATTCAAAGGTCTCCATCTCCACCAAACAGAACTCTATCAACCCCTCCACCTGGTAGACCTTTCACCCAATCAACAAGGGTTCTCAGGCCAATCAGAATGGCACAACACAACCCTTATGTCAACTTCACTAGTAGCAGCCCACTTGCTCTCAATGCACAAAATCTAGTTCCAGTTGCAGCATTGAAGAACATCCCATACTTTACTAGGGAAAATCAGACCACTCCTGGTGATCATGTCAAAGACATTGCTAATGTTTGTACAATCCATGAGATTGTTGAGATGCAAATTTTTGTCAAATTTTTGGACATCTTCATTTAAAGGGAAAGCCTTGCAATGGTTCAGGAGCCTTGGGGCAGGCTCTATCCAAAATTGGAACCAGTTGTGCATATCTCTCCATGAAGCAGTTTGGAGAAAAGGAGATAATTTGTCTCTACTGGAACAACTGACAACTATCAAGAGAGCTCCCAATGAGCAGCTAACAAACTTCAACTTCAGATTTCAAAGGACATGGGATAGAATCCCAGTGGCAGTAAGGCCAACAGCTGAAGGTTCTTTCTTATACTATCTCAAAGCTTTAAATTCTGATATTTCTATGTTAATTCAATCCATGGGAGGTGCAAATATACCTGTAGCTTATAGCATTGCCATTAGGGCTGAAAATTGTTTGATCCAAGCTGGTAAGTTGGCTCCTAGGCCTCCCATGCCCTTGTATCCAAACTTGGAAAGCCCAAGCACTAGTCAAGCACCTACTTTAGCTCCTATTCCCACTCTTAGAAATCAGAGTTCAAATGAAACTTCTACTTCATCCTCTAGTGCCTCAAATGAACTTCAAGAAGTCATGAAACAATTACAAAATTTAGGCAATGAGCTGGTTACACTCAAGAGGTAGCAAGCCAAAGTTTTAGACCTTCTTATCAGCCTCAAACTCAGCCTAATAGGCAACCATATCAGCCTAATATGCCACCCAATCCAGCCATAAATCAAAATCAAGTAAGGCCTCCTGCCAATAGACCATTTCAGCCCTATAACCCCAATGTTGCATCTACCTCTAAAGCCTTAGTGCCAGTGTAAAATAATATAGCTCAAGAGTATGATTGGTGTTTCCCATGTAATGAACCTCACAACTAGTCTATGTGCTTCAATGGTGCTTTGAACCAAGCCTTGATGGTGACAAAAACTAGCATAGAGAGTGAGGTGAGCCAAGAAACAAACCAACAACAAGGAACATCTCAGCAAAATACAACTCCAAATGAGACTACACTTGTGAATTGGCAGGCTGAGGATTTTTGTGGTATGAATCAAGCAATTTCTCATAATGTAGCAGCTAACACAAGGTCAAAGAAGAGGAATATTGGTGAAGGGAAGTCATTAGCTCCAGGTGATCCACAACCTTCCATCACTCCACAAAGTGCTAGCAAGTAAAATGTAATTCCAAATGTGTAAGGACAGCCCAAACCACCTTCTAGTCCAACTCAAATGCCAACTGTTGCAGCCCATGTCCAAGAAAAGAGTGTGCAAGCTAGGGGTAGCAAAGAGATGTTTCATCCCCATTTAGCATTATTGAACAAATGAAGAAGACAAATGTGAATATATCTATGTGGGAATCACTATCCATCCCAGGCCAAAGGGATCTTCTACAAGCTGCCATGAAGAATTGGTCAACTTCAAATCAACAAGCTCATATGCAAGAGAAGGTACTCACAAATGTTGCTCAGCCTGAGGGGAAACTTGGAGGACGGAAAGGTAAATTCTTGAAACCCCCTCCATTCTATGTTTCATTGATCATTGGGGATAAACTAGTACACAATTGTATGATTGATTCTGAGGCAAGTAGTTATGTAATGCCCAAGCAAATAGTTGATTAGTTGGGCCTCCAATATGAAGTCATATCCAAAGGGGTGGTGCAACTGGATGGGATAGCAGTAACAACAGTTGGGGTAATTAAATATTTGAGCCTCACTTTGCATGCATGCCCCAATGTCACTGTGTTGCAAGATGTGTCAGTGATAGATTTACCACCACTTTTTGCCCTATGTTTGTCAAGGGATTTCACAGCTAGAATTGGAGGCTACTTATCTGTTGATTGGTCACACATGTTGTTTAGAACTAGATATGGAACTAAGGCCACAATCAGGTCTGAACCTATTGCAAACTTTCACATTGAGCCTCATACTCCAAGCCAAATCAATGCCAACTGTTCAACATTTGATCAAGAGGATTATCCAAGCACAGATGAAGCTGACACCAAAGTTGGAAGCATCCCAGATTTGACTCTTGATGAATGGGCAAGCAAGGTACATGCTTTTGATCCCTACAAGGAAATAGAGGAATCTGAACTAGGAGTTTATTTCATGCATGAAGAAAATCAGCCTATTCCTAGCATCACCAAGTCAGACCATGAGGATGACAATGAGGTATGGTAGCTATTCTTTGATGGATCAAGAAGTAGGAAAGGTGCAGGTGGGGGAGCTATGCTTGTTTCACCTCAAGGCATTAAGTATATTCATCTTTTAGATTTCAATTTGCATGTTCTAACAACACCACTGAATACGAAGCTTTGATACAATGATTACATTGGTCAAGGAAAAAGGGGTATTACAAACTTATAAGTCTTTGGTGACAGTGAGCTGATTGTTAATCAAGTTAAAGGGAAGCATGCTGCCAAAAATGACTTGCTCAAGTGTTATAAGAATAGGGTGTGGGACCTCATTGAGGATTTTGAAGGCTTTGGCATCAATTCCATCCCTAGGAAAGAAAACCAAGCTGTTGATAGACTTGTAGTAGTTGGGGCAGCCTTTGATGTTGTGGAAAGTATCAAATAAGATAAAATGCATCCATGAATTCATGTGATTTTAAGGCCATCAGTGCCAGACAATAATGTAAGTTGGTAAGTGTTTGAGAGTGACCAAAAAATCATCAATTTCTTTCAAGAAGAATCTGAGTTCTCAGCCAAAAATCAGGGAAAGTTAGAACAACAGTATGGTGATCAAGTAGTACAACTAAGAACCAAAAAACTTCCAAAAGGACTTGTCACTTTGGAGTCCATCTTTAATCCTAATGATCAATTTAGGAAAGAGAAAGCAAACATCCAAGTCAAGGGAGAAGATTCAGTACCCATCTCAGTGGGAGAAGGAAAATCACTTCAAATTGGTAAAGTGGCAACCAAGCAAGAAAGGTATGAGTTCATGTAACTTTGCCAAGAGTTCCCGGATATATTTTCTTGGAGCTATGAAGACTTGAGAGGTTTCAATCCCAAGCTAGCTCAACACACAATTGAATTAGATCCAAGTGCTAAACCCATCAGGAAAAAAAAAGGCCAGTCAATCCACACATGGAGCCTCTCATGAAGAGGGAATTGAATAAGTTAATAGAGGTAAGTATCATATTTCCCATTAAGCATTCTAGCTGGGTACCAAACTTGGTTCCAGTTAGAAAGAAGAGTGGAGAAATCAGATTGTGTGTAGACTTTAGAGATTTGAATAGAGCATCCCTCAAGGATCACTACCCACTTCCTTCTATGGAACAGATTTTGCAAGTTGTTGCTGGCTCTGAGAGGTTTTCATTGCTAGATGGTTATTTAGGGTATAATCAAATCATGGTAAAGGAGGATGATCAGTTCAAAACAGCCTTCACCACCAAATGGGGGACTTATGCATATAGAAAAATGCCATTTGGGTTGTCTAACACCGGAGCTACCTTCCAAAGGGCAATGGATATGGCGTTCAAGGGATTGATCAACAAAATAGTGCTGATATATCTAGATGATATTACTGTATTTTCTAAAAGTGCAGCAGATCATCTCTTTCATTTAAGACAAGCATTCCAAAGATGTAGAAGATTTGGGGTATCCTTGAATCCCAAGAAATGTATTTTCCTAGCTCAAGAAGGAAAGCTCCTAGGCCACATTGTTTCCAAAGAGGGATTATCAATTGATTCAAAGAGAGTTAGAGTAATAAAATCACTACCATTACAAAGTCATAAGAAGGCCCTTCAAAGTTTCTTGGGAAAAATCAATTTTGTTCGAAGGTTTGTTCCAGATTTTGCAGCCCTTGTCAAGCCAATAACTATGATGTTAAATAAAAGTATGGCTTTCAAATGGACAGCTGAAGGTAAGGCAACTTTGAGGTAATCAAAGAGGCTATCTCACAAGCTCCAACTCTCATTAGCCTATATTTCTCTAAGGACTTTATCCTTTATACATTTAGAGGTGATGATACAATTCGTGTAATTTTAGTACAGCAGAACAAAGAAAATGCAGAGCATCCAATTTCCTTCTTTAGCCAAAGCTTGGAGGACTATGAGGTGAGGTATTACTTCATTGAGAAGCATGTTCTTGCAGTGATTAGGAGCTTGAAGAAATTTAAGCATCTAGTTTCAAACAACAAGGTTCAACTGTTGGTTTCTCATGTGGGAGTTAAGGACTTCCTCCTCAACAAAGACCTAAATGAAAAACGTGCAGGGTGGATTACTCGTGTCATGGAGTATGACATTGAGATCAAAGTCACCAAGCTGGTCTGAGGAAAGGGATTATGTGAGCAGCTGGTCTTGAGAAAATCAATGGAAGCAAGCAATGGGAAGGATGTTGTTTTGGCATTGCAAGACAACCAAGAACAAGGAGGTGTTCAAGAAGAGAATGGTGGTATGCTCACTCCTTGCTAGACTCAAGACATAGTGCACTTATTACAAATGGGTCTATGCCCTCCAGAGATGAACAAAACCAAGAGAAGACACTTCAGATTGCAGGCTATCCCATATGCACTTGTTGATGGTGTCTTGTTCAAAAAGGATATAAATGGAGTGTTGCTGAGATGCATTGGGACAAATCAAATTAATAGAATGTTAGAAGAGTTCCATGGTGGATCAGCTGGGGGTCATTTTTCTCCAAGAGTGACAACCCTCAAGATTATGAAGGCTGGCTATTATTGGCCCAAGGTGTTTGGTGATTGTTATGCATGGATCAAGAGGTGTAAAAATTGTGCATTCTTCACAGGAAAGGAAAGATTAGCAGCCCTTCCATTGCACCCAATTTCAGTTGACCATCCATTCATGCAATGGGGTTTAGACTTCATTGGAGTCATCAATGCAAACTCAAGCGCAGGACACAAGTGGATTCTAACAGCAACATACTACTTCACCAAATGGATTGAGGCGGTGGCACTCAAAGAGGCAAATGAATCTAGCATTCTAGACTTCTATGAGGGGATAGTAACCAAATTTGGTATACCTACCACTATAATATCAGATAATGCTTTGGCATTCATAGGATCAAAGGTAATTGAATGGGCTATTAAAAATGGGATTTATCTCATCACTTCATCAAATTATTACCCTCAAGGTAATGGCCAAGCTGAGTCTACCAACAAGAACTTATTAAAGATCATCAAGAGGACTCTTGATGAAAATCAGAGGACTTGGCACACCAAATTGAAATCAGCCTTATGGGCTGATAGGATAACTCCCAAGAGATCCACAAGTAACTCTCCATTCAGACTTGTTTATGGAAGAGAGGAAATCTTGCCCATGTCACTTGAGTTGCCAACGTTGGAACTCATGAAGCAATTGGAGTTGTTGGAGTTTTAACCCATGGAGGTTAGATATGCAGAATTGATGGAACTCCAAGAAATTAGAGAGCATGCAGCCCAAACAATGGAGAAGGACCAAGCCTTGATCAAGAGAACCTTTGATAGGAAAGCTAAGGCTAGAACCTTCCAAGTTGGAGATTTAGTGTTGAAATGGGATGCAGACTGAGAAAAGCTAGGAAGGCATTCAAAGTTTGATGCCATTTGGAGTGGCCCCTACATGGTCACAAAATGTAAGAACAACAATGACTTCTAATTGTCTACATTGGATGGTGAAGAACTGCAGATTCCAGTTAATGGAATCCATCTAAAGCATTACTACTAGAAGGGAAACTCTCCACCTTGTACATATTAGCTTAGATTTTCATTCCTCCAAGTGCTTGTGCACATTGTTCTATTGTAGCTTAGTCTTACATTTCTCTATGTGCTTTGGTACTATCTTTCTATCCTAGGGATGCATTTTTACAGACCATGTTCCAGATCAAGTGATGTTCTACTCTCACAATCTTCCTTCTTGAAATTTGCTAATGAGTTGAGAGTACCAAGAAGTTAATTTGATGACTCCATGCCCAATGGATTGTTTCAAGCAACTAGTAACTTCATCCAGCAAGTAGATGACCCCTTTGAGTCGCCAAAATTGTTATCCAAAATAAGCCCCTTTCTTGTTTTTTGGGTAACTCTCTTTCATTTCTTCTTTCCTTGTGCCTCAGTCAATTTTTTTCACTTTTTAAGCACTCAAAATTTTATTGAAATGACTTCATTAGATAGATAATTTTCTTGCCTTTCCAGAAAGGTAAAGTTTTCCTTCTAACTCCTTATATTTTGCAAGTTATGGCTCGACAGGGTTTTTGAAGGAAATTTTCCCTAGGAAGGTCCGCAGACCAATCAGAACATGACATGAAGTGGTGGAATGGTGGGGAGAAAGGGAAATTTAGAATTTTTTGCTAAGGAAGTGACGGGGGCACAAGAAATATTTTTTCCCGTGGGTCTGCAAAGGAAAAAAAGTGATTTAAGGCCCGCAATGAATCGAAGTGTGACACGTGTTGTCAGAGCGGTGGGGCACGGAGAAATTTGGTGAAATTTTCCAAAGTGTTTCCAAAGGGTGCAAAGGAAAAATTTCACCTACAATCCTGTGAAGGAAGAAGTGGTTTGAGACTTGCGTGAATAGAAGGCTACCACATGTCTATGGGCTAGCGGAAAGTGGATCGGCGGAGTGAATTTTGGCTTTTCGCCAAAATTGTTAAGGGGCAAAAAAGGAAAACCTGGCCGAAGGCCCGCAGTGAATGAGGAGGTGCCACGGGTCATTAGAGGTCAGACCGGTGGGTGTTAGGGTGGAAACATTTCCAAGGAACGGCGCGATGAAAAATCTTGAACCTGTCCCCCGAAGCAATCAAGGTGTGACACATGTCCTAGTCTCATTAAACATTGGGAGTGCGAGGGGAATGTGACAATTTTGCCAAAATGTTACAAATGGTACCAAGGAGAAATTTTTCCTATGGGCCTGCAGAGGGAAGAAATCTGGTTAAATGTTCGCATCTAATTGGAGATCGCCATGTGGCATTGGAGCGGCAGGGCGTGGAGCGATAAGGGAAAATTTTCCAAAATTTCAAAAGGGCATAAAATGGTTGTTTGAAGCCTGCAGACAATTCAAAACATGCCACATGGAATCGGAATGGCGGGGGGAAGAAATTTTTGGGGAATTTTTCCCAAATTCAAAAAAGAGGGAAATTTTTTGGGTTTCGGCCTGCCAACCCAATTTTTGCCTTGTTTTGCCCTAAATCTTTAGAGGGGCATATCTTTCGATCCAGAGCTTAGTTTTTCTCGATTTTTGTGTCATTGGAAAGCTATTGAAGTCCTCTACACAATGGAATCTTCAATTTTGTGTATTGATGGAGTTTAGTGAGAAAAAAATCAAAAAATTCCTCTATCATGGGGAAAAGAGCATAACTGACGTTCAACCACCATTTTTAATGCAGTATGGCTTCCATTCTTCTCCAACATGGTCAAAAATATTGGGGAATGAAATTTTAAGGGTACCCATGTTGTTTTGATGGATTTGGTCGATGGTTGAATGAGCTCGGGTTTTCATTGTTAAAAGCAAGATTTGGCTCATTTGTAACTTAGGGTTGGACATTTTTATGTTTTGCAAACTCCCTCGTTCACCCTAGAAAGTGAATTTGTGGAATATCAGACCTTTTTTAAAGATTGCAATATGATTTACTTCTTTGTTGTTGTAATGCACTGTATTTAAAAGATGGAAATGACAATGCAATCTCTGTGAATGAGTTTTCAATCCTTTCTTGTGTTGTTTACTTCATCATGATATTTCGTTAAATTTTAGCAATATGTGGATGATATATGTTAGATTCTTTATAATCTATGTCAATTTAAAGAAGTAAATGTTCACCACTCCTTTGGTGTATCACCCTGTTAGTTTTAGTTTTATCCTTTTCTTCCTATCCCTGTCTCCTTGGCAGAATTAGAGTAGGTTTTGAGTTTAAACCTCTGTAATTTTCAAGCATACATCTGATCAAAGGAGTTGAGGAACCAGCCTTTAATCTAGAGATTCTTTACCCAATTTTGTAAGTCCCACACTTGGGAAAAATATTCAATCTTGTGCAATCACACTGGATGCCCATTATCAAACTAGAAATCTGAGAAAACATCCAGGGGTGCTGCTGATTTACACTAACAGGGACATGTTGAGAGCCCGCACTCATTCAGGGTCTCTAGTTTTCGAACCATTTTGAAATTGTGCCATGGAGACATGTGGAGGAACCGCGCATGTTTGGGGATCGGCCCTTGAGTTTCATTTTAAATAAGTGCCAGGAGGACATGTGGAGGCCTCTTCTCACTTTACATTTTGCTTATACTTTTCAATGGCCAAAGGAAACTCCCTCGGAGCATGACACATGGTGCCTTCTACTGAGCTTTAAGCATTCAGACAAACTTTCTCGGGCCAGGACACATGGTGAGCCCGCGGTCGTTCAAGGTATCAAATTTTTAGGACCATCTCAAGGTGCGCCATGGTGACACGTGGTGGTTTGAAAAGTTAAAGGGGTGGGGAGGTGGACCATCGAGGGCAATTTGTATTTTTTTCCCCTTGAACATGTAAATGACTAAAAACATCAAAATGGCCTGCAGGCTCGATAAAGGAAAGCTCAAAGATTTCTCTGCTCAACGGCGGAGGTGTGGAATCTCAGGGGGAATTAGGAAAATTTTCTTTTTGGGAGAAAAGAGTTAAAACATCAAAATGGTGCGTGGACCCACAAGGAAATAGTCAATGTTTTTCCCCAGTCAACGGCGGAAGGGTAGAGTTGCAGGAAATTTTTTGAAAATTTTCCCTTTTCGAAAAAGGAGGTGAAATAGCAGAATTTTGGCATGGTCCCGCTTAGGACCACCTTAGGACACATGTTAGGATCATTTCCTGATGGTGAAGGTATGGATCAAAATGTGAAATTTTTCCAATTTTTCAAAAGTTGTAAAAAGTCAGAGGAAGCCCCTGGGTTTGTTTTTAAGTTTGAATCTTCCATGTGGACAGCCCAAACTCAAAGTAACGATCAACGACAGTTGAGAGTCTAAATCTAATTTTCCCTCCATTTTACTAAAACACACCTGGAAGTGTGATTTTTCATGATTTCTTGCTATTTCCTACATGCCAAGAAGAGAGGGGAGTTAATGTTGATATTTGAGTTTGGTGGGAAGATCTGGAAGACATCTTTCACCATTAAAATGGTCTGAATATCGTGCTTGATTAGATTTTCCATTTTTCTTCTCTCGAGCATGTAAGGAGTCAAATTTGAAAGATTAGGGGCGGAAGTGGTTGCAAAATTGAAGAAAGAGTGATCTACCAGTGGAAGGAGTTGAAAGTGGGAGATATTTGATGATATCTTCCCCCTCGAGCACCTGGCAACTTTTTGCATATCTGATTCTGAGAATCACGATCAAAATCATGGCGAGCACTGGTGCATTAAATGTTTCTCTCTTTTTAGGAAGAAGGGGCTCTGTGTAAATGTTATAAATAGCAAAAATTTATCATGCAAATGGTTGGAGGTTAGAGTGTTAGGGGTCGGGATTGAATTTTCTAATAGAAAAGGCTTGACAGAGCCCATTATTTTACGAAGCCATTTGAGAAACTTGTGTATCTCTTTTGTATTAAATCTGATCATGTCAAGGTGGTTACAAGTGTACAGCCATTGACAAGTTATGAGACTGTTCCAGAAACTTTCCCCTACTGATAGATATAATCAAATTCGAGTTATTATGTGTTGTCTTGAGAAAAATGTGTTTGTTTTATATCTGAATGTATGCGAGTATTTTTTCTTGTTTCTGTTGTAATCCTGTATTAAATTTGATTCAATCACACAGGCCTCAATCCTTGTGACAAATTAGTGGCATCTGTAATTTCATTTCTTAGAAGAGATTTCATCTGGGATTGGAATAAATGATTTAAATTAACTTTTCTTTCATCTATTGAAAGATATTGTTTGTAAGCCACTGGATGTACCTTAGGCGTGATTTGAATCATAGATCTTTATGCTTTGTTGGATTTTCTAACTCGAGCCTTCTTGATAGAATCTCAACGATTGTGTGAAAAGAGTGCTAATCAGGGCCTCCATTGAAGCACATATTCTAGTTAAAGAAACATTTTAGCTATTATGTTGCATTCTGTTGGTTTAACCTTCCATTTTGTAAGATTTCTCAAGGATCTGGTGAATCAAGTTCATCCTTCGCCACCTCCCACCAAAAAATTTATTCAAAAATAACTAATCCTACTCTATACTAACCATGTTTTTCATATGTGCATAGAAATGCATAATTTCTATTACCAAAAGAAGTAGAAGTAATCAGGGTCCCAAATTTCTTCAGTAACCATTTTCCTTGTTGTGAAAATATCTCCTATGATCTAGAAGTGAAAACTCGTGAGAGTCAGATTTGGTGTGTTGATCATATTTTCCCAAGGTCTTCTCTATAAAATTTATGCAAAAGAAGGATTTACCAGCATTCTTCAATAAACAGAGGTTAAAAAATAGGTTCTCTTACCTTGGTTGAAAAGGCACAACATAAAATAGTTAGGATCAGATCACACCCTTTTAAGGTGATAGCCACCTCTTGTCAAACCAGTGATGCTGCTCAGACTTTTGAGGGAGAATCAATTTAGATACCAACACATAAGTGGCACCGTTGTCGGTGAGTTCAATTCAAAATCAAAATCATGGTAAAACACTTCTTGTATGCTATAAGTGTTGTGTGTAGTTCTTTCAATTTTCACACCTAGTGCACTAGCTTTTATTTGATAAATATGGGTAAAGAAAGTTTAGAATCTCTCAATTTCTAGTTTCTAGCATTGACCAACATTTGACACAGCATACTTAGTGCATTTACACAACTAGGGTGGAAATCCTTAGTGGAGAATCCCTGTTGATCTAGTTTTTAAGTACCAATATCTTAAAACTTTGTCAAAGTCAGATTTGTTACTCATATTTACAAAATTGAAGGAAGAAGATCTTTCTTTGCTAGGGATCTTGCTAGGACATTATTTCTGAAGCTAGGAAAAGAAAAATCAGAAGGAAGAAAATCCTGAAGAGTTGTGGAATAATATCAGACATGAAGATGGATATCCATTGATGAAAGTGACCGGCCTATCATTGAAGACTGCCATTCAAGTGACTTTGAATCAAGCAGCCTCTTTGTGGAATTGAATTTTTCCAACTAGTAGAAGGGCCTTCATTTGATTTTGAAAATTTTGCTTCACATTCTGCACCTATCTTTTCTAAGGTTGATAGGGATTTCCAAGTGACAAGGCCTTTGGGGGGGGTATCCATTTTGATAATTATACTCCTGTGTTCCAAGGACCCTCTTCCCCTTATCAATTTGTCACCCATTCTAGGGTCACCTGCTCAAAATCAGTATGGCCTATCCCCCACCCAGATGTCCATTTGTTGTAAGCACTTTTTGACCTATAAATTTTGTGGGAATTGACTGGTTATCAAAATGTAGTGCCTCAATATGTAAGGAACAGACTACCTAAAGTTCCAAGGGAACATAATACTATTACTCGTGATCATCATCTCAATATTTTTTATCAATATGATGGAGGACTTTAAGATTGAACATGAAGATGTATTTATCAAGAATTTTATCCCTACCTTAGAAGAGGATTTCAGGGATTGATATAAAACATTGCCAAATAACTCTATTGATTCTTGGAATAATATGAGTAATTCATTTAGATTGTAGTATGGTGATAGAACTAACCCTAGGTTTCTTTTGATAGAATTTGAAAACATAAAAAATAATCCTAATGAGTCAATACATGATTTCAAAACAAGGTTTAATACGATACCTTGAGGATATTTCCTGTTAGGATAAGGCCTTGTGATGAGTCATGTTTGATCAAATATTATGATGCATTTGATAATAAGGTTGCATATTGCTTAAGAGATAAGAACCCCATATATTTTAGGCAAGATTTCACCATGGCTCTGCAAACAGAGAACAACATCAAGGTAATTATAAAGCCTCCAAAAATGGTAAGGTGTAAAATCTGATTAACCTAGAAAATCCTCAAACAAGTAAAACTGCTTATATGGAGGAGATTGTGAAAACTTTTATAGGGGCTCTCAAAGAAATTTCCTTCAAACTAGCCCGGGATGAGAAGGGAATTGGGCAAAGCTCACAAGGTCAACACAAGAAACAAAGCAAAGACATGTTTAGAAATCACCAAATATCTGATGATAGAGGAAAAAAACCTATTGGATTTAGAAATAGGCATCCCTGAGGCAGGGAAAACAAAATGGTGCATGACCCTTTGGTTGCCAGGGATGTTGTTGTGGAAAAAATAGATGTCATTGATTGGTGTGACAAATGTTTCATCCTGTATGATTCTTGTGAAGATTATTAGCAAGAATAAGATGAATCTGATGACAATGATGATGATGTCTGCATGATGCGTTGTTCCACAAGCTTACAAGAAGGGGCAACTTCAAGTGAGGTAATAAGTGCTCGAACTGCTACCACTTTTTGGGATTACATTCATAGGGTACCTATTCTTCCTCTCTCTCATATTTTAGAAGTAGATATTGTACAGGATTTTGAATTACCCAATAATGAATTTGAATATTTAAGGGCTTTAATGATAAAGAAGTATGATGGAGAAATTCCATCTGAGGAGGGATAGACAGTTACTGATGAATGTTGGTGTTGCTCAAGAGAAGGAATATAACACAAGAAGTAAGGCTGTCAAAGGAACGGGGCCTCAAGCCAAGCAAAAATATCCCTTACTTTCAAACATTCCTAAAGTGGCTCGTAAGAAAGATGCATCTCCCAAGAGCCCTGCAGTTCCAAAAAAAAAATCATACCCCTACTCATGCCAAAGCTATCAAAAATCATGTACCACCTAATGAGTATGTTGGCTTTCCTTCCAATACATCCTTTCCAGGGAATGTCCCATATGATATTGCCCAATTTTTAATTCAAATCAAAATCTCTGTAATAATTGTTGAGTTGCTTAGGATTCATGAGCACAAAAAGAGAGCATTTGAATACCTGGGATTGGAAGAAGAGAAGACTACCTTAGGTAAAAATGTAAATATTGTGGAGACTCCTCTAATCATTCAAGAATTAGAGACACCAATAGCATTGGAAGAGCTAGATGAACTACCTAAGGTCTATTTTGGGACATCCTTGGTGGAATCTCAAATGAATGTGGATCCAATCTTCACCACTTTGATCATTAAGGAAATACTGTTTCACAACTGCGTATTTGACTCAGGGGCATCATGCAATGTCATGCCTTTGGAAGTCATGAATGAGCTAAATATCAAAGTGACAGTAGCATATGGGAAGTGCAGTACCATGGAATCCAAAAAATTTCCAATAATGGGATGTGTGAAGGCTTTTGTTGTGCAACTTGTAGCTTACCCAGGTAAAAATTTAAAACTTGATGTTGTCATCGTTGACTTCCCAGCCAAGTGGGCTATGCTACTATCAAGAAAATCGGCTGCAAGTGTTGGTGGGAGTGTCCAAATGGATATGTCCTATGCCACCATTCCAATTGAGGGCATCCTTCTTAGGTTGTATATTGGAGAAAAGAAGATGCTACATCTCATTGAGAATCCCAATAATGCTTCCTATGAAGTGTTGTACACAAATGTTGATGCTCACAAATTTGTAGGATTTCCTAATGGAAATGAGCACAAGATTGAGGAATGTAGGTGTCTTGAACAAGCAGGATTTCTTTGGAATATATTTTTTGATGGAGCTTTCTCCAAATTTGGGAATGGTGTTGGTGTTGTTCTACTTTCTCCTAGTCAGGAAAAATTTGTTTTTTCCTTCAAACTCAACTTTGAGTGCACCAAAAACATTGTTGAGTATGAGGCATTGTTGTTAGGTTTAAGAATTGCTTGGAAATAAGGTATCAAGGACATCATTGTCAAAGGAGACTCAAAATTAATTGTAAAACAATTCATAAAAAATTCATAAAATTGTATGCCATAAAGAATCGGTGAATGAAACAATATAAACATGAAATTTGAGATCTTACTGAGATAATTGATTCGTTCAACATAGTGCATCATGATAGGAAATTCAATGACTTGGCAAAAAAGCTTGTAGTGTTGGGGTATCGGTTTGAAAATTTTACAATGTCCCTATATTGTGAATATGAGGTTGAGGTATTGACAAGACTCTCTATCCCTGACAACATTAACCACTGGTACATTTTTTATGATGATACTCAGTTTAGAAGATTTCTACAAAACAAGGGAGATTTTATTGATCAATGCATTGATTTGGATCCAATGGTATTTACAACAGAGGGAAAGGAAACCCTTTTTGGCAAGGGCATAATCTAGCTAAAGATTAATACCATTCCTAGAGGGTTGGTTGTTCTTGAGTCTAGTTTTGATAATGGTGATCACATTGTTAATAGATGTATAGCAACCTCAAGGGATATTAAGGAGTGTGATCTTGGTACAAAGAAGAAGCCAAGGACAATTTGGTTAGGCAGTAATCTCAGCAAGGAGGAGAAGCACTCATACATCCAGTTATTGAAAAAATACCAAGATTGCATGGCTTGGACATATACTGAACTAAAACCATACAGAGAGGAAATGTTTCAGCATGAGATTCCCTTGGAGTCTAATGCAAATTAATTTAGGCTGAAGAAAAGGCCCATCAATCCAATCTTATCTCTTAAAATGCAAGAGGAACTGAAGAAACTGAGGGATGGAGGGATTATTCAGCCTGCAAGGTATTCTTCCTGGGTTGCAAACCTAGTGCCAATGAGAAATAAGAATGGTGACATCAAGTTGTGTGCAATGGAGGTAGGAAACAAGATTCATTATCTTGAGTATGATTAAATAACATTTTGAGAAATGCAAAATTTTCTTTTTAAATCAAATGAATTAAGCAAGTTTTGACATATTATAAATTATCCTCTTTAGAAAACTATGATCTTAAGTAAATTAGTCAATAAGTATAAAAGAAAGAAGTTCACCTTTTAAAGTTCAGAATTGTTCTAATCATAACATGAATATTCTATATCATAATTCAAGTTTTGAAATACGTTTTAGTAAATAAATAACTTTAAAAATATTTTAAACCGTGGGATGTTCTTAACAATAACTGTATATTGTGGCTGAACTAGTACATTGTGCCTTGTTGAAGAGAAATGTGAATTGTTCATGATGGGTGTTATATGATTCCTTGTTTCCTATGTGATGAATGTTGTGTTAATATTTTCAGATTTGGATGTAGCTCTTTCTGATCACCTGTGTTGTAATGTAAACTCCAAGCAACTCAAAAAAAAAAGTTATCCGAGTTTTTTCAGTGTTGTATTTGTGTGTGTTTTAATGGGCATTAGAATGTGACAAAAGGGGGGGGAAAATTTTAGTTGGTAGCCTTAATGTATATTGGATGGGAATGAATTTAATTTGTTTTTGGAATAGTGTGCACCCAATATTTCAAGTAAAATCCAAATTTTTACCTTCTAGATAATTTTGGAGACTTGTGGGATAAGCTAAGCTTTTCCCACACCTCTTAAAGTTACCCACCCACTAGGCCTATGATGTGAGGGGCTTATTTTAGGTTCTTTTTTTGTTTTCATGGATGAAAAGGGAAATTAATTTTGCTTTTCCTACATGGGTATTTATTTTTGTCGTTTGGGAGTGTGGGTTTGGGTTGAGTGTGTAAGAAGATGGTCATCACCCTAACCACCAATTTATTATGCTTTGGGGTTTGGTTTTGAACTTGATGATTTAGATGGAGAAGAAATGATGTGACTTCCTACATGGAGCCACATCATCTCCCCTCTCCCTCTTTTCTATTTATTTTTATTTTTGTGGGGATTTGGGGGGTTACTTTTTCATTTTGGGGTAATGCTTGTAATTTTGGAGAACTTTCTTGAGAATGGCTGATTTGGGCTTGGAATGGATGGTGCTTTCTCAAGATTTTGGAGAAACCTTGGAAATTATTTGTGAGAATGGTGATTTGGGCTTGGAATGGATGGTGCTTTCTCAAGATTTTGAGAAACCTTGGAAATTATTTGTGTTTTGATCCTCTTCATTTGTAAGATAGATCTTCACCCTTGTTTTTACCTTGATATTTGTTTGTGCTCATATGTGTGGATGATGATTGATTTATTACTTGTGATTGTGGTAAATAGATATGATCTTTAGGATGTGGGAGAAATGGAAATGGTGGTTAAAAAAAAAACTTTTGCGAGGCATAAGATTAAGGTTATTGGGTGTTTTAGGAGGGAGTTGCGTTGGTATGTCCACCTTGTTAGTAAATTATGATTGGTTTTTAGCTTGATATTTTCTTTAGGGAGGCCTAAGAGTGAGGGAGGCATAAGAGTTGGGTAATATCTTGGAGGGAGGCATATGAGTAGTGTGTATTGTGATGGAGTTCTTGGAGGCTCATAGGTGGACACCAAAACTCTTGGGAGGTATAAGAAGAACCCCTAGGTTCCTTTCTCCTCCTTGGCTTTTGAATGAAGCTTTTGTTTTAGAAGCTTGTTGGTTTTGTCGTAACTCTTGGGGAGGTATAAGAAGAACCCCTAGGTTCCTTTCTCCTCCTTGGCTTTTGAATGAAGCTTTTGTTTTAGAAGCTTGTTGGTTTTGTCGTAATTTTGGAAATGTGTCATTGTGTTGAGTGTCATGATTAAATGCGATTGTGGAAGTCATTTAGAGTTTCCAATGGTTGTTTTATACGCAACAAATTCTTTCATTGTTGGGGCTTGGGGCCCAATAAGGAATAAGTCTTCTCTCCTTCATTGGATATTTGATTAGGTGGAGAGTGTTGCCTATTACCCCATTTTTTTGTGTGCACTAGCTTGATGAAGACGGTGGAGCTCATTGGATGACATGTTCTCTTTTGAGAAATACATATGAAGTGCAACTTGCACTATTAATACACCTCAACATGTAAATTTAATTTAGAGTACATTGAATGTAGCCTCTTTTTATATTGGATAGTTCATGTAAATGAGTTAATACGATTGGTATTATTTCCTCATAAATGAGAATTTTATGACTGTTTGAAATGGAAATGAAGCTCTTTTAGGTCTAAGTATTGATTAAGTGGTAATGTAAATTTAATTGAAAGAGTTAGGGACATGAATGGATGGGACTATGAAGCTCTCTTTAGGTCTAAGTATTGATTAAGTGGTAATGTAAATTTAATTGAAAGAGTTAGGGACATGAATGGATGGAAACTATTAATTCTCTTTGTAGTATTGAAATTGTTGTGTAAAAAAAATAAAGAAATCAAATTTGTTTAAATATGTGTTATATCCTCCTACTCTAGTGATTTGCAAGATGTGATCATATTTAGAAAGAAATTTCATATTGTAATAATTACAAATCCCTTACTCAAGAGAGAAAATTAATTTCCCTTTAAATCGTTAGGATTTTCTTCAAACTTGATTTTATAAAATTTTGTGGACTATAGGTATGTTAAAGAATATATATATATATATATATATATATATATATATATATATATATATATATATATATAATTCAAAAAAAAATTTAAATATATATATAATTATACACTTATGTGGCTGATTGTTTTACTTTTATTGAAAAGTTTGTATTAAAAAAATAATTTATTAAAAATTATGTTTTGCCTAATGGCCGAATAGGCCATATGACCTGTATTTGTTTTAATATTTTTGTGTGGAGTTGGGGGGGAAGCTCATGACCTGTATTTGTTTTAATTTTTTTGTGTGGAGTTGGGGGGAAGCTGCTGACCCCACCCAAAACCACATTTATTTTTTAAATGTAGGGATGGTTGGGCATCCCCACCCATTTGAAACCTGCGCCAATGTTGAGCCAAGGCATTAGTGTTTTAGGGAGGTGCATTTTTGGTTCTTGTGACCTGTGTATCAAACTGTGTGCAGTAAGTTGGCGGCCGTAGTTTGTCATTTGTTTATATATATATATATAGGGGTGGGCATCCCCACCCATTTGAAACCTGCGTCAATGTTGAGTCGAGGCCTTAATGTTTTAGGGCGGTGCATTTTTGGTTCTTGTGTGTGTGTGTGTGTGTGTGTGTGTGTGTGTGTGTGTGTGTGTGTGTGTGTGTGTGTGTGTGTGTATTTCAAGTTATATAAAATAAATAATCTTCATTCGAATCTAAGTATTTCTAGCATCCATCAACATATCAAAACTATAATCCTAACATCCATAACATTATAATTCTACTCAAAACATCCATAGTATAATGTGTCAGTATAACATCTACATAATGCAAATAAACATATATTGAAATGTCGACTATCGCCATCTAGTGTATCATAATAACAATGCAAATCACATAATGTCAATACTCCAAATATCTGTATAGTCCATCATCTACTGATCAAAATATAATATTCAAATGTCTAATTATCAAATCAATAGTAACATCATCCAATGAAATAGTGTTGAAGAGGAGTGGGCACTACAACATGAAAGGTTCAACACCCAAATTTGAGAATGAAAGCATAAAAGAAAAAAAAAACACTATCCAAAAATACACCAACAACAATAAACAAAAATGATGTTCGATGATAATAAATTTTACATAAAAGGAACACTTGAATGACATAAATGAGCCAAATAAGTTAGGTGGGAGAAGTAGTTTTTTATAGATACTTTTCGTCTTGTTATGCACCATTTTCCACCCTCATGAAACCTCCTCAAGAGGAAGAATAACCTCGATAGAGTCTCTCGGCTAGTATGTACTTATTTTACATGGAGAGTGAGGATGGAAATTCTCATTTGCCACTTCAAATGACTTTAGTTCAATTTTATTGATCGCCTGAGATTCACCATTTTCCTTCCTTTTGTTTCCTACATGTGGAATTTCTCTGAGAGGGGTTTTAAGAACTAATTTTACAACATCCTATGAATCTCAATTTGAATCAAGATCATCCTTAGAGTCACAAAATAAATGTTCAGGGAGGGAATATTTACACTAATTGGCTCTCTCTCAGTTTTTTTCTTTTCCATCCCACAATTGCAAACAGTAGGTTCTAATGAGAATTATCTCCTACATCTAAAATTTAGACCCTCATAGTAAAATGGCTGATTCCATGTTCTCTTTTGAAGTTTGAGCTTGATGTAATATATTTTATTATGTAATATTTTATGTAATGATAATTTGTGGTGTTTTACTGATGCCATTTGTCAATTCTTGTCCCCATGACAAGATTAATTATTAAAAAGTAGGATTGAGTGTTAATTCTATTTTATAGTTGATAGTTCTATAACATACACATATTCACTGTAATTACCATTAAAAACAACCCACTTGAGACCCAAGAACAACCTAGGATTAGATTGGAAAGTTATGGAATAATTTTTATTTTTTTTAAAGAGTCTATAAGCAGGTTATAAGGTAATAACTGCCACTAACAAGCTCCAGAATAATAAATGTCCACTAGAATATACTTTTCTTTTATTAAAAGTTACTAAAGGTCATAAGGTTTAAAAAATTTAGGGTTAGAAGTTCCAAATAGGTTCAGAGAGAAATTCCTCACCATACCCATTCTCTAACAAGATTAAAGTTTCAAATTGATTTTTCTCATACTAAGCACATTCAAAACTTTCCTAAATAACTCCCATTGGATAGGAAATTTCATCACCTTTCCAATGATATAAAAAAGTCCTCGTAACTCCTAATAACACTCAAGTTATGGATTGGTAGACCTTGGGAGGAAAATTTTCCCAAGGGCAAGCCTGCGGGCCTAGGGGAGAAAATTTTCCCTTGCACGGGTCGGCGGAGTAGGGAGAATTTTAGCACTTTTTCCCTCTTTGGGGAAAAATCACTATTTTCCTCCAAGCGCCTGCTGGACCGAAGAGGACACGTGTTGGCTTGAGAGAGCTCTAGCGAGAAGTCGAGCCATCAGAGAGATTTTCAACTTTAAGATTTTAAGGGTACAAAGATCAAAGTATTAAAACATTGCGTGCCTCTGCTGACGCCTAAGGCTGCCCCATGTCATCCTTCCATTGATCGCATGTGGTGGGGTGGTGGGGAGACTTAAGAAATGTTTCCCAAAACGGTAAAAAGGTTAAGTTACACGTTTGGGCCCACGTGTCCGCGAAAATGATTTTTCTAAAGAAAAGGTGGGGATATGGGGCCGTGGAGAAATTTAGGAAATTTTTCTAGTGTTAGAATTAAAACGTTATGTTCCAAGCCTGAAGAGGGAAACAATGCTAAATTTCTCCCTGATCCGCTGACCCGCGCAAGGGAAAATTTTCTCCCCTAGGCCCACAGGCTCACCCTTGGGAAAAATTTCCTCCCAAGGTCCGTCGGTCCATAACTTGAGTTTTATGAGGAGTTAGGAGGACTTATTTATATCATTAGAAAAGTGTGGAAATTTCCTATCCAATGGGAGTGATTTAGGAAAAAATTTAATGTGTTAAGTATGAGAAAAACTAAGTTGAAATTTTAAGCCTTTTAAAGAATGGGTATGGTGAGGAATTTCCCTCTGAACCTATTTGGAACTTCTAACCCTAATTTTTTTTGACCTTATGACCTCTAGTAATTATTAATAAAAGAAAAGTATGTTGTAGTGGACTTGTATTTTTTTGGAGCTTGTTAGTGGCAGTTGTTATCTTGTAACCTAGTTATAGACTCTTTAAACAAAAAATAATAATTATTACATAATTTTATAATCTAATCCTAGGTTATTCTTAGGTCTCAAGTGGGTTGTTTTTAACGGGCATTACACTTGGTATCAGAGCATTGGTTCAAAATCTTGGACCATTGGGCACACTAGAAACTTGAGACATGAACTTTAAAACTTAACACACTTTTAAATCTAGAAAATAGATTAGTTTTGAATTTTCACATTTTAGTAAACATGGAAACTGAGTAAGACCTAGAATAAGGAACTAACTCTTGTTTTGTTCTGTCTAGGAGGTGCAGATAAGATTGGGAGCCTTTTCACATACACTTAGACTTACCACCACCAGATCATGTTGTAGTAGCCATCCTACCCCATATTTTACAGACTCTTCAGGATGTTAATGCCTCTCTACACGGATGATCAGTAGCAGGACATATAGCCAGATATGACAGAGTCCCTTCCACTGAGGGGTAGGTATTTCCTGGACCCAACAAGGAGCATGAAGTAGAGAACTGTCATGGAGAGTCCACTAGGGTAGAGTCACCATAGAGGGATCAGGACGACCAAGTTTTAGAGCATAGAGAGAGGTCTAGGAGCCCTAGGCTTAGAATGAGCATATAGAGAAGCCTAGAGGCCGTCAGATCACATCAGGGAGATCCTGAAGCTTTAGCCATCACATTAATTGGGTGACAGAGGTGGATTTCAGTAAGAGGCATGGCTAGTGAGCTTGAGTGGTTGCTTTAATATTTTTCCTTGTTCTAGCAACATGAAAGCTCATGTTATGATCCATTTACTGAGGGATAGAGTAGGAGGATGATGGAGGATAGAGGAACAGAAGCTCCATGTTGATTCTTAGATAGTGACTTCAGAGATATTTGAGGAGAGGTTCAAGAGCATATATTTGTCATGAAGGTTCATACAATAGAGGATCGATGAGTTCCATGACGTTCGACAGGCATCTCTTTCAGTAACAGAGTATGAGAGTAGGTTTTTGGATCTACTCCATTATGTTGAGTACATGTAGGATGAGTAGGTGTGGATCCATAGGTTCATTTGGGGCCTGAACCTGGACATCAGAGCTGTGGTTCGAATCCACTACCCAAAAAATTTATAAGAGGCCATTGAGAAGGCCTATATAGTAGAGGAGACTCAGGGAAAGACCCAACATGCTAGAGACTGAGTCCGAAGCCGCATACAACAGATGTAGGATAGTAGATTGAGGGGGTCAGCTCCTCCTTCTCGTGGTGGCCAGAGTTCTTCACAGTCATCATTTAGACCACAACAGTAGTAGTAGTAGTTCCACCCACCTTTTATACCTCCATACAGAGTTGATGTACAGAGAGGTCAGAGTATAGGGCCTCCTCTTAGGGGTCCCATAAGGACACAGGGTGGATGTAGAGCTCAGTTAGCGGAATCTCGCCATTAGAGGCCACAACATACCGCCGTTGGATCATCAACATCCACAGAAAATTCTTCCAGAGCACCTAATAGAGGTGCTACTCATTGGAGAGGATCAGGCTGTTGTTTTGGTTGTGGAGTTGAGGGACATTTTTGGAGAGACTGCCCTTAGAACCCTAACAAGGGTAAGACACAGATCTTAGAGCCAATTTTTTGTGACATGGGATGTAGCCACAAGATTTATGTAGTGGTTGAGAACCGCCAGGCCGAGCATCAGAGTACAGCCATTGAGACTACAGGTAGCATTAGGGGTATTCCTACCTCTATATTGTTGGATTATGGTTATTATAACTCTTTCATTGTACCATATTTAGTAGAGCGATGCAGAATGGTGGCAGTTAGGCAGGGTCTTTATTAGGATGTTGAGATGGCTTCTGGAGCTAACATCTCTGTAGACTCCTTAGTTAAGGAGTATGTAGTGGATTTGGGACCTTTAACCACTACCTTAGATATCTGTATGCTTCCTTTGGGCTCTTATGGAGACAACTTGGGTATGGATTGGTTGTCTATACACAAGGCTAGAGTGGATTATTACCATAAGACTACATATTGTGCGGATGATTTGGGAGTTGAGTTAGTAATTTTAGGGGTCAAGAGACCCATTTCTATTCCCACCATCTCTTCTATGCAGCTTAAGCAGTGTGTACGATGGGTTTGCAATATGTACATGCCATTACAGTCAAGGACAGATCAGAGGATGGGTCTAGTGGACCACCACTAGATGATCACCCTGTTTTGAGAGAGTTTACAGATGTCTTTCCAAGGGAGCTACCGGCGTTACCACCTCCACGGGATATTGATTTTCATATAGATCTAGTTCAAGGAGCAGAGCCTATCCCATGAGAACCTTATCAGATGACCACCCCAGAGCTTTGTGAGCTCAAGTTGTAGCTTAAGGGCCTTCTGGAGAAAGGCCTTATCCATCCTAGTGTATTCACTTGGGGTGCACTGGTGATTTTTGTGAAGAAAAAGGATAGATCCTTATAGTTATGTATTGATTACCACCAACTGAATAAGGTAACGATCAAGAATCATTATCTGCTTCTGTGTATTGATGAATTATTTGATCAGATGAAGGGAGACACAATTTTCTATAAGATTGATCTTAGGTTAGGTTACCATTAGTTGAGGATTACGGAGGTGGATATTCATAAGACCACTTTTCGTACGAGATATGAGCACCATGAGTTCACAGTTGTGGCTTTTGGTTTGACTAATGCCCCCGCAGTGTTTATGATTTTTATGAATGGGGTATTCAGGACCCTCTTAGATCACTTCATGCTCATCTTCCTTGATGAAATTTTGATTTACTCACATACACGTGAGGAGCACAAGTGGTACCTTTTCTAGGTTCTTCAATGTCTTCAGGAGTAGCAAATTTACAGGAACTTGGAGAAGTGTGCATTTTTTCAGACAAAGGTGTAGTATTTGGGTCACATCATTTATGGGGAAGGTATCTCCATTGATCCTTCCAAGATTAGAGCTATTATGGATTTGTTAGCACCCACTACAATGACGTAGGTGCGCAACTTCATGGGATTAAAAGGTTACTACTGGAGATTTGTTCAAGACTTCTCTCGGATTTCACAACCCATCACTTCCCTTCAGAGGAAAGGGAAGAATTTTTTTTGGTCAAACAGATGTGAGTAGGCCTTTAGTACACTTAAGGAATCTCTCACCACAACGTCTATTCTTGTAGTGTTAGATCCACAAGGTGAGTTTTTTGTTTGCACGGATGCTTCTTTAGCAGGGCTTGGAGTTGTGTTGATGCAGAAGGGAAGAGTAGTAGCGTTTGAGTCTCATAAAATCAAGGTTTATGATCTCAATTATCTGAATCATGATCTTGAGATTCTAGAAGTTGTGCACGCTTTGGTTCGATGGAGGCACTTTCTTCTTGGTCGGACATACACACACAAGACAGATCACTTGATTCTTCACCACCTCTTCACGTAGACAACTCTCAATGCTTGTCAGTAACATTGGATAGAGTTACTTTGTGAGTATGATATGAAGATAGAACATGTGAAAGGGAAGTAAAATGTGGTATCAAACACTCTCAGTAGATAGAGACATGTGGCGATGGCCACCTCAGTGAGCATAGATTTGTGGAGCATGATTCTTCAACAACTTCCTCTTGACATCTTCTACATTGTAGTTCAAGCAGAGATTGAGTCTCAAAGACCCCTAGAGGGGAAGTTTGATGGTTTTTTTTAGAGGGAGATGATCTTCTCAGAAATAGAGGCTGGATTTATGTTCCTAGAGATGGAGGCTTGAGGCAGGACATCTCAGTAGAGGCACATCGTGCACCCTATTCAGTCCATCCTGAAGTGAAGAAGATGCATGCCACCTTGAGATAGTTATATCATTGGAGAGGACTTTGGAGAGACATTTCCTAGTTCATGTCAAAAATTTTAGAGTGTCAGAGAGTTAAAGTCGAGCATCAAAATCTAGCTAGCCTTATTTTCCCTCATATTATACTGGAGTGGAAATGGGACACCATTTCTATGGACTTCATTATTGGGCTACCGATGTGGAGATATCAACACAATGCCATCATGGTAACAATTGATAAAGTAATAAAAGTGGTTCACTTTTCTCTGGTAAAGACCACTTATATAGCTAGAGCAGTGGCATAGGTATATTTGGATGAGATCGTTAGGTTACACGGGATTCCGTAGAAGATCATTAGTGACCACGATCCTTTGTACACTTACCATTTTTGGACTACCATGCAACATGACCTCGGGATGAAGATCAATTTCAGCACAACATATCACCCTAAGATAGATGGATAGAATGAGTGGGTGAATCAGATTTTAGAGGACATGCTCAAGATGTATGTGATAGCTCAGCAGTATAGATGGGAGGAGTACTTGTACTTGGTGGATTTTTCCTACAATAATAGTTTTCAAAGTTCTATAAACATGGCTCCTTTTCAAGCTTTTTATGGCAGAGAGTGCAGGACACCTCTTAGCTAGGACATGTTAGAGGACAAAGTATCTCTTAGACCAGATCTTTTATAGGACATGGAGTAGTAGGTGGTGTTGATCAGGTAGAGATTGCGAGAGGCACATAACAGACATAAGAAGTACATGAATAAACATAGGAATGACTATAGTTTTGATGTGGGCATGAATGTGTTCCTTCGTGTCAGGCCACATAAGAGCCCTATCCATTATGGAAAAGGTTCTAAGTTGGCTCCTAGATTCGTTTGTCCTTTTGAGATCTTGGAGCGTATCGGCCCTTTGGCCTACCATCTAGCATGGCCACCTAGCTTGTCTCGCATACATGATGTGTTTCATGTTTTAGTTCTTAAGAGATATATTACAAATCCTTCTTATGTTCTAGATTGGACCTCATTATAGGTGCAGGATCAGAGGTAGGTGACGGTGGAGCTCATTCACATTATAGATCACAGGACCCTGGGCCTTCGACGTATAGAAATTGATCAGGTCTGGGTGCAGTGGGATAGATATGATAAGATTGCAGCTACATGGGAGGATGCTACATTATTGCGGGTTCAGTTTCTAGATTTTTTCCAGTGACTTCCAGGAGAAAGTTGAGTCTAAGGGGAGGGGGATGTAGTGCCCACTTCCCTTTGACACCTTTTGATACTGATCTTGATACTGCTGATTACATTATGGACATTATTATGGTTTTGATTTAGTACAATGTTAGATGTTGGACCAATGGATTATTGTTGATCTGATTTAGTTATGATGCATGATGATTATTAGAGACACTTCATATGTGGATGATGATATACTATTTGACCCTGGATATATTATGAATGTTTTCAAACATGTGATGTTTGGATATTGTGAGTAGACCTAGAAAATGTACATTATATGATGATGATATAGTTTTTGATTAAATATTGTAAGTGATATTGTTGATTGCCTTGATGTTGTTGTGATTCATATGTATAGATTAGTTTGTGATAATATTTATATCATGTTGGATGTTCTGATATGGCCATGAGGCCGAAGGAGGTTTTTATTTTTTTTGCAGGTTAAACTATCAAAACAAACATTGGGGGATTAGAGACCAACCACATTGGAATTCTAGATGAATTCAACAAGGTCACCATGGCAACATGTTTTGTGTGTGTGTGTGTGTGTGTTGTTTTTGTTAGGGATTCCCATTGAGGGGGATTACCCTTGAATGCGACCAACGGGATTTATGTATATTTTATTGTAGTTTCTTTTATTAATGTTTGTATGTGTTTATTTTTTAGTGCTTTTACCATTTTTCATTAGTTATTAAATGTTGTGTTAATGTTGTGAATATTCATGTTTTTAAAATAAGTAAATTATTCAAATTTGGGATATAAGAAAGTAATTATAGAAGTTGTTGGCTCTTGTATTAAATGTAGTGAGTGATGTGCAAGTAATGTGTAAGAATGTGTAAGATATGTGTAAGTATGTGTAAGAGTTGTGTAAGTCATATTTTGGATTATGAAACACTCCACCTTCTTGGAAATTCGAATTTTTCCTTGGAGGCTGATTTTGGAGGCTTGCGGGACAAGTAAAACTTGTCCCATACCTCTTAATTTTATTTACCAACCATACCTATGGTTGGAGTGTTGAATTAAGACCTTCTTTATGCATTTTGATATGACTTATTGTAATTTTTAATTGCACTCTTCTTATATTTAATTAAATTCAGTCCTTATGGGGTGTAGACTTTTTGAAGTGTGTAAGTTTATTTTCATATTATTCACCCACCTCTTTATTGTGCATTGGAGAATGAATTTGAATTTTGTGTTGGAGTTGAGGATGTGTGATGTGGCATCCTACATGGATCCACCTCATCCTCTTCTCTTCCCTCTTCTATAAAATTAGAACTCCTTGCTTTGTTTTGGGTTTTTGAACATTTTGCATACTTCCTTTTTGGGTGAATTTTTGCTGTGTGGAGCTCTTGCTTTTGGAAGGAGATTGGAGACCCTTGTATGCTTACTAGTTGTTAATTTTGGACTATATTTTGGCATTGGAAAGCTTGTTGTTTTGGAACTTAGACAACTCCTTCATAGAGAAGTCAGAACTTGGATCTTGAAATACTCTTTTTCTTTATGAATTTACATGTTATTGTGTGAATGTTTTAGCATGTTTGTGGGTTGTTTGGGTAGACTTCCTAGAATGGTGTAGGAGAAGGCTATGGGGAATCCATGTGGGGGGGCATAAGGGAATGCCAATGGATTCAAAATTCTTGTGGAGGGAGTTGGGATTGGGTTTCTACCTTGGAAAATAAATGGCATTGCATTTCTTACTTTGTGGGGGGCATAAGGAGGGATTGTGGGGGGCATAAGGATATATGGTGGATGTTTTTATTGGTGGTCTGTTATAGGTGGATACCCAATTCCCATTAAGAGGCATAAGAAACTTACCCCATAGCTCCTTACTCCTTTGGCTTCCTTGATGGAGCCTTAATCTTGTTTGTATGTTTTAATGTAGTTGTAGACTACATTCTATTTTGAATTGTGTTTAAAATGTTAAAATGTTGCATGTATGTTGCGGAAGCCTTTTTGTCATGGGTTGAATCATATATTTTATTACGTTATGGTCGAGGCTCAGGGGCCAATGAAGAAGGATGGATTCTCCTCTTCATTGAATGTCTTGGTTTGGTGGAGAATGTTTCCTTTTCCCTTCCTTTGTTGTGATCTAAAAGGGGAAATTTATGTTACTGTTCTGGAGCAAAGGAGAAAGACAGTTTGACAGTTCCATGTGAAATGAAATCTCATTGTAACCTTTCTCACTTTGAAGTGGATGATCTATATATTATTTGTAATGGAAAGATACTTTTTATTGAGCTATGAGATTTGTAAATTAGAAATGTGAAAGATATATATATATATATATATATATATATATATATATATATATATATATATATATATATATATATATATATATATACTTTGTTCTATTCATTTGAAAGAAAGAAATTGAAATCTGTTATTTTGCATTCAAGGAATTGAGAGATTTAAAGTTGTATTTAAAATCAATAATGGATTGCAATACCTTTCTTCATTTGCATTGTTGCATTGAAATATTATCTTTAAATGTTATTGAAATCTTTCTTTGAAAGAAGGGAATATGTATGAAGGAATTGTATTTCTTTGTTCTTTTGAAAATATGACAAAATTAGAAACCAGACTTTACATTTTAGCCATTAAATGGTTTTTTTAATCAACTAAATGGATTTGAATAGGATTAGAATGAACTTACATACTTGAATGATGAAAAATTTAAATAGAACCTTTTTAATCTGATCTCTGTTTTAAAATTTAAAGCTGACAAATACTTCTCTAAAATGCACAGTTTGAGCCTACAGACAATAATCAACATTGAAACATTAAAATCTAGCATGCTATGATATCAATGAACTCAATTGGGCTAAAACACTTATGGAAAAATACTTCAAAACATTGTAAAATCTGTCTAAATCTCTTACAGTCATTTTACTGTCAAGAGATGTAAATTTTTTAATTTACGACTCAATTAAACCAAATGAATCTTGAAAAATTCCTGAAATGCATCTAAGAACATTTTCCCATTTCTTTTTGACATATTGAAAGTGAATGAACAACAAAATTGAACAAAATTTATAAGTTAAAATTTACAAGTCTACTCTATTGGAACCTGTATAACATTTTCATGAATTTTACCCCTTAAAATTCATCAAAATAAAAAATTAATGTTTTTTGTACAAAGAGGACATTGATAGATTCCCATAAAGTCCTCATTTTCTCAAAATTGAGCTCTTTATCAAAAGTTATGGCCCTTTGAAGTTCCTACTTCAATTTGGCCTAAAAAAAATCTCTAACGGTTAAAAATTTAAATTTTAACTTTGGAAAATTTTCCCTAAAGTTCCCCGTGGCCCCACAATCCCACATCCAATCGGGTACTACCACATGGCATAGTGGAGGGGCATAACTTTTCTAACTTAATCTTTTTACCAAAATAGTTTTTGGAAATTTTTTATAAATGTCCCCACAGACCCGCCAACCCACAGCCAATCAGGTACTGCCACGTGGCTCAGCGGAGGCATGGGAGGATTTTGGAACTTAACATTTTAATTCTAACACTGGAAAAATTTCTGAAATTTCTCCACGGCCCCACATCCCTGCCTTTGCTTTGGAAAAATCATTTTCATGGACGCTCGGGCCCGTGCGTACAACTTAACCTTTTTACCTTTTTGGGAAAACAAGGACTTTCTAGAAATCTCTCGATGCCCTCTTTGCATAGGAAACATTAATTTTGGATTTTGATGAAGTTTAAGGGGTCAAATTCATGAAAACGTTCTGCAGGTTCTAACAGAGCAGACTGGTAAATTTTAACTTATAAATTTTGTTCAATTTTGTCATTCATTCACTTTCAACATGTCAAACAGACATGGGGAAATGTTCTTAGATGTATTTCAGGAAGTTTTCAAGATTCAATTAGTTTAATTGAGTTGCAAATTAAAAAATTTACATCTCTTGATAGTAAAATGACTATAAGAGGTTTAGACCTGATTTTGCAATGTTTTGAAGGATTTTTCCTTAAGTGTTTTAGCCCAATTGAGTTTATTGATATCATAGCATGCTAGATTTTAATGTTTCAATGTTGATTATTGTCTGTAGGCTTGAACTGTGCATTTTAAAGAAGTATTTGCTAGCTTTAAATTTTAAAACAGAGATCAGATTAAAAAGGGTCTATTTAACATTTTTCAGCATTCAAGTATGGAAGTTCATTCTAATCCTAGTCAAATCCATTTAGTTGATTCAAAAAACCATTTAAAGGCGAGAATGTAAAGTCTGGTTTCCAGTTTTGTCATATTTTCAAAAGAACAAAGTAATAAAATTCCTTCATACGCATTCCTTTCTTTCAAACAGATATTTCAATAACATTTAAAGATCATATTTCAATGCAACAATTCAAATGAAGAAAGGTATTGCGATCCTTTATTGATTTCAAAAACAACTTTACATCTCTCAATTCCTTGAATGCAAATAATAGATTGCAATTTATTTCTTTCAAATGAACAGAACAAAGTATATATATCTTTCACATTTCGAATTTACAACTCTCATAACTCAATACAAAGTATCTTTCCATTACAAATAATATACAGATCATCCACTTCAAAGTGGGAAATGTTACAATGAGATTTTATTTCACATGGAACTATCAAACTATCTTTCTCCTTTGCTCCAGAATAGTAACATAAATTTATCCTTTTGGATCACAAAAAGGTAGGGAAAAGGCAATGCTCTCCACCCAACCAAGTAATCCAATGAAGAGGAGAATCCATCCTTCTTCATTGGCCCTTGAGCCCCAACCATAATGCAATAAAAGATGGGATTCAACCCATGGAAAAAGGCTTCCAAAACACACATGTAGTATTTTCACATTTTAAACACAGTTCAAAATAGAATGTAGTCTACAACTACATTAAAACATACAAACAATACTAAGGCTCCATCAAGCAAGTCAAAGGAGAAAGGAACTATGGGGGAAGCTATTTATGCCTCCCAATGGGAATTAGGTATCCACCTATAACAGACCGTTAATAAAAACATCTCCCATATATCCTTATGCCCCCCACAGTCCCTCCTTATGCCCCCCAAAAAATTTTCCGTATGCCCCCCACAAAGTAAGAAATGCAATGCCATTTCTTTTCCAAGGTAGAAACCCAATCCCAACTCCCTCCACAAGAATTTTGATGCCACTGGAATTCCCTTATGCCCCCCACATGGATTCCCCATAGCCTTCTCCTACACCATTCCTAGGAAGTCTACCCAAACAGCCCACAAACATGCTAAAACATTCACACAATAACATGTACATTCTTACAGAAAAAGAGTATTTAAAGAGTCAAACTCTCATCTCTCCATGAAGGAGCTGTCTAAGTTCTAAAACAAAAAGCTTTCCAATGCCAAAATATAGTCCAAAATAAAAAACCAACAAGCATGAAAGGGTCTCTAATCTCCTTCCAAATGTAAGAGCTCCACAAAGCAAAAATTTTCCTAAAAAGGAAGTATGCAAAATGTTCAACAACCCAAAACAAAGCAAGGAGTTCTAATTTTATAGAATAGAGAAGAGAAGAGGATGAGGTGGATCCATGTAGGATGCCACATCACACATCCTCAGCTCCAACAAAAATTCAAATTAATTCTCCAATGCAAGGACAATAAACTTACACACTCCAAAAAGCCCACGCCCCATAAGGACTGAATTTAATAAAATGTAAGAAGAGTGCAATTAAAACTTACAATTAGTCATATCAAAATGTATAAAGAAGGTTTAAACTCAACCCTCCAACCATAGGTATGGTTGGTAATTAAAATTAAGAGGTATGGGACAAGTCTTACTTGTCCCACAAGCGTCCAAAATCAGCCTCCAAGGAAAAATTCGAATTTCCAAGAAGGTGGAGTGTTTCATACTCCAAAATTTGACTTACACAACTCTTACACATACTTACACATCACTTACACATTCTTACACATTACTTACACATCACTTACCACATTTAATACAAGAGCCAACAAATTCTATAATTACTTTCTTATATCCCAAATTTGATTAATTTATTTATTTTAACAACATGATTATTCACAACATTAACACAACATTTAATAACTAATGAAAAAGGGTAAAAGCACCACAAAAAAAAATACATGCAAACATTAATAAAAGAAACCACATTAATAAAATACATAAATCCCCTTGGTCACATTCAAGGGTAATTACCCCATGGGATTCCCTAACAAAAACAACACACACACACAAAACATGTTGCCATGATGACCTTATTGAAATCAGCTAGAATTCCAATGTGGTTGGTCTCCAATCCCCCGATGTTCGTTGTGATAGTTTAACCTGCAAAAAAAGTAAATACCTCCTTAAGCCTCGTGGCCATATCAGAACATCCAACATGATATAAATATAATCACAAACTCATTTATACATATGAATCAAAACAACATCAAGGCAATCAACAATATCACTTACAATATTTAATCAACAAATATATCATCATCATATAATGTCCATTTTCTAGGTCTAATCACAATATCTAAACATCACATGTCTGAACACATTCATAATATATCCATGTCAAATAGTATATCATCATCCACATATGAAGTGTCTCTAATAATCATCATGCCTCATAACTAAATCAGATCAACAATAATCCATGGTCCAACATTTAACATCGTACTAAATCAAAACCATAATAATGTCCATAATGTAATCAACAGTATCAAGATCAGTATCAAAAGGTGTCAAAGGGAAGTGGGCACTACATTCATGACCTTTTCGGAATTGTTTCCTTTATTTGTGATTATTTTAGGTCTATGGATATTCTTTTGCATGCTACTAGGCTCTTATTTTAATATATGAGATTCATATATATAAAAAGAGACAATGAGATTAAACACATCTATATGAAAGATAGTAAAAAATAATACAAAAGAAAAAAAGAGAATTTTTGCTAAATATATATACATTTTATTTTGTAGGGATAAGTATTGAGTAGTTTTAAATTATTTATATTTATTATTAACAAAGACTTAAAGATTTAGCTCTATCAAAATATAACCTTAACTAGTTAGAGAAACTACATTTTGTGATTATACTTTACATGAGAAAATGTGTTCTACTGTTTAGATTATTAAAGTAGATAGATCCAACGAAAATTGATCCCAATCCATCCATTACCTAATTTTCCTAATCTTATTCAAATTTGAGTTGTTTGTGTATAATATATTGGATTTTTATAGCAAGTTTATGTGGAATTGGGTGATTGAAAAATATACTCAAACAAAGATCATATAATTATGAGAAGGTAATATTAGTCAATCATTTCCTACTTGTAAATTATCTTCTTGATAAGTCAAAATTCCAGTTCTCAAGAAAATTAAGAATGTAAGATTTGTAGCTTGTTCTTTCTTTTCAAACACCCAAATCATTCTAGAAACATTTTAAATATATATATAATATCCTCTTTTGGTTTTGAATATTTAACTTATTCCTAAAGAAGTTTGATACCTAGATAGCCTACATCATTTTGTATACTTTTACATATTTCTATGAATGTCTTATTTAAAATTTGAATGTACATAGTTGTTATATTAAATCCTAATTAGTTATAATATTTTTATACACATTGTTTAGGTCATACATAGGATTACTTGTGTTGTACACCCTTCACATCTAGGATTTTTTTTCACAATACTAATTATTATTGATTAGGTAATTCTTTCTATTTCATTTTTAAAAAATAATGTGATAAAAACAATTTTCATAGCATTTAAAATTATGAAGATAAAATAATTAGGGTTTTGACTGCTCCGAGATTGCTCCGCGACTGTTCCGCGGCCGTTCCGCGGCTGTTCCACACCTGTTCCGTAGATGTTCTGCGATTGTTCCACGGCTGTTCTGCTCCGAGACTGCTCCGGGATTGCTCTGCGACTGTTCCGTGGATGTTCCGCGCCTATTCCGCGGCTATTCTGCGATTGTTCCGCGGCTGTTCCGCGACCATGGAAACTTGCTCATGGAGGTCCAAGCTATTCCCTCAATCCACAGGGGTGTTTACTGCCCCTTTCCTCCATCTGGGATGATGAATCGAAAGCGCACTGCATTTCTGTTCTAGAATCTGTGATTGAGAAGGCCAAGTCCAGGTTTCCCTTTGCACTAATTGGAGCTTTTGCAAGCTATCGTCCAAATATCGATGCTGTCTGCAGATGGTGCGGACGGAAGTGGTGCTGCTGGGTTGATATCATCGCTCTTCCCGACCACGCCCTTCTATTCAATTTTTCTAAGGAAGATGAGATGATTAAGGTTCTCGATGCTGCTCCTTGGATGTTTGGAAGAACTGCCCTGCATCTGAAGCGATGGAAGCCAGGGGTCTCTCTTTAAATCAAGGAATTGCCCATTTCGATATCTCTGCCGGCTCTTCCAGTGGAATTTTGGGAGGACGAAGTCCTTATGGGCATAGCAGCTTCAATGGGAGAGCTAATATCCTTGGAACCTGCAACAAAAGCCAGAAGCAGGCTTGTAAGAGCATGACTATGTGTTAGCATGGAGGTGGGGGCTGTTCTCCCAAAGAATATCATTCTTTCTTCTCCCACGGGCCGTCTTGTGCAGAACATCATCCCTGAAGACCACGGTTTGGTCTGTCCCAAATGTTGGAAGGTCAACTTCCAAGCCAAACTATGCAAGTGCTCCGCGGAGACAGTGGATGAAATAGGTAGGAAAAACAGCAGAGAGGAGGTGCGGATCTTTAAAGGAGAGATCCCTGACACATTACGCACAGGAAATTGCAACAATGGCGGAACTAACCAGTCTGAAATGGCTCTATTCGCGACTTCGCATGGCGACCTCTCTGCACGCGTGGGACAGGCTGCTACGGCATGGAAGACACGGGAAATTCCATTCAAAACTGTTCACGAGTCAAACAAGGTAGATAGTGAATCTTCCGAATGGGAGACTGGGTCAGAAACAGATTTAATTACGGAAGATTTGGAGACTGCCACGCGGGAAGTGAACCGACATAGTAAATCTATGAAAGCTCATAAACAAAGACCTTTAAATGCGGATTTGAACCGTTGCAGAAGGAAGATGGACAGTAAAAGTGAAAAGATTTCATTATTGACTTCGGTGGCGAGGGTTTCAAATTCTGTTTTAAATGGTAATTTAGAGGAGGTTCTCGACGTGGATGATGAAAACATGGCGGGCTGGAGCACTGTTTGTAGAAAATCTTTCCGCGGTTTTCGTGGAGGGGGTGCGCGCCGGGGCACTTAGGTTGGATGTAATTGTTCCCATCGGCGCTGTTCTTTTGCTATTCTCTTGCTGGGATTTGTGGGTTTTAGTGCTGTCTTTAGTAGGTTCTATTCCTGCTTGCGCCCTTGTTGTTTTTGACCTTTTGATCTTTTGCTCGCTTGGGCACATCTGGCTTCTGAGTCATCTTTGTACAAGGGTATAGTCCCTTTCAAAAAACTATTTGCCAATAATTAAAAAAATTATGAAGACATAATAATGTGGGGTTAAGCCCTCTTATGTGGCTCCATCTTCCAATACCCACTTTTTTAATCGTAGTTGTCTCCTCTTTTATGAATTTATAAAATCTAATTAGCAATAAGTTTTGGTAAAAAATAATACTATATATGTGTATGAGGAAAATAATGAAGGGAATGATTTCTTTTATGACATGAAGATGTATGTTATAATTTTGGACTAATGAAGAATGAGAAGCATATAACCACTTAAGCTATACCCTATATTTTTGTTCATCAATTAATATAAGTCAATCATTCTTAGATAGTAGTTATGGTTTTATTGAGGTGAAAGATGGCTATCTCCTAATTCATCCATGTTGTGAAATTTACTTATGGTTATCAGATGATTAGCATCATGAATATAGAACTATTAACAAATATATACATGAATATTTTTATAATGAAATTTTTTTGATTATTGTTACTGGAGTTGATAATTATAGTGATAGAAGAAGAAATGCATGTATTTTTATACCCTCTCTCAATTGTATAATGAAATTTTCTAGAGAAAAAATATTTTTTCAAATCATATAGCAATTATTACAAGATTTATGTTTATTATTTATAAAAAATTACAAATAAAGTAATATCTCTATCTCTCATCTTTTGAAATTAAAAATGATAGAAACAATTGTTATATGTGTCTCTTATACATTGTAATGGAAAATGGTACAAATGAATGAAATGTATGTCTATCTCATCTTGAAGTAGAAAATATTATTAGTGATTGCAATATATCTTTATTACTTTCAACAATATCAGTTTTGATATTGTTTACTTTCACCTATTGAAACGAAAAATGATAAAAATTATTGAAACGGTCCATTTTCGTATTCTAAATTAAGAAATTTTGGAAATGAGCAAAACACTTTTTCTAAATCTTATTTTTACAAATGAGTTTTGTTAAGCTTGTAAACATATTTATAGAAGTAATATATGTGATGATATTCCATTAAGTGTAGAATATCATGATCATAGTAGTAATCCTATTTTTTATGAATGTGGTAGTTAGTACTATTACTAATAGAATTAAATCCATGCCACCTCAAGCTGAATTCTGTGCACCATATTCTCTTACATGGAATAGTGTTGCAGTATAAAAATCAATAGAAAATTCAATCTTATTAATGAACCAATAGTGTATAGAATTCTTAAATAATATTTTCCTAAACATTACATCATCCATATATTACATTTATTTTATGGAAATCCTGACACATATCTACACCTTCAAAAAATTTGACATTTTTGGAACAATTTAACAACGTCAAGTTTTTGTTGAGAGCCTCTTTTATGAGTGTAACCACTAAAGCTCTGTATTTCTTTAATTGTAACGCCTGCTAATACACACAAATATAAAATTGGAAAACTCAAATAATTTTTTTTTGTCCTACTTGGAGTTTACGCGTCAACACAAGTGACTGGAAGGGGCTACGATCAATTCTCAATAATCTTGACACAACGTTGACCGCATAGGCAACAAGGAAACATACAATACCCAACATGAACAATTCAATTTTCTCTTTGACGAGGCATTACATAAAAGTCCAAACACAAGACACAATTAGAGTTAAGGACATCCCATGATGAAAAATATTTTAAGGTTATGTATTTTCAAAAATGTCTTTCAAACTTGACTTTACGATCTAGAAGATTCATGTTTTGATTCACACAATTATTTTTACAAAGGTGAACTTATTTCTTTTATACTATTGGCTAATTAGCTTAAGACCAAGTTCTCTAAAAAAGGATCATCAAATATATGTCAATAACTTGTTTAATTTGTTTGATTTATAAAGGACATTTTTTCGTTCCTCACAAGGTTATTTATTCCTAATCGAGCTATAGAATCTTGGTTCCTGCCTCCATTGCACAAGGTGACAAGCAAAAGCTCCAGTTGTGGGGGAAAATATCGTTTCATTTTAGAACTACCACCTCCTTAAACAAGCATCAAACATTAAACAACAAAAGAGAAAATTACAAAGCACTTTGGAAGAATTTAGGGGAAGAAGATCGAGTTGGATTCATCTTTAAGATCTTATTAGATATTAACCAATATTTTATTGGGCTAAGAATCTATACAGAATGATTAAAGCTTTAACTTGACGAGATTGACATGAGCATGCAAATTACATTTTTCAAAAGTGTGAGAAGATTGAATGGTTGCTAATCAATCTCCTTCTACTTATTATGAGCTTACTATCTTCTGAAATTTAATCATCGGTTTCACCTTATGATCATTTAAGAATTCACATCGATGTTCATTATTTTACCTAGGGGTAGCAAGGTACATTTTTTTTCTTTACAAAGGATAGTTTCCTCTTTGATCATTTAAGGACTCAAATGTGATCAAGTAGATCACATCTACATTAATTTATTCATATATATGTAAATATTTTATTTTATCACTTTTATAAGAATCATCTAACCATTTTATTATGCTTAGAATTACATTGTTACTATGTCTTAGAAGGGTTTACAACACAACAATTTATCTCAAGAGAAAATTTTACCACTACACGTTTGGGAAAACTATTCATGGTTTCATCAATTCTTTCCAACATGATGCACAACTCAAAGGGAAAAACCAAATCTATTGAACTATGACTAGGGAAGAAGAGAGTAACAACATTGGTCACACTACTTTATAATATTCTTAGAATTTCCATAAAGCATTAAAATCACCCATAACCATATGGTAATCAACTTTTATATTTTTCATGATAACAAAACAATCCAAAGGTTCAATAGTTATGACAACATTACTCCACAACACATAATAATAAGGCAATAGTTTTCTTCTAAATTTCCCATAGAACCCATTCCTAAGTTTTACAACACAGAAGTATTCGTACAAAATAACTTCACAACCAAGTTTGATGCAATATTATACAAATCTTTCCCTCATCTACTCGCATAAGCCATCTACAAAAATTAATAACCTAAGTCAGTTCATGAGAAATATGGAAGATATGAATACACAAAGCAACAATAAGCTACTATCTAATAATATCAAGAAAGGAAACATTCTATTCAAAGAATTGGATCAAAGCTCTAAATACTAACAACTCCTTAAGTTATGATCAAATTTCCACCATGCCAATCTAAAAAGAATGTCTTATAATTCAATTATGAATATTGTCTCAAAAGCAACAAATATTTAACAATCATTTGAGAAGGTACCATTGGCCTCATAAGTCAGAAACAACAACCTAGTGTAATGGGGTTTCCCTCAAATAAAAAATTAGGTTATAAGATTGAGAATTGATATTGAAATCAATAACCTAAAATCATCAAAAGGTAACAAAAGCACAGACTACGATACTAAAATTATTAAAATGATAGAATTGAACAATTAATCCAGGAGGAACCACAAGATTCAAAGGTTAAACAAGAAAGGTCATGTGTATTAAAATTTCAATCATGCAATCATATAGATTATATGATGTAAATATAACACACAACCACAACTCAACAATGTTTAAAAGAGATGGCAAATAAATACTAGTTTTGGCTATTGAATCCAAGGAATTTTAATATCTTTCAAGAAGAGGCCACTTCTCTTATAAGCTAGTAACAACAAGCGAGAGTGAGAGAGAGTTTTATTAGATGAGTTTACATTTTAAACATCAATCCAATTTTTACAACAATAGGGATTTCAAAACCTCCTCTATAATTCTATAGTTTCATTTTAAAACAACGTGGATCACCACTTTCCATCAGAAGTTATTTTAAATTGTCCCTTGTTAACATATTCAAACCATTTTAAAATGTTCAATTACATTTATATGTTTCACCAAATTCCATTATCTTAACATCAACTTCAAATATAAATCTACAATGCATCTATATATAAATACCTCCAAATATCCCTAATGCTCTTAACCATTCTACCATAAGTCAACAATATATCAACACACATAAGTCATCCAAAAGTCAATAAAAATTAGTGAGATGCACAATTATATATATACCACCAAGAGTCATCACAAGTAGAATTAAGTCAAGGTAGTTCTAACAATAAAGGAGTACTATCCATAAACAGACAAATGTAACTCCAAATCTCGGTGACAAATTTTTTTTCTTACTGTTCAAGCTTCAAAGGAATGGTCAAATTTTCCCTTAAAGAAAACCTTAAACATCTTGGACCTATACTGATGATCAACAAGAAAATTGGGTATACATCTAGCATCATAAAAAATTATGTAGGAATAATCAAGGTCCAAAACAACTAGTAATCTGGGTACCTTAGCCAAAATAATCCCTCCAAGCATAAACCTAACCACTCATGTCAATTACACATAAGTTTTTTAAACTTGCTGGATGGATTGAATATCAAAAGGGTCGTTACTTAGTCTGAGAAAAGAGGACATGGAGGTCCAAGGAACCTCGACAACTTCACCACTAAAGGTTGGGCACATCATACAAGCAATTGACATTACATAATTATTTACATAACCTAAAAGGATGATTAAGTTTATATAAAACTATAGTCTCTCTCCCAACCCAGATTGGGTTCACTCTAGTGGTTGTCTGCTAAAGTAAAGTTGTCATAACCCATGGTAACTGTGCTCAACATACCTAGAAGAAAATCAAATCTAGATAATAAGCTCATATGAAGAGCAAGAGGTTTATATATACAACAGGATTGCTTTCACCACAACATTTACTAGCTATAAACACCTTAATAACCTTTTTACTCAATCATAGAAATGTCATTAGTAATGGTTGGATGTCTTTTACTTCAGCATGAAAACATAATAGCTAGTGTAGGATGAAAATAGATCCATGGTATCCACTTTAACACTAACAATGATTAAAGCCAAAATAATAAGATTAAAGAGGAAAGGAGAGATTTCCCACAAGGCATAAAAACCCACAACAAATGCAGTAAAGACAAACCAAATTTGGGGAAAAGAAGGTTCTATTTCATGATATTTTTAAATTTTAGCAGTTATAGGAATGATAGGTTTATCTTTCCTGATTCTCTAATGTCTACAAGTCGCATGGACACCTAAAAGACCTTCAGCAACACTTCTCAGGTTGAATCTTGTCTCCTCCACTAGCTGGGTGCTAAAACCACACTCACTCCCATGTTGGCACAGGAAGGGATCTCCAAAATCCATGAGGGGCATCAGGCAGAAATAAATGTGGTCTCAAAGACTATGACTACAATATAGACACAAAATGGGTTTATTGAAAAGGCATAGGAAACATGAGAGATACAGGGTAAAATGTAGACTCCATAACCTTGCAAACATCCTCCCACCCTGCATCAAAATGGAACTGTTAGAGCAAGGTATGGACATCAAACAAAGCACAATAGAAATCAGATTTTTTCCAAATGTAAAAGAATGTGCCTCTAAAGCCACATATGCAATGTGTGGAAACATCCACGAGGCAAGCAGTAGTTGATGAAATTCCTCAAAGTGATGGGGTCTCAAGGGAGACATCACGATTGAAGGATAAGAACAAAAAAAGGAAAAACAAAAACAAAACTTCCTGCAGAAGAAAACGTCTTGCTCCAAAACTCCCATGCCAGCATACACGCAGCCATAGAAAAAAATAATAGCTTGGAAACACAGTAATAGCATCCATCCAAGCATCAGAAGAAAATATTTTTATCAATTGTTGAAGTTAGAGGCACCCAATAATAATAACAAACAATAGGTAGAACAAGGAGAAAAGCCACGATTGCAGGAAAAATGCACACAAGGGAACTCCAACGAGGCTTCGCTCAGTTCTCCCTTTCTTACAACCAACAATTTTCCACCTTTTCAGATCCCATTTCCGAAAGGAATGCATACAATACCAATCCACATGCACATGTTACCAAAAGACAAGAACAGGGAAGGTTAAAAGAAAAATAGGGTTGAAAATATGAACCAAATAAGAAAAAATAGTGCCCAGGAGAGAAGATATACAGAGGGGGGGAAATTAATTGCATTAAATATTGACAATTTCATCGAGCAGGGAGAAAGATATGGGTGAGGCACACAACCTCCCACCATACGCCAATAAAGACAAAAAATAAGGATAAAAGGATTCCATTAGACCGCATGCCAAATAAGAAGATTATTTGCCATTAATTTCAAAGAATGTGAGGAGCCAAAAAAGGTGGAAAATGGTGGTTGAATCTTTGAACACGACATAGGAAAATGACCAACCATGGTGCCACAATGGGGAATCCTCTTCATTTGAGTGAACCGAGGCTCAGTCTAGAGAAGCGACCAGTAAAAAAATAAAATGGCTAAATGATAATAATTTGTACTAAAATTGATGACAATCAACAATAGAATAATAAAAATAATATAATCAATAATCAATAATTAAAATAATAATATCATCATTATTATTATTATTATTATTTTATAGCTTAAAATAGTTATTTATTGTAATCATAATGGTCCGAACTCAAAATCAACAATTTAAAATAATAATTACAATGGATATTTCTTTTAACCGGACATGTCCTAACAACACCAAATCATCATTTGAGCCGCCTACTAGGATTGTTGAACACGATCTGCCTTAAACAAGATAATCGTAAAGGGCACTACAGAGGCCCTCCACTAGACGCATCGACACAGACATAAGGAGACAAGAAGGGGAGGAAGGATGCTAATTCTACTCTACGAGAAGGTCAAATTCAACTAACGGTCAACGGGAGCACACACACAACCACTCTGTGCTTATCTATAGGGTCATTGAAGAAAGAACTGGGGTAACGTCGAATAGGGAATTACATTCTCCTCCCCTTAAGTAAGCATCATCGTCGATGTGACACAAAATTGAAGGAAGGAAAGGTAGTAAGCAAATAAGAACAAAAAAAGATGAAAGTAAACCTTAAGGTTTTAATTTTAGTCATTAAGGCATGGCCATAGGGTAGCCTTTAAATTTTTTTTTGAAAAATGATTAACTTTCAAAATTCTGTGAAGATTGGTAGTTACCTCTTATTCATTATTTAATTTGTCTCTTTCTATTTACATTATTCCTAATTCAAGTTCTTTGAAATTTCATGGTTGTAGAGTTTTAGTTTATTCTTTCGTATGGGTGCCCAACGTGAACTTCTATCACAACACCCTACCAGGGTAATACACAACACTATTGATTCACAAGCATAATTTTTTACATGCTTCCATGAGGATACTATGCCATAAGAGCTTAACCAAATATGGAAGAGAATAGACATGGTCGAGATAACATAGTAGTTGTCACACATCTATGAGTGACATATAATACTCAAACAAGAGTGTACTATAACAACCAAAAATTCCCACAATTCCATAGATGAATATTTCACATAACTCAGAACAATAGCAGTAGATACATAATGTCAACAAAGTCATCAAAGCCATATCCAAAACATCACAAAACATATCTAACTAACATGAGTAACACATACATCATAGCACCACTCCCAAGAAATTACAACTCAACATACCTCCTGAAGCATCAATCATACACATAAGTCTCGTATGCCTCCTGCAAGTCTCTTAGGTATCCCTCAATCTCTTATGCCTCCCTCATGTCTGTTATACCTCCCTTAATTTCTTATGCCTCCCACAAGTCTCTTATTCCTCTCTCAATACCTTATGCCTCCCTTAATCTCTTATGTTTCCCTCAAGTCTCTTATTCGTCCCTCAATCTCTTATGCCTCCCTCAAGTAGTAATAAATAAATAAAATTTCATTTTGGCTCCCAAAAGAAGTCGGTTTCCCTATGCCCCTAGGCAGATAGTGTCCACACACCCCTAACCCAAGAGACATAATAAATCATGGTTTCACAACCTACTAGTTATCTATAACTCCTTGGGGCATAACCCCATACAACAACGTGGGTCCATAGGTCCCACCATTCAATGGTACATCCCCTAACCCTATTCGACACATCATGAAAATAGAACAAGCATAGCAATCTGATTCAAAAGCCAAGTGGCAAAGTACAAGACTTGGGCAAGGTGGTAAAATTTTAAAAATCTAAAAGAAGATACAAATCCAAGTAAAACAAATGGCCAAATAGCCATAGTTAGTGCAAAAATTTTCAAGTTAGGACCACAAACCAAGGAAATGGCCAAAAATATAAAACATGGAAATCAAGAAAACTCCTAGTCCTTGCAAAAATAAAATAAAAAAGGTTCAATTTACCAATAAAATACATATATAATCATAGCACATTACGATGACTATGTGGCCTTATTTGGCCACCAAGGGGGTACTCAACGAGTTTATGGAACTCAAAACATCGAGCCTCAGCTTGTAAAATAGCATATCAATAGTAAAATTGTCATAAGCTCCATCTGAATCATCCTGCCATAACTTCGACAAGGCTAAACATAGTCAAAGCTACACTTAGGTTGCATCTATACAAAAACCACAAGGAGAAAGAAAAAGAGGAGCATAGGTTTCCATCTTCTGAGCCTAAACTGAGCTCAAGCTACTAGCCCATGGTACACATTCCTTCACTCCAGATATACACTTCTATCGATTTCCCTTGGGGTCGGTTAGTGTAACTTTCACAACATAATATGAAACTACATCACTAAAACAATGGTGGTTCACACACCTTACCATAGTTTCTTACACATGGCACCAATACCGGGTATATCACATAATTTACATTCACAGTTTAGCACACACCAAATCATTCCATGTTCTACGCCAAGGGAAATCATTGTACAATAGGGATAATATACCCACCATATGTCCCTAAATCATGACATGAATCATTACATATCACATGAATTACATTTATGATGAGCACAATTAAAACATACAGTTAACTACCAAATAACAATGGGACACACACATTTCCATAAAAATGATAATGAAATCATTATGAAGTCCAGTTCACTACAAACCCACATTGTCACACAACATATCAGTACACCCCCACATCACAAATATCAAAAGGATCTAACACTCCGAAATCAACAATCACATTCCTTTCACATAGACAACAGGACAATGTTTCACACTCCAATTCTTAGAGAATTCATGAAAAAGAGAGAATAATCTTATCTCCACACATCAACATGCTAAAAATTATGCACTAAGTGACATACACAGCAAGTGCACTCACAATATCTCAATTTCTACATAGTTAAAATCATGCTTATATCACAATACTCTTCCAATATTCACCAACATCACACAACACCATCACAACTTGAATTTGTCCTAGTGGTTTGAGAGCATGAACATCCGCTCTAATACCAATGTAACGCCCACTAATACACACACAAATACAACACTCGAAAACTTAGATAACGTTTTTTTGACTTACTTTGAGTTTACATGCCAACACAATTGAAAAGAAGTGGCTACAATCAATTCTCAATAAGCTTGAAACAATGTTAACCACATAGGCAACAAGGAAACAAACAACACCAACATGAACAATTCAATTTTCTCTTTGAAAAGTCACATTGTAAAAGTCCAAACACAATACATTGTTACAACTAAGGGCATCTGACAGTGTATAATATTTTAAGTTTATGTATTTTTAAAAATGTCTTTCAAACTTGACTTTATGATCTAGAAGATTCATGTTTTGATTTGCACAATTCTATTTACAAAGGTGAAACTATTTATTTTATATTATTGATTAATTATCTTAAGATCAAGTTTTCTAAAAATGGATCATCAAATATATGCCAATAACTTGCTTAATTTGTTCCATTTGTAAAGGAAATTTTCCATTCCTCACAAGGGTATTTATTCCTTCTCAAGCTATAGAATCTTGGTTCCTACCTCCATTACACAAGGTGACGAGCACAAGATCCAGTTGTGGGAGAAAATACCATTTAGTTTCAAAACTACCACCTACTTGAACAACGATCAAACATTTAACAACAAAAGAGAATATTACAAAGCACTTTGGAAGAAGTTGGGGGAACATGACCAACTTTGATTCATCTTTAAGATCTCATTAGATATTAACAAGGATTTTATTTGGCTAAGAACCTATCTATAATGATTAAAGGTTTCACTTGACAATATTGACATGAGAATGCAAATTACATTTTTCAAAAGCATAAGATAGATTGAATGGTTGCTAATCAGTCTCTTTCTACTTATTATGACCTTACAATCTTCCAAAATTTAATCATTGATTTCACTATAAGATCATTTAAGAATTCACCATAAAATGATAATGTTCATTATTTTAGCTAGGGGTAGCAAGGTATAAAATTTTTCTTTAGAAAGGATAGTTTCCTCTGAAATCACAAAAGGACTCAAATTTGATCAAGTATATCACATCTACATTAATTTATTCATATATATGTAAATATTTTATTTTATCACTTTTATAAGGATCATCCAAACATTTACTATGATTAGAATTACATTGTTACTATGTCTTAGAAGGGTTTACAACACAACATTTTATCTCAAGAGAAAATTTTACCATTACCCGTTTGTGAAACTATACATGGTTACATCAATTCTTTCCAAAACGATGCAAAACCCAAAGGGAAAAATCAACTCTATGGAACTATAAAAAGGGAACAAGAGAGTAACAACATTGGTCATGCCACACTACACTATTCTTCTAATATCTATAATACATTAGAATCACCCATAACCATACGGTACTCAAATTTTATATTTTCCACGATAAAAAAACAATTCAAAGTTTCATTAGTTACCAAAACATTACTCCACAACACATAATACTAGGGAATTGGTTTTCTTCTAAATTTCCCACAAAACCCATTCCAGAGTTTTAGAACATAAAAGTATTTGTACAAAAGAACTTCACAATCAAGTCTGATGCAATATTCTATAATTCTTTCCCTCATCTACCTGCATAAGCCATCTGCAACAATTAATAACTTGAGTCAATTTGCGAGAACTGAGAAACATAAGACTACACAAAGCAACAATAATATACTATCTAACAATATCAAGAAAGGAAACATTCTATTCCAAGAATTGGATCGAATATCTAAATACTAACAACTCCTTAAGTTATGATAAAATTTCCACCACCAAACTAAGAAGAAAGTCTTATACTTAAGTTATGAACATTTTCTAAAAAGAATTAAAATTTAGAAATCATTTGAGAAGGGACCATTGGCCTGATAAGTTAGAAACAACGACCTAGTATAACGAAGTTTCCATTGAATAAACAATTAGGTTATAATATTGAGAGTTGATATTCAAATCAACAACCTAAAATCATAAAATGGTACCAAAAGCACAAGATATGATACTAAACTTCTAAAATGATAGAATTGAAAAATTAATCTAGGAGGAACCACACAATTCAGAGGTTAAACATAAAAGGTCAGGTGTATTAAAATTTCAATCATGCAATCATATAGATTATATGATGGAAGTACAACACACAACAACCACTCAACAATGTTCAAAAGCGATGTCAAATAAATAATTGTTTCAGCCATTGACTCGAAGGAATTTCAAAATCATTCAAGAAGAGGCCATTGCCCTTATAGGCAAGTAATAAAAGTGAGAGGAAAAGAGAGTTACGTCATACAAGTTAACATTTTAAACATCAATCCAATTTTTACAACACTAGGGATTTCCAAACCTCCTCTATAAGTCTATAGTTTTGTTTTAAAAAAATGTGAATCACCACTTTCAATGACAAGTTCTTTTAAAGTATCCCTTGTTAACATATTAAAACCATTCTAAAAAGGAATATTGCATTCATATGTATCACCAAAAGCCATTATCTTAACATCAACTTCAAATATAAATCAACAATGCATCTATATATAAATACCCCCAAATATCCCTAATGCTCTTAACCATTCTATCATAATTCAACAAGATATCAACACACATACGTCATCAAAAATTCAATAAAAATCAGTGGGATGTACAATTATATATATACCACCAAGATTCATCATGAGTAGAATTAAGCCAAGGTAGTTCTGACAAAAAAGGAATATTATCCATAAAAACACACATCTAACTCCAAATCTTGGTAACAAAAAATCTTTTATTACGTTTTAAGATTCAAAGGAATGGTCAAAGTACCCCTTAAGGAAAACCTTTAATGTCTTGGTCCTATACCAATGATCAACAAGAAAATTGGGTATACGTCTAGTGTCATAAACAATTATGCAGGAATACTAAAGGTGCAAAAAAACTAGTAATTCAGGTACCTTAGCCAAGATACTCCCTCCAAGCATAAACCTAACAACTGAAGTCAACCACACATAATTTTGGTAAACCTTCCAAATGGATTGAATATCAAAGGGGTCATTACTTAGTCCAAGAAAAGAGGACATGTAGGTCCAACGAACCTCGACAACTTCAGTACTCAAGGTTGGGCACATCAAAGAAACAATTAACATTACGTAATTATTTCCATAACCAAAAATGGTGATTAAGTGTCTATAAACCTATATTCTCTCTCCCAACCTAGATTGGGTTTAGTCTAGCGGTCTGATAAATTAAAGTTGTCATAACCCATGGGAACTATGCTCAACATACTTGGAAGAAAATCAAATCTAGATAGTAAAATCATCTGAAGAGAAAGAGATTTATAGATACAGTAGGATTGCTTTCACTACAACATTTACTAGCTATAAACAACTTAATAAATTTGTTACTCAATCACAGAAATACATTTAATAATGGTAGGAGGTCGTTTACTTCAGCATGAAAACATATAAGCGAGTGTAGAAGGAAAATAGATCTATGCTATCCTTTTTAATACTTAAAACTATTAAAGCCAAAACAAGAATATTACAAGAGGAAAGGAGAGATTTCCCATAAGGTATATAAACCCACAACAAAAGTAGCAAAGAAAAACCAAATTCAGGGAAAAGAAGGTTCTATTTCATGATATTTCTAAATTTTAGCAATTGTAGCAATGGTAGGTTTATCTTGTCTGGTTCTCTAACTTCTACAAGTCGCATGGACACCTCATAGACCTATAGCAGCACTTCAAAGGTCGAATCTTCTCTCTTACACTAGTTGGGTGCTAGAAACCACACTTAATCCCACATTGGCATAGGTAGGGAGCTCCAAAATCCACTAGCCGCATTAGTTAGAAATAAATGTTGTCTCAAAGACTACCATGACTGTAGTATATACAAAAAATGGGTTTATTGAAAAGGCCTAGGAAACATGATAGAGACAGGGAAAAAGATAGACTCCACAACCTTGGAAACATCCACCTAGCCTACATCAAAATGGAACGGTTACAGCAGGGTATGGACATCTAACGAAGCATAATGGAAATAATTTTTTTTCCTAAATGTAGAAGTAGGTGCCTCTAAAGGAATGTATGTAATGTGTGGAAGCATCCTCAAGGCATGAAGAAGTTGAAAAAATGCCTCAAAGTGATGGGGTCTTAAGGGGGTCACCATGATTGCAGGATAAGAACTAAAAGAATGAACAACAAAACAAAACAACTTGTAGAAACAAAATGTCTTGCTCGAAAACGCCCATGCCAACATACATGTAGCCAAAGACAAAAATAACAGCTTGGAAACATCCTAAGATCATCCATCTGAGCATTACAAGAAAATACTTCCATTAATTTTTGCAGTTGCAGGCACCTAGGAAGAATATTGAACAACGTGCACAAGAAGGGAAATCTAATGAGGAAAAATGCACGGTTGTAGGAAAAATGCACACAAGGCAAATCCAATGAGGCTTCACTCAGTTTTCCATTTCCTGCAACCAATAGTTGTCCACCTTTTCATCTCCCATTTCTAAAAGGAATGCAACCAATACCAATCCGCATGCGTAGGTTACCAAAAGACAAGACCCGTCTAGATTAAAAGAAAAACATGGTTGAAAATATGAACCCACTAAGTAAAATCAATGGCCAATAGGGCAGATATACAGAGAGGGGGAGAAATTAATTGCATTAAAACTTGACATGTGCATCCAGCAGGGAGAAAGATATGGGTGAGGTGCCCAACCACCCACCATATGCTAATAAAGACCAAAAACAAGGAGAAAAAGTGTCCAATAGACCTCGCGCCAAACAAGAAGACAATTTTCTATTAATTTAAAAGAATGTGAGGATCCAAAAAAGTGGGGGGGGGGGGGAATGGTGGTTGAATCTTCGAATGCAACATAGGACAACGACCAACCACAACGTCACAATGGATAATCCTCTTCATTTGTGTGAACCGAGGCTCGGTCTTCGGAAGTCACCAACAAAACAATAAAATGGCTGAATGATAATAATTAAAACTAAAAATGATGACAATTGATAGTAAAATAATAATACAATATAATCGTCGATCGAAAATTAAAATAATAATATCATTATTATTATTGTTATAATTATTTTACAGCGTCAAATAGTTATAAATTATAATCATAATAGTCGGCACTCACACGTGACAATTTAAAATAATAATTATTATGGATATTGCTTTTAACTAGACACGCCCTAACAACACCAAATTGCCATTCTAGCTGCCTACTAGGATTTAAGAACATGATTTTTGGTAAACATGGTAATCGTAAAGGGCACTGCAGACACCCTCCACTAGAAGCATCGATGAAGACACGGGGAAACAAGATGGGGGAGATGCTAATTCTTCTCTCCAAAAAGGTCGAAGTCAACTAACGTTCTACACGAGCACACACACAACCATTCCATGCTTATTAATAGGGTCATCGAAACAAGAACTAGGGTAACGTCAAATGGGGCATTACATTAATCGTCTTCCTAATGGACGTTCTTAATTCTATAAGAAGCGATTATAATCTAGTATATTCAAATTGACGGTCCACAAGTTAGATATGACTACTTTCCATCATTACATTTCAGTGAATAGATTCCATGATATAAAAATTTAAATTATGTGTGTGTGTGTAGTGCGTACTAATTGGGAATTACACTAAATATAGGTTATCGACATCTCTGCTGCTTTATAGGAATTATATATCAGATTTACAATTACAAGTAAGCATATAATTAAACTATTGATCACCTTCAGCCTAAGTAGTTATGAGTAAGGGGCATCCATGTCGTCAAAGTCACCGAGGACATGATCCTAGCGTCAACCGTTTTGACTCTTTATGTTGGGTAAAACTAAACTAGTGATCACCTTCAGCCTAAGAAACTATGAATAAGGGGCATCCATACCGTCAAAGTCACTCAGGGCATGATCCTAGCCTCAACCATTTTGACTCTCTGTGTTGGATATCTCTAGGTTTTTCACTCAACAAGACTTTATACTTGGTGGGCCCATTGAAAGCCTAACAACATAACCCATAAACCAAAAATCCTTCAATAAATATTAATATATTGACCTTAAAATATGAAAATAAAATATTTTTTTTTTGGCATTTTATAGTTCACTCCTTTTATACTCAAGAAATTACATGATAAATTATACTTTCTTTACTAATGGAGGATGCACATGAATGCGCACAAATCTCTGCAGCAAGTTTAGAGTATAAATAAATTGATAATGATAGTAAAAAATATGTATAAAATCATACAAATAAAATTCTTACATAGACGACACAATGTTCATCATACAAGTACTTGATCTTGGGTAGCAATTAAACCATGAAGGAAGGAACTAATCTCGTTTGGTTAGTCTAATAATAGCCACATGACATCATGCATCTGATCCTAGATAAATGATTAATAACTTACATTCAACCTTATAAATCCAAACCTCTTCACCATCTTGAAGGGATAAATGGGTAATACGTTTTTAACTATCATGTCACGAATGGAATCCATGAAAATGTTTGTTGCATTTTTTGAAAAAAATCTAAAATAAACTAAGCCTAAGTAAACTATATCATTCGATATAGGAAAAATTGCATTTCAGGATGTTCCTTTATGAAATTTGTTTCCTAACTATACGTTTTCCTTTAAATTTACTTAGATAATGATGAGTAGTACCTCACTGTGTCAGCTAAGTCTGATTGTTTGTATTCCATTTGGACATATTATGAAGGTCAAATCCATTGATCTAATAGTCTAAAATTGGCCAGGAACATTTTTTTTAAAATTACCGTAAACTTAAGATTTTTATATATTTTTCTCGACTTTATGGAATAAACCAAGGTTTGGTTAGATCCTTCATTCATGGTGGTATTTCATGTAAAAAAAAATTGGTCTATTGAAAGTGTTATGGGTTTTTAATTTTTTTTTGCATTCTAACGGGTTTTTAGATTTTAATGTTTTCTGGAGTTATTGGGGAATAAAAAGTATATTGTCACATTGAGAAAGATTGATGTTGATTCTGTAATGAGAAACACGTTGTTTTTAAATTTATTGATTTTTGGTGATATGTGTGTGTATTTTGCAGGAAATTTGAACTCTTTGATGTGGATCCAACTGCAAGAGGTTGAAATACCTCCAAAACACACACAAAAATTTTTGCAAATAAAACCCAAAGTTTCAAAATAGATTTCCTCTCATTCTAAAATCCATACTAATCTTTTACATCATTACAATCTTCTTTTTATTTCACGTCTTCTCTAAAAAACACTAAAATGGTAAAAAACCCTAAAATGCAAAAAATTAACTACTAGCAAAACAAATCAGATAGGCCCCAAAATTTACGTACCAAATATGCCTTCATAAATTAAGGCTCATGCAACATTTTGAATTATTCTAGCAAGCAAAATAAAAGTGATTAAAACTCTAAGACCTAGTCAAAAGCAATGAAAATGTACAAAGTCAATTTTAGGCCACTAGATAAAGAAATCTGGCCCCAGAAATGTGCTACAAGGGCTGCAATATTTTAGGATGATCCAACGATGGGATCAAAATTTATGGTCTCCACAAGTTATGTTGCCGCATCACTATTGCAATTGGATCCAAATCAATTTGTATCATAGCATGATTTGGAAGTGAGGGTAATATCTATTACATTCATCTGTGTGATTTGATACTCTTGTTTTATATAAAACACTTAGATGAAAGAGAGGATGTTATGTCCATATGAATAGGCATATACATGAGATACCCAAACACATTTTTAATCTCACAAGAGAAGTTACTCGCATCAGATGTAGACCCAAACCCAAACAATATTACCTAAAATTTACCTCCATTAAGGAATGAATGGGGCGATCAAGAATAAAATGAAAGAGATGAAGAAACATTGAAGGAGAGTTTATTTGAGGAGATAAAAATAAAAGATTTGGAGGAAAATAATGAGGGAAACTAGATTAAGGACTCGATAAATCCCACAAAAAACTTCTCTGAGTATGAAACAATATAAGAGGAGAAGAAGGTTATGTTTATAGCTACTAAGTTGATCAAAAGTTCAATGATATGGTTCGATCACCTACGAAATTAAAAGAAAATAAAATGAAAGGAAACGGTCCAAAAGTGGAATAAAATGATTAAATTCGTGAAAGAAAAGTTTCTTCCTCTAGATTATGCCCATAAACTATTATGATGGTTTTGAAACATAATATAAAAGGATAACAACAGTGAAGAGTATACCAATTAATTTTAAAACGTATTAATTTGGGTGGAATAGGGAGAGTTCGAATGAAATAAGGCTAAAAGGTATATAAATGGGATGAGTTATACCACACATGAGAAATTGACTATGCTATGAATCTATATACTAGATGATTCCTATAAATTCCCATTTAATGACTAAGAAAAGAACAAGAGTATTAATTTAAGAAGATTATTGAAGAGATAACTATTGACATAATTTTCACCCCTGGAAAAAAGGGAAACTCAAAAATTCATTTCAGATTGAAAGGATTGATTCAATGGACTGAGCTAAGGGACAAAAAGGAAGGTTTCTTAATGTTTTGAGTTCCAGCAAATTGAAAAGCAATGCAATATGTAGCTATTTGTGTTGTTGCAGAATGCAACACCTCACATGTGTTGTCATTCCCATTCGTCTTTAGCAAAGAAATAAAGAATCCCCAAATGATTGGTGCATAGACTTGATGATGGTGGGAATCACAACAGATGTGGGATCTTTCATCTCATAACAACAAACAAAGTTGTTTATTGCATGTATAAGAATACATTATTGAGTTATAGGTACATAAATTTTATTATTTCTTTTTGTTTAAGCACTATTAATTATGTATTTAGTTGTTCAATTCATCATATAATCAATATTTATCATAAAGTTGACTTAAAAAAGAAATAGACAACTCAATTACAGAAAGTAATGTCATTTATTCATAAAAAACTCCAGTGTCTCCCACACAAGCCATGGGATGCAACTTATTTTAATTAAAGTAAAAGATGCATGTACATAAGTCTGAAATAAAAATAATAAAGAGAAAACCCACCATTACCTTTTGTGTCTTCTCTTGCTCTTCATCATATTCAGTTAACACTTCTTCATCTTCATCTTCTGCATCATCCCCAGCTATCCTTTGGAAGCTACATCATTGTACCTGGGGAAAAGAAGGGAAATGGTCGTCAATAATTGAGCTCTGGGTTTTATCAGTATGCTTTTGCTATTAGTTTTAGGAAAATGAATGTTTTGAAGTCAAGTATGCATAAGATACATCAGAAATACTAGATGTAAAATCATATCATACAGAAGTACATGGGATATTCTAAGAATCTATACGGACAAGAAGAAGAAAAATCACTATAGTATACAAGAGAGGCTGCAAGCCTATTATTTTCTAAGTATTTTTCTTAAGTGTGCAGGTACATGTAGTAGATGAAAAGAAAATACTAACTATTGTATTTACAAGAATAACAAATTAAATTTCCAAGAAACAATTTTTTAAAAAATTTCATGCCGAAGTAGGCATTGAATGACACTGTTTCATCAAGCAAGGACTATGCATTGTCAATGTCAAAGTACAGATTCAGGGAATGAACATTCATGGGAAGATAAGATACAACAGAAATAAGTACAAGCATTCAACATACATTTTCTACTAAAGCAACATCATACAAGTTTGAATGCATCTCAAACATGATCAAAAGCATGGCACCATCAACAAGTGAAATAAAATTGATGAAAGCTAAAGATCAAGATTGGCATTATATTATAGCTAGTGATCACTTTAGATTAAAGAGATTTTTTTTATCAGGTATTAGGGTAATCATTAAAGTTTGGGATTTAACTTTAGTCATCAAAATAATTTGTAGCAAATAATGGCATCCATTTTCAAGTATTAAGGTACAACTTTCAATTTCAATAAAATATTTCCAACTTACATATGCAAAGAAGGTACACATTAAAGAATATTTATACATGTTGTTTGAGTACAAATTTTTCAAGAATTTCAAAAAAATCATTGTCAAGATGATGTAACAAGTCGCTAAGGAAGCTTGAGTCTCAGAAATCAGGAAATAACCTACAAGCTACAAAAATTTAGCTATAAATAGAAGAGAACGGAAAAACTACAATAAAGTATTTGACTCAAAACAAAATAAAAGGTTAATTCATAGGCTACAACTACCTACAGTGAGGAGAAAATACAATTTTCCAGATGACTAAGGTCTTTTCAATGTTTGGCTTAAATATTCTTCAAATATTGTAACCAGTTTTTATTTTCAAGAAAGAGAAACGGATAAGCTTTGTAGTCACACATCAACATGAAGAGAACATATTCTTCTGGGAGATTACTCTAATATCACTTCCATTGAAGCTACAAAAGGTACAATAATACCTTAATTGACAAGTTCAAGAGTACCTAGTACAACATACCTTAAAAAATCAAATGCAATCATGATACAGAGTTCTTAGATCTCAAAGCACATAGACATAATTTTTTGATAAATATCTAAAGTAACAATGTTGATGGTGAAAGAAGGAATGAATATCTAGTTGCATAACTTCAAGCATCAATCAAAGAAGGTCAAAACATATTACATATCCAAGACTATACAATGATACAAAGAAGTATAAACACAAACAACAGAGAAATATGTACCCAAAGTGTCATTCAAAAATAAGCTCGAAAGCTCAAGCAGATGAAAATCTAATTAAATACTCAGAAATCGAAATCATCTCAAAAACAAAATCAGAACCAGTTTTAGTGAAAGTGCATCTATGATAGAAAATCATGAAAATTTTCATAACCTACAAAGAGAATTCAACATGCAAGCTTTGAAAGAGAACAATTCGGGCTCGAGAGGTTAAAATACCCAAAACACAAAAAACCCGGATCCTCAGAATAGAAAGATCAAATTATTTTTTCTTAATTTTACAAAGGAGAGCCTCAAAATGAGCTACAATGCATAAGTCTCATACAAAGCAATGCACAACTTCAACATAGCAAAGTGTTGTGCACGATTCTCAATACCAAACACAGAGCTGAAGGAAACAAATCAGCTACAACAAAATTGATTTGAGCCAAAATAGATTTGTAAATGTAGAGATGAAACAAAATCCTTAGCACATACAATGGAGGTCTCAATCTTGGAGACAAAATATAACAGGTTTTATTCAAAGGAAAGTATGTAGAAATAAATTTGAACAATAAACATCAAACCTAGATCTAGGTAAATCTTAATGAACCTTGGAGACACATACTATGGTAATCCAAATAAATACAGAGCTTATAAAGCTAAGGTTTTAGAGCTTGAGTAACAAAAAACAGGTGACAATGTAGAAAATATTCATTATTTCGAGCCACAATACAACAATATGCAAGTACAGATAAAAAAACACTTCATATGTCATGGCCATTAATATTTTTCATATTTATACAAAGAACTTTCCAATTTCAGTTGAACCCATGAAACCCTTGAAGAATAGAATGAAGGAATGCTAAAATGAAGACCCAGAGTTCCATTATAGCTTGAAAACTATCCAAGTCCTAAAGACAATAGGAAATGAAAAGGGTTTTAATATCCAGGAAAACATTTCAGAAACAGAAGCATGGAACTCGAAGAAATGAAGGCATCACAAGTAAAAGAACCAATTTTTAGAAAATAAAGCAGATAAATACCTGCCTATGGGCTCAAAAATCTCATAGAATATCATCCATGGTGACCACCTCTCAGGAGTGAACAAATAGCGTAAATAAATGGCCATAAAAAGTATGAATATAGGGTCACAGAGAATATCAAAACCTTCAATAATGGCACCTTCTTTATTATTTTTCCAGGGATTTTCCCACTCCCAGAGGAGCTAGAAAACGAAATGATAAGGTTCGAAATGCATTTTATCTCCTTAACTCACCTACTGAGTTAATCGAACTCATCAATATTCAAAGCACAAACAACAACGCTACACAGTGACCTCTAACTCAACCACTAAGTTTTCTTAACCCAACCAAGATTATGGAAAAAAACCAACGTGTCAAGCAGCAATGAAACCCGAATTCCATTAGAGTAAAAAAATCAACAAAAATCAAATTAAGGGGTGAGTCATCGTGGGAAGGGGAACCAAGTTTCCCACCCAATCATTATACATTGTTGACTACAGTCTGTGATGAAATTATCAAAAAGGTCGAATCATTTAACTATATTATTTCCTTAACCTTAAAATAAGGTCTACTTTATAGCATGTGCCATGTATTTATGCAAGAGTAACCTAAAGAATTATTATTTAATCAAGTATATACCAAGTTAATGAGGGGATAATAATGGGTCGAGTAAAATAAATTTTTCTTTACCTTAAACTTAAAAAATTTAACTTATTTTTTTCCAAGGAATCTCATACTCTCCAAGGTGGGTAATATTATGGGAGGAACATTATTTCTAGCATGTGCACAAGTGGCTACAAAAAAAAATTGGTTATTGCCATTTTTGCAAAGAGGGAAGATATTTTCTTTTGAATGTGCATAGGTGGCCCCTCGAAGAAGAAGATAGAGATGTCATTATCAGCATGTGATTACCCTTCTTGCACAGTTGTCACATCAAGACCTTACTAGTAAACAAAGAGAGGATAATTTTAATCATTCCCTACAGGACATAATAGTTAGAATGTACCTTGGAGGATACTTTTACATCAAGGAAAGGGATAATATTAGCCAAATTATTCACCTAGATTTATTTATTGTATCAGAATTAAATTAGTCAACTACACCTTGATTGGAGATGTTTTTTTGTAATTAAAAAGATATTATTGCCTCATTGTAACAATATGTTATTTTCTTCCTTTATTTATTCATAATTAAGGTTAATAATAACATGCAAGCGTAGTTAGACTTAGTTTATTTTTAGGGGGTGGGACAATTTTTTTTGTTATATACTGTGTGCCTTAGTAAAGGACAAGGAGGAATTTTTGGTGGTACTGAGTGTTGAAGCCCATTTTGGCCAGTTTTTCCCTTAAATGAGAACCAATTATTTCCTTTCCAATACTTTGTAGTGGTGTGTATTATTTTATTAAATCTTGTGAATTTAAATTCCCTGAATAAATTAGCTTATCTTGCTGTAAAATTTATGCTTCTGCATTGTCTTAGTGTGTAATTTATCAGATGTGTTGTTGTGACTAGTCCCTCAACACAAAAGTGGTTTTCCTTAGGATTAGAATGAAACCCATTGGTTCATTCTCCTTTAATTTTTTATCACTATATTGTGTATGTTACTCATTTAATTTAGTGTATCACCCCATTTAATTTAAGTTTTAATTCATCTTTCCCCCTTAAATCCTACAGTTAATAAGTTTTAGGATACATCAATAAAGAAACGAACTTGTAGTCCTAAAGACTCGACTAAAAATAGGGAGACCCACAACCTTGAGGTGCTCCCATTGTATCTACAAAAGTGAGGGAGAGAAAAACTTAGAAAACGTGTTTTCCCTCAACACAGGTTGCACTTTTAAGAGATAACAATGACCATTGTCATATCCAATTAGAGGAAAAAATAGATTTGACTCCCTCAGAGGTGAATCCTTCAATTTAGAAGGGCAACAAGAATCTGGTCTAGGCCACAGTAGCTACCAAAGAGGTAGGGGGTTGTAAAGATGAAGAGGATATGACAGATTATGATGTTGGAAGATCCCCCAAAGGAATTATACCTATTATTCATATGGTGAAAAAGGGAATGGATATTGTGAGTGTTCGGAGTATCCTATGCATGAGAGATGGAAATCATAACACTTGTGAATAAATATCGTTGAATTTGAAGAAGACGAAGAAATCGAGGTTGTAACAGACTTGGGTAAAACCCTCGTAAAAAGGAATATGATGATTACCTCGAGGAAGTACAAATAACAACATAGTGTTAATGGTGATTTATGGCTCCAGAAAAATATATTTTGAACATCATGCACCTCTGCAAGGAAGGAATGTAAATGAATAATTGATGGTGGTAGTTGCTGGTATGCCGCTAACGTATACCATTTATATGTATTATTATGGGATAACATATGGCTTATATAACATTTATTCTTATAATGATTAGTTACTTATAAATTAGGTAGAAACTAATAATAATTAAGGGGTATGATCTTTCATAATCATACCTATATATACTGGTGAGTAATTCCTCCCCATAGGTGTGAAGATTATGAGTTAGTGTCTTAGTGTAAGACTTAAGAGGTTCCCCCCGCGATGTGGCTTGATAATATAATATATATTCTAGCATATTTGCATTTATATTCAAGTAATCCCATTACATCTGGTATTAGAGCATCGATTTCGGCAATGACTAACTTTTTCGCTATATCTGAAGTATAGTTGAGAATATTTCAAAGAATTTTTTTCCACATCTAGAGATATATATTATAAAGCTTCAAAAAAATTCCAAATTTTTTTACTATTGTGTGAGAGTTAATGCATATATACTATTTTTCATTAAATCGATCTACAAGCTTCAATTTTAAGTTATTTTTTAGATTTTTAATTTTTTTTATGGAAATATCTTCAAATTTTCATATAGGTCCATTCTCTACATTTTCAAATTTGAGGTCATCTACATCAATAAATTCATTTGTTAAATTGGGTCAAACAAGAAAAAATGAATTATGTAAGGCCTATCCCTTGTTATGACAGGTCCACAAACTAGAGCATGAGAAAAACATTCATACACACCATGGAATACTTATAAAGATAAAATGCAATATAATTTTGAACTAGGAGTTACTTCCACCATGAGGGACCTGTAAGTTAGTTTTGCCAAAACAAATTAATGATTAGATGAACTTCAAAAAATAGTTGATCACATTTTTAATTTTCGGAAGAATTCAATAAATCCTCCACATGTATCTCATAGCCAAGGTGCAAATATTATAGTTTTTTAAGAACCATGTATTGTGATAACTTAAAATGACATGGAATACACCATGAGAAGGCATTCTCATTATGGATCTTATTTGAGAAGTCTAAACATTCAAAAGGTTGAACCAAATATGGATGAAGAATAGAAAACAATAATTTGGGATGGGTCTATTAAATACAATAAGATTAACATGGAATATTGTGACAAGGGTTTGGTAAACATGGATATGGAAATTAAATTTGATCCTTGGCTGGATGTTTAAGAATTTTTTAATTTGGAATAAGTACAAAAGATAAAACAAAAAATTTGGAAAGTCAAGCAACACTATGCAAGCTCTGTTTTGGGTCAATCGAATGACAACTTGATAGGGAAAATGTCTACTAGAAGAATATTTAATCAAATTATATCTAAGATGATTGAGATGTATCATGCATATGTTGGATGTCAAAACATTAAATATAGTGACTATAAAAGTGATTCTACTAGAAGATCAATGCCACCCATGAATAAATGTGTAACCTTAATAATTATGTTGAGCGACAATAGAAAATTTCTTGAGAGAAATGGATAAGTCATAGTATTCAATTAAAATGCACAATATATATTCAAATGTGAAGGTACCTGTTATCTCTCGAAAGTGCACCCTATAGAGAGATGGTTGTAGGTTTTCTAAGCTTGCACAAATGATCTCTCTCTTTCGTAGATACAATGGAAACACCTCAGGTCTGTGGGTATACCTATTTTTGAGGTGAGTATTTGGTATCAAGGCCGGTTCCTTATTGGTGTATCTTAAACTACTTTCTCGGAGTTTGAGAGTAAAAGATGACTATAAAAATGATTAAAACTAAGGTGATACACCAAATTTGTGTGAGGGCTTTGACTGAGTATATGCACAACTCATCTATGAAGGATTTTGATGTGCGAACCAATAATTTTTCTGTAGAATATCTAAGGGAAAAACACTTGATTGTACTGAGGGAGGATCACAATAGTACTAATAAGTTAACATACACATTAAAAATTAAGCAGAAAGGACTGAAATTTGCAGCAGGGTAAGGCGGTTGATCATGGAATTTGTATTCACAAGATTAATATAACATACACAAGACTGAAAAATAAACTTAGAAAGGCAGAAAACACTTCACACTCAGAGGGAAAAATTGGCAAAATTTTCTTTAGTACTCATATATCCAAAATTCCTCCAACAAGAATCTCTCAGTGCTTTGTAAATGCATATAATATATAGCAAAATAAATTTCACCCCCTTCCTAAAAATAACCTAAGGCTTGTACTCGCCCATGCATCCTAATTTTATCCTTTATTTAATAATAAATAAAAGGATAAAATAATACAAACAAGTACAAGAGGCATTAATAGCCTTTGATTACATCTAGTTAACTAAAGTTGACTGTTCTATTTTTAATAAAGTTGGGTGAATAATTTTGCCAAAAATAAAATTGCTTGCTAGGCAAGTCTCTCTTCATGACATGAAACTCTATCTCTTCTCTATTTTGTATTCTTGTGAAGCATGCAACAAAATTAATTCCCTTTAAGTGAACAAAATAATTACAATAATTGTAATATTTTGCAAAATAATTCATCCAAACATTAATCCTGATTACGACCACCTTTGTCTCTAATGCTGACACTTATTATGTTTTCTAGTGATCACATGGAAAAATGCATTCCAATTCATGTACAATTTATCACCATCATTGGGGGCCACTTGTTGTTGTGAAAGTTTTCCTTCGTTGGGCTTGGCCACTCTTGTGGACTTAGCAAATTATTGTGTTTTAAAATAATAGAAGCGACACTTTGTTTTAAAAGGGGCACCATGTTACATTCAGCCACCTTTGTGGACTTGGGCATATTGTAAGGTATGTCACCCCACTTTTTTATTATCATGGTATTATATACCTATCGGTCCCCCTTTTGCATTTGATTGGAATAAGGTTATACTTTACCTTTTTTGGTGATCATTGTGGATATACATGGTTGTCGGCCCCCTTTGATCATTTGGGACATAGACTATGGTAAGAATTTTAAAATTCAATTATGCAATGATTTTGGTTTTAAACGTATGGCTGGTCCCTTCGTGATGATGACTCATGCCTCCATATGCTTTGTTAGTGGCATCTTATTCGGGTTGAGTTAACTTTAACCCTGGTGGTTTTATTTGAAAGTTAGTGCCTTGATTTAGGTCGTTGATCTCGATACTTTTGATTCGTGGCTGTTGATGTTTCTGACCCTTGGTTAGGTTTTCTAACTTGGCATGTAATGTGGTAGCTATTAATGTGACCATGGTGATTTGCGTTGAACTTTGTTGATCAGTTTCCAATCATTGATCTCTGATCCATTGAATCTTAGGCCATTGATCTTTGACTCATGGTTAGGGTTTTTGACCTGGAGTTTGGTGTAGTAATGGCATCTAACCATGATAGTTTGTTTTGAACTTGGGGATCAAATCCTTGAGCATTGATCTTGGTACTTTTCCTTCTCTACATTCGATTATCTGACTGTGGTTGAGTTTCATTTGTATCTCGAGTTTAAGAGGTAAAGATCACTTGACCCTAATAATCACTTCATTTTGGATTTTCTTCAAGGGGTTGAAGCCCTAGAAATTTTTCATTGATTCCATTGTTGAAGCTTTTGAAGCTCGGATCAGTCAATTTTTCAGCCTTCTTAGCCTTTGAGCATCTGTATATTTTGTGGTTGTTACTCTGTCCACGTTTTATTGAGCAAGGTAGTCATGGGTGTTTGTTGCCATTGTCATGAACTTCAAGCTCTGTGTACATTTTGAGGTATTTGATTTCTTGGTCCCGAGATTTCAAGGTGAAGTGTTGTGGTCATGGCCGTGTCTTTCTTATGAACTTCGAGCTTGGTTTTTTGAGGTTTGTCTGGTTTCTATATTTTCACGCATCTTATATATTTAGTCTTTTGCTCTATTAGAAATTTCTGAGAGAAATTTAGATGATGCTCGTCATTTTTTTAGGGTAACCCTCAATCTCAGTTCCCGACTGTGAATGTGTTTTTTCAGTTTTTGGAACTCAGTGAGGTATGTGGACACCACTTCTATTCATTACAAGCTATGTCAATTTGGATTTATGAAAGAATTGCCGCCATGTCGATCTCTACTGAGCTAAGTTTTGTGTAACTAGAATCACTATTTGACGAGGATGGTAAGCTTCTTGATTTCCTAAGTTTTCACTATTAATTTGTCTTTATCATTTCGACTTCCAAAACTGATACTCATTTTCCTTTCCATTTTTGGGATTTCACAGTTCCTTTGGGGGTTTCAAGTTGAAAACTCATTCTAGGTTCTTCTTCTTGATTCCCAAGTTTGAAACCTCTCATGGGCATATGTATTTCTTGTCTCATCATTTAATTTCTTGAAAGTTTCGACTGTTTGATTATAAATGGTGAGTTCTTTGTCTGTTACTCTGATTTCTCGATACCCATTAATGGGTTTTGCGATTAAAAATAGAAATTGTAATGTTCCCTGATTTCTAATCATTTTGCACTAATATTCATGTTATTATTGGTTGATGTCAAAAAATTGGAACAAAACTTGACTGTGATAACGAAACCTGCATGTTCATCTATCTCTATTTCTGGGTTGCTCATGTTTTTTGTTTTTCTTTGAAATTTTGTCCATTATTAGGAATACCACTTTGTTCTTGACTGAGAGTTACTTCTTGTAATTGTTAAGTTTTGTTCACTTCAAAGCAAATGGGATTTTATTTTTTAAAACTCATAAGTCTTCCTTATTTTCTTAAGCAACCTTTTGATCTTCTCTATTTTATACCTTGATTCTGAGAAAACTGGTAGGCTCGGCCTTGTCATTTTGAGCTGTGGTTTTTATTCCTCATAATGTTTACTTGAATCCTTGATACTTATAGCTTCGAAATGTTAAATAAAATTCCCATTTTTGTTGGAACACTGTGGTCTAGTATTTTTTGTTACATCTGGCTTGTAGAAGGAAATTGCATTTATTTGAATACTCTGGTGACTGTGATGAGCTTCATAATTTTTCCTTGGCCTCTTAAGCTCTAATATTGTCACTGTTATATTTCACATATGTTCCTGTGTCGGCCATAATGTATTTTTCTTCTTCTGTAACGCATTTTGAAGACTGAATTTCTGTATTAATTTCTTTTTCCTTAAGACAAATGTTGTCCCCTTTGAAGTTGTTGAGAATATTGTGGAAATATTAGCTATGCTCTCCATATTTAACCAAAAATACCTTCTTTATCATTGGTGGGTTTGCATAATTCTGATACCTTGATAAACACTTCCATTGATCTTTGAGTAATAAGTTTTGTAAGTAATTCCTGTAGAGTTAGTATTGACTTCAAAATATGATGTTGTGTTTGATGAGTTATGAGTTTATCATTCTATGTAAGTTTCTATTTACTGTTTGACTGAGTGAAAAAACTCAAATCCATTTGAACACTAGAACCTAGATTCACTGTTTATCTTTTTAGAGATCTTCATCCTTTACTCTATTCTGAAGATAGTTATATCTTAAATATAGGTTATTATGTCTTTCTAAAGCCCTTTTACCACTGTAGATTTTAGTTGAATCACTTCTCACTTCTAATGTCATCATGAGATAGCTCCTTTGTTTACCTGTAATGGATTTTGATCATGTCATAGATAAGTACTACTTGCTTGAATGAATATACTTCAACGATATTATAGTATCTCTTTGTTCTGATATTTTCCTTATTTTTATAATTGCAACTTAAAATAGATGAAATTTGTAAGATTATCTTTGAATTTCAATTCTCTTTAGCTGTTTGAGTTATAATGAATTCTTTTTTGCATTATATTTTGTATTTCCTTTTATTACAACTCTGATATGTATGTTGAAAAATCTGAAATGTTGATTTTATAAGGTGAAGCCCCGGCAAAATTTTTTAGAATCTTTTCTTTAATACATTTTTAGAAATAGTAGTTATATGTTCTGATCCAGAATATAGAAAGTAACACTTTTCATGTTGAACTGATATAACAATTGAGAACTGAAAACATGATAGCTTTTTATCTTTATCATGTGATGCTTTTCTACTTTCTGTATCACTTATTTGATTAACATAGTTCTTTTAAAGCATTTAGTAATTGAAACAACATGATGAAAAGTTGTAAATGTCTATTTTACATTGCAAAGCCCTATCAAAATTTTCCCAGAATATTCTCTCTCATCCTGTTTTAGCTGTTTCCTCTTTTTACTTTTAGCTTCAGCTTGTTGAAATTTGATTCTCCCTCTTCTTTGCAAACTAAAAAATGTACTTCTACCTTCTATTCTCTCTTATGAGCTCTAACTTCTTCCATTTACAGAATGGTTGTTGAACTTTAAGTTTGCACTCTTCCTTATTTTTAGCATGTACTTATGACTTTTTTATTTCTCTCTTTGTCTACAACCTGTACGTGCACACTTAGGAAAACAGTTAGAAAATATTTAGGATTTTTGGCCTCTCTTATGTCCATGTTTTCTTCTTTCTTTTCACTTCCTTCTTTTTGAGTGATTAAAGCATGCATGCAGTTTGTCCTTCAAGTAGAATACATCTCCTGCTTAGGGGAAGATTCATATGCAAAAAGTAGGATAGTGTAGGAATATGGATTAACCCTGAGCTCTTTATTGGTGATTTCCTTATTTTTGATTTTCAATTACCATGCCTCAAGGATGAAAGGAGCTTACAAGAAGATGCTTTACAAAATGAAGAATATACAAGGAAATGATGGGTTAACCCTCATACTCTTTTTATTTCTCTTTCATGCATGTGTATTTTTCTTTTCAGTAGTTGTACTTTACTTTTTAGTTACATCCCATGGCTTGTGTGGAAAATATTTGACTCTCCTTGTGAATAAAGCATTGAATTCTGTAAATGAGTTGTATATCTCTTTTTGCATTTCATCTTTCTGTATGGATTTTATAATGAACTAAACAACTCAGTAACATAACTGAATGTCTTAATCATGAAGGAAAGAACTTTTAATACAACTTGTAACATTTAGTAATGAACTCTGATTCTCTGTGATCTGCACTTATGTTTGTTGCTCCAAAACTTTACACTTCACCTACTCTGTAATTAGATGTCCTCATCAAGACAACACAACTGTCCTTTGGGGCTTCTGTTCTTTTGCTGTGGATTGTCATGAAATTATAGACTATGCAATATGTTACATTTTGTAAGATCACATATAGTTACAGATTTCATGTATTATTTTAAATAAATTAGCAATAATGACATAATCTAATTTAATCTCCCATAGCTTACATATACTTCACCAATGCTATCCATTGTAACAAAGTTTCGAGTTGCCCATTTTTACATAAGTGCAAAAATTGTCAACATTTATGGCGATCCTATGGAGAAAGCTGCCTGCTAGCTTATATACTAGTGCCTTGCTCTTGTCCATTAGGCATGGAGTCCAAACATGTAACAACAATTTTCCTTTTCCGAAGGTCCAACCCTTCCAAAAACAAAACTAAAACTAGGAAAGGAGTTGGTAAATCAGATCACGTCCACGAATGCACTTATTGAATTGAAATATGATGCAATTTGTAGAAACTACACTTATTGAAGGGAAATCCTACTCTAACAATCACTGTAAGATTTTCAATAACAATGTTTGAGAAACATACCATTCATAGAAATGGGAAGTTCCTCTCCATTCAGCTTCGAAAGCTGAAAAGTATTATGTTCCTTGCAAGCTGAAATCATGTAAGGACCACTCCAGAGTGTGTCAAACTTTGAGTGTCTTCCTGGCTTTGCACGATCAAAATCCCACTTTAACACAATATCTCCTTCATTGAAGACTCTGAATTTGGATTTCTTGTCAGAAGTCTTCTTGATCTTTTTCTAATTCTTTTCCATATTTAAATGAGCTTGATCTCTCAGCTCTTGTACTTCCATTAACTCTGCATAATGAACCTGCAATGGTTCATTCACAAGTAGCTCCATTTGATGCAGCAAATCTAATGTGGGTAACTCAACTGAAATAGGCATTCTTGCTTCTTTTCCATACACAAGTTTGTATGGTGAATTGCCAATTGATCTTTTAGGAGTCACCTTGTTAGCCCAAAGTGTGGAATTCAATATCAGATGCCAAGCTCTTTGCTTATCTTTTAGTGTTCTTCTGATGATTCTTAACAGATTCTTGTTAGTACTTTCAACTAAGACATTACCTTGTGGGCAATAATTAGATAAACAAATTAGATAGATTCCATGTTTGACAGCCCAATCTGTTACCTTTGCACCAAGGAAAGCTAAAGCATTATCTGATATGATAGTTGTTGGAACACCAAATCTGCATACTATTCCTTCATAAAGGGATAGTATCGAAGCTTCATTAGCATCTTTCAAAGCTATTACTTTAGTCCATCGTGTAAAATAATCTATAGCAGTTAAGATCCACTTATGTCCTTGTGACAAAAGTGGCTTTATCATGCCAATAAAATCAAGACCCCATTGCATAAAAGGATGATGAGCTGAAATAGGTTGAAAAGGAAATGAAGAAAGATGTTATTTTCCAACAAAGAAAGCACATTTCTTACACTTTCTAATCCATTCAAAACAGTCTTTGAATATGCTAGGCCAATAGTAACCTACTTTCCTAATTTTTAAGGCTGTAGTATGTGCTGAGAAGTAACCTCTTGAAAGTATTTCATGGAATTCTGATAATATTATCTAAATTTTATCATAATCAACACATCACAACAAGATCCCATTTATATCCCTTTTGAACAACACACCATCAACGAAAAGATAAGGAATAGCTTGTAATCTGAAATATCTTAGTTTATTCTTATCCATACCTTTCAGATAGGTGTCATGATATAAGTAGTTCACCAAATCAGTCATCCACCTTGATTCTTGGATCTCTCGAGCAAGTTCAGGTTGCTAATTTTCTAGTTGGACCGTGATATTTGATTGCTGATACGCAATTTCAGCTTGCTATTTTGAATCATCTAGTTCTGAAGGTTGCTATTTTTCCATATCAGTAATTAGATGTTCACATAAATCTTTACCTTGAAACATCTTAGCTACCCAGATATCAACATCATATTCCATAACCTTCATTATCTAGCCTACTCTTTTCTCATTCAATTATTTATTTAAAAGGAAAGCTTTCACACTTGGATGAGAAACAAGAACGTGAATTTTATTGTTTGAAAGCATGTACTTAAAATTCTTTAGTCCTCTGACTACTGAAAGTACTTGCTTTTCAAGAAATGTGTACCTTTTTTCGTAATCATGCAAACTCTGTCCAAAGAAAGCAATTGGCTACTCAATATGTTCATCATTAACCTGAGTTAAAATAGCTAAGATTTTTTCATCTCCCGCAAGTGCATACATTGTAAAATATTTATCAAAATTTAGATTTGCAAGAGTAGGATCTTGAGAGATAGCTAATTTTATTGCTTCAAAAACTTCCCTTCCTTCTTTGGTCCAAGAGACAGTTTTCTCTTTATTTAACATAGTTGTGAGTGGTTTAACTAATGCTACAAAATCTGGAACAAATCTTCTAACAAAGTTGATTTTTCCAAGAAAACTTTGAAATGCCTTCTTATGATGAGGCAATGACAGCTATGATATAGTTTTTATTCTGAAAGGATCATTTGCTAAACCTTTCTTAGAAATAATATGGCCGATGTACTGAAAAGATCGACTTCATAGGATTCAAAGATATTCCAAACTTCCTACACAACTAAAAAGTCTACCTTAAATGCATTAGAAATTCTTTAGAATCTTTTGAAAATATAGTCACATCATCTAAATAGACAAGGATGCATTTATTTAATAAGTTGCAAAAAGCCATGTCCATTGCACGTTGAAATGTTGCACCGGCATTTGAAATACCAAAAGGAATTCTTTTGTAAGCATAGGTACCCCACTTGGTGGTAAAATTTGTTTTGTATATATCTTCTTCTCGGACTAAAATTTGACTATAGCCACTATAATTTTCTAGAAGAGATAGTCTATCTGATCCTGAGATTGTTCTAGAAGTAAATTTTTCCCTTCATCAATTGAAATCTTCATAGTTATCAACATGTGTTGACAACTTAGTTTTATCTTTTCTTAACTGATCATCATTACTGAAGATGTCTTCTAAAGTGACAGGACCTTGAGGTAATTTATTTGTCTTTAGTTGGACAATTTGATCACCATATAAATGTTGTAACTTATCTTGATTTACTGCAGAAAATTTAGCTTCTTGCTGCAAAAACCTGCAGATTTGATCATCACTTTCAAAAACTTACCAATTTGATCCGTTATCAGGTATAGAAGGCTTGACAATTAGCTTAATATGAGGCTGAATTTTTTTGTTTTCCATTTGTTCTAGCACTTCCAAACTATCATCAACTACTGCAAGTCTATCTACATGCTTGTTTTCAGCTCTAGGAATAGACTAAATATTAATAGCTTGAAAATCTTCCATTAAGTCTGAAACTCTATGTCTGTAAGACTACATTAGTGGATTCTTACAAACATTGAAGTTTTTTACTTGATTGATAACCAACTCAGAATCACCAAAGATTTGTAATGTGTTGATACCTTTCTTTCTGGCCCAAAGTAAGCCATGAATTAATGCTTTATATTCAGCTACATTACAATTGCATGTAATTTGGAGACTCAAAGCTGAGAAATACATTTTGTTTGTCAGGGAAGTGAGCATCAAACCTACTCTGTTTCCTTTCTTGTTCTTAGCTCCATCAAAATGAAGCTTCCAAATCCCTTCTTTTGAATTTTCTTTTTAGACAACAAGTGAAGTGGTGTATTTTCTTCATGCATACAATACACACCAAAAATATGTTCTTAAACTTCCTTAAAAGGATCATGAGCATGTTCTTCAACTATCTTTTCATCCATAAACAGGTTAGAAACACCATCTAATGCTGAAACTTGAGCTACATCATCAAAATAAGATTGCTCTAAAGATGAGTAATTAGCTACTACATTTGGAGAATGAGGCTCAATATGGAATCTGGCCAATGGTTCTGAATTGATAGTAACCTTAGTTCCATAACGTGTAGTAAAAAATAAGGACCAATCTGAAGAGAGATAACCTCCTATTTTCGTTGTGAAATCTCTAGATAAGTAAAAGGCAAAGTATGGAGGTAGATCCACAATAGTAACATCTTGCATAATAGAAACATTTGGGAAAGAATATAACGTTACCTCAAAAAATTTGATTATACCAACCGTATTAGTTGCAGTTCCATCAACCTATAAGACACTCCTTTCTGCAAGCTCATACTGCAAGCCTAATTTTTCTGTAATCACTTTGGCATTACTGTGCTACTTGCACCACTGTCCACCATGCAATTATGAACTAAATGTTCTCCAATAATCAGTGATAAATAAAATGGTGATGGTTTCTTAATTTCATGAGAATTCAGAACTTTCTTAACCATCCACTTAACTTCTTTAATACAGTCTTGCTCAAATGTTCCATGGACCATGTCTATCTTCTGAACTTCCTTTTCTATTGTACTTGAAGAAATCTATAGCCTAGCTAGTTCATGAGAAAGTAAATCTTGTTGTCTAGGAATATTTAGAGTGTCCCACATTGAGATGTTAACATTATGCTTTTTCATTACATCAACAATGTTAAAAGATGCAAATGTCTTAGAGACAAAATCAACTGTCTTAGAGTAGGCTTTAGCAAAAACTAATTTTGTTTCAACTACCTTGGATATTTGAGGTATAAACAGTCTTCTTGTATCAGGTTATAGCTGTCTTTCATGAATTTTATCAATTGGGACACTTGCTGATTTTTTAGGAACAACATGGTTGCTAGTTGACTTTGGATCTGTAGATGTTGTCTTGTCAGTGACAGTAGGTAGGATAGGCCTATTTTGTTTCTTTTTATTTTTAGCAGCCCTCCCTTGAGCCATAGTAGTGACTACAACAAAATCCTCCTCATTAAAACTGACTAAATTTTGTTTAGGTGCTTTCTAGACATGAGTCTTTTACTGCCCACCCTCTATTTGAGGCATAAAAAATGTTTCAGATTGTGGTTGTGCAACAAGATTAAGATTCAGAGAAGAATTTGGCCAAGTTGCAGTTGAATGAGGTTGATTGCAAGGTTGACACCACTCTTCTATAGCCATATTAACTGGAACTAAAGTGTTAGAGGAACTAGGAGCCTTTGGGTCAAACTGCCTTTGCTAGTAAGGCTGCCTATAATTCAAATTCTATTGATAGGGTTGCCTATTTTGTCAATTCTATTAGTAGGGCTGATAAGGAGCCTAGCAGGGTCTACTAGGTAATTAATGCAATTTTATTCTCAATTAAAGTCAACTTATTTGCCATAGTCTGTAAAGCTTTGAATACATCATCTGATGGAGCAATAAAAGTGGGCTCTATGATTGTAATAGGCTAAGGAATAGGTGCTAAACCTACCTAAAAATGAATTGATGGTCTTGACACTATTTTCCCAGCTTGAATAAGACTATTTTCAGCTCAGATAGCAATATCATAAGCTATTGGGAGTGTCTCTCCACCCATTGACTGAATCATAGTTGAGATATCACTATTTAATGCTCTAAGATAATAAAGGAAAGCATGATCAGTTTGAGGCTTGACACTTGTTGGAATTCTCTCCCAAGTTCTGGAAAAATAGATATTAAAACTAGACATAAATTTGTTGGGAGCTCTTTTAATAGTAGATAACTATTCAATGAGAGACAAATGGTCTAAATTGTCTTAGAACTGTTTCAGAAATTTTTCACCTAAAATATCCCAAGTTCTTATGCTTCCAATTTCTAGGTTTCTATACCATTGCAAGGCTTTCCCTTTAAAAGATGCAGCTAAAAGTCTTAGAGTTACGTCTTCATGAGTGATATTATGGACTGCACATAGGGCTGTAACATCTTCGATATGTTCAGCTGGTGTAACCTGATTTGCACCCGTGAATGATGGAAAAATTTTCATGGCAGCGTTGGAAATATCATGATAAACTGGAATTACTAATGGGATGCCATTAGTAAAGGGCACAAAATTCCTAGGTGGTTGAAGGGCCATTGGAAAAAATGGGATATTGATAGAAAAATTGACACGTGGTGAAGGAATATTAGGAGGAGGGTTACCAAAACAAGGTCTATTATAATGTAAAGTATTACCAACTCTTCTCCTTCTAGTGGAATTCAAAGGTAAAGAAACAAAATCAGAAGGAATTCCTCTTATCGATGATCTTGTAGTCACTTTAGGTATGGAACATGCTACAATACTGGTCTGAAATCAACTTATGTGGAGTCTCCAAAAGATGATAAAATCTTTAAAAGAAATTAGCTACAATTTTCTCCTGAAAGTGACTTTTAATTTACTGTAGATCTGCTATAGATCTGCTTTAGGTATGAAACTTGCATGTAGATCTTATTCATGGTCCCATCGGGTGTGCCAAAAACTGTTATCTCTTGAAAGTGCACCCTGTACAGAAATGGCTGCAGGTTTTCTAAGCTTGCACAAATGATCTCTCTCTTTTGTAGATACAATGGAAACACCTCCTGTGGGTATACCTATTTTCTAGGTGAGTCTCTAGTATCAAGGCCGGTTCCTTATTGGTGTATCCCAAACTGCTTTCTAGGAGTTTAAGAGTAAAAGATGAATGTAAAAATGATTAAAACTAAGGTGATACACCAAATCTGTGTGAGGGCTCTGACTGAGTATATGCATAACTCATCTATGAAGGATTTTGATGTATGAACCAATATTTTTTCTGTAGAATATCTAAGGGAAAAAAACTTGATTGTACTGAGGGAGGATCATAATAGTACTAATAAGTTAACATCCACATTAAAAATTAAGTAGAAAGGATTGAAATTTGTACCAGGGTAAGGTGTTTGATCAGCGAATTTATATTCACAAGATTAATATAACATATACAAGACTGCAAAATAAACTTGGAAAGGCAGAAAAAACTTCACACTCAGAGGAAAAAACTGGCAAAATTTGCTTCAATACTCATATATGCAAAAGTACTCTAGCAATAATCTCCTAGTGCTTTGCAAAGGCACACAATATATAGCAAGATAAATTTCACCCCCTTCCCAAAAATAGCCTAAGGCTTGTACTCACCCATGCATCCTAATTTTATCCTTTATTTAATAATAAATAAAAGGATAAAATAATACAAACTAGTACAAGAGGCATTAACAGCCTTTGATTACATCTAGTTAATTGAATTTGATTGTTCTATTTTTTATAAAGTTGGGTGAATAATTTTACCAAAAATAAAATTGCTTACTAGGCAAGTCTCTCTTCATGACATGCAAATTTGTCTCTTCTCTATTTTGTCTTCTTGTGAAGCATGCAACAAAATTAATTCCCTCTAAGTGAACAAAATAATTACAATAATTACAATATTTTGCAAAATAATTCATCCAAACATTAATCCTGATTGGGACCACCTTTGTCTCTGATGTTAACACTTATTCCATTTTCTAGTGATCACATGGAAAAATGCATTCCAATTCATGTAAAATCTATCACCATCACTGGGGGCCACTTGTGGTTGGGTTTGGCCACTCTTGTGGCCTTAGCAAATTATTTTGTTTTGAAATAATACAACGAGCACTTTGTTTTAAAAGGGGCACCATGTTACATTCGGCCACCTTTGTGGACTTAGGCATATTATAAGGTATGTCACCCCACTTTTTTATTATCATGGTATTATATAGCTGTCGAGCCCCCTTTTGCATTTGATTGGAATAAGGTTATACTTTACCTTTTTTCGTGATCATTGTGGATATGCATGGTTGTCGGCCCGTCTTGATCATTTGGGACATAGACTATGGTTAGAATTTTGAAATTCAATTATGAAATATATTTTTGTTTTAAAGATGGGGCTGGCCCCCTCGTGATGATGACTCACCCCTCCATATGCTTTGTTAGTGGCATCTAACTCGGGTTGAGTTAAATTTAACCCTGGTGGTTTTCTTTGAAAGTTGGTGCCTTGATTCAAGTCGTTGATCTCTGTACTTTTGATTCATGGCTGTTGATGTTTCTGACCCTCGGTTAGGTTTTCTGATGTGGCATTTAATGTGGTAGTTGTTAATGGGACCATGGTGAATTGCGTTGAACTCTGTTGATCAGTTTCCAATCTTTGATCTCTTATCCATTGAATCTCAGGCCTTTGATCTTTTACTCATGGTTACGGTTTGTGGCCTGGATTTTGGCGTAGTAATGGCATCTAACCATGATGGTTTGCTTCTAACTTGGGGATCGATCCCTAAGAATTGATCTTGGTAATTTTCCTTCTCTACCTTTGATTATTTGACTCTGGTTGAGTTTCATTTAACTCGTATCTCGAGTTTGAGAGTTAAAGATCACTTAACCCTAATGATCACTTCATTTTGGATTTTCATGATGGGGGTCAAGCCCTGGAATATTTTCATTGATGCCATTGTTGAAGCTTTTGAAGCTCGGATCAGTCCATTTTTTGGCCTTCTTAGCCTTTGAGCATCTATATATTTTTTGGTTCTTACTTTTTCCACATTTTTTTGAGCAAGGTAGTCATGGGTGTTTGTTGCCATTGTCATGAACTTCGAGATTTGTGTACTTTCTGAGGTCTTTGATTTCTTGGTCTCGAGATATCAAGGTGAAGCGTTGTGGTCATGGCCGCGTATCTCTTTTGAACTTTGAGCTTGGTTTTTTTAGGTTTGTCTAGTTTCTTTATTTTCACGCATCTTATATATTCAGTATTTTTATCTATTAGAAATTTCTGAGAGAAATTTGGATGATGCTTGTCATATTTTAGGGTAACCTTCAATCCTGGTTCCTAACTATGAATGTGTTTTCTGAGTTTCTGGAACTCAGTGTGGTTTGTGGACACCACTTATATTCGTTACGAACTCTATTAATTTGGATTTATGAAAGAATTGCCACCATGTCGATCTCTATTGAGCTCGGTTCTATGTAACTGGAATCACTATTTGATGAGGATGGTAAGATTCTTGATTTCCGAAGTTTTCACTATTAATTGGTCTTTATCATTTTGACTTCCAAAACTGATACTCATTTTCCTTTCCATTTTTGGGATTTCACGGTTCCTTTGGGGATTTCAAGTTTAAAATTCATTCTGGGTTCTTCTTTTTGACTCCCAAGTTCGAAACCTCTCATGGGCATATGTATTTCTTGTCTCATCATTTAGTTGCTTGAAATTTTTGACTGTTCGATTATAAATGGTGAGTTCTTTGTTTGTTAGTCTGATTTCTTGATACCCATTAATGGGTTTTGCGATTAAAAATAGAAACTGTAATCTTCCTTGATTTCTAATCATTTTGCAATAAGATTCATGTTATTCTTGGTTGATGTCAAACAATTGGAACAAAACTTGACCGTAATATAGAAACTTGCATGTTCTTCTATCTCTATTTCTAGGTTGCTCGTGTTTTTTTCTTTCTTTGAAATTCTATCCATTATAAGGAATACCACTTTGTTCTTGACTGAGAGTTACTTCTTGTAATAGTTGAGTTTTGTTCACTTCAAAGAAAATGGGATTGTATTTTTTAAAACTCATAAGTCTTCCTTATTTTGTGAAGCAACCTTTTGATCTTCTCTATTTTAGACCTTGATTGTGAGAAAACTGGTAGGCTCAGCCTTGTCATTTTGAGCCGTGGTTTTGATTCCTCGTAATGTTTACTTGAATCCTTAATACTTATAGCTTAAAAATGTTAAATATAATTTCCATTTTTGTTGGAACACTGTGGTCTTGTATTTACTATTACATCTAGCTTGTAGAAGGAAATTGCATTTATTTGAATACTCTGGTGACTGTGATGAGCTTCATAATTTTTCCTTGGCCTCTGAAGCTCTAATATTGTCACTTTTATATTTCACATATGTTCCTGTGTCAGCCGTAATGTAGTTTTCTTCTTTTGTAATGCATTTTGAACACTGACTTTCTGTCTTAGTTTCTTTTTCCTTAAGACAAATGTCGTCCCCTTTGCAATTGTTGAGAATATTGTGGAAATATTAGCTATGCGCTCCATATTTAACCAAAAATACCTTCTTTATCATTGGTGGGTTTGCATAATTCTGATACCTTGTTAAATGCTTCCATTGATCTTTGAGTAATAAGTTTTGTAAGTAATTCCTGTAGAGTTAGTATTGACTTCAAAATATGATGTTGTGTTTGATGAGTTATGAGTTTTTCATTCTCTATAAGTTTCTATTGACTGTTTTATTGAGTGAAAAAACTCAAATCCATTTGAACACTAGAACCTGGATTCATTGTTTATCTCTTTAGAGATCTTCATCCTTTACTCTATTCTGAAGATAGTTATATCTTAAATATGGGTTATTATCTCTTTTTGAAGCCCTTTATAGCTGTAGATTTTACTTGAATCACTTCTCACTTCTAATGTCATCATGAGATAGCTCCTTTTTTTACCTGTAATGGATTTTGATCATGTCATAGATGAGTACTAATTGCTTGAATGAATATACTTCAATGACATTATAGTATCTTTGTGTTGTCATATTTTCCTTATTTTGAAAACTGAAACTTAAAATAGCTTAAATTTGTAAAGATTATCTTGGAATTTCAATTCTCTTCAGCTATTTGAGTTATAAAGAATTCTTTTCTACATTATATACTATATTCCCTTTCATTACATCTCTGATGTATATGCTGAAAAATCTGAAATGTTGATTTTATAAGGCAAAGCCCTAAACAAAAATTTCAGAATCTTTTCTTTAACACATTTTCAGAAATAGTAGTTATATGTTCTGATTCAGAATATAGAAAGTAACACTTTTCATGTTGAATTGATATAGCAATTGAGAAATGAAAACATAATCGTTGTTTATCTTGATCATGTGATGCTTTTCTGCTTTCTGTATCACTTATTTGATTTGTATAGTTCTTTTAAAGCATGTGGTAATTGAACCATCATGATGAAAAGCTATAAATGTCCATTTTACATGGCGAAGCCCTGTCAAAATTTTCCCAAAATCTTCCTTCTCATCATGTTTCAGTTGTAATCCTTTTTTTACTTTTAGCTTCAACTTTTTGAAATCTGATTCTCGCTCTTCTTTGTAAACTAAAAAATATACTTCTATCTTCCATTCTCTCTTTTGAGCTCTAACTTCCATTTGCAGAATGGTTGCTGAATTTTTAGTTTGCACTCTTCCTTCTTTTTAGCATGTACTTATGACTTGTTTATTTATCTCTTTCGCTGCAACCTGTATCTGCACACTTAGGAAAATAGTTAGAAAATATTTAGGATTTTTGGCCTCTCTTATGTCCATGTTTTCTTATTTCTTTTCACTTCCTTATTTATGAGTGATTAAAGCATGCATGCAGTTTTTCCTTCAAGTAGAATACATCTCATTCTTAGGGGAAGAATCATATGCACGAAGTAGGATAGTGTAGGAATATGGATTAACCCTGAGCTCTTTATTGATGATTTCCTAATTTTTGTTTTTTAGGTACAATTCCTTGAGGATGAAAGGAGCTTGGCAAGGAGATGCTCTGCACAATGAAGAAATATACAAGGCAATGATGGGTTAACCCTCATACTCCTTTTGATTTCTCTTTCATGCATGTGTATCTTTCTTTTCAGTAGTTATAATTTACTTTTCAGTTACTATCCCATAGCTTGTGTGGGAAACTTTTGACTTTCCTTGTGAATAAAGAATTGAATTATGTAAATGAGTTGTATATCTCTTTCTGCATTTATGCTTTCTGTATGGATTGTATAATGAACTAAACAACTCGGTAACATAATTGAATGCCTTAATCATGAAGTAAATAACTTTGAATAGAACTTGTAACATTCAGTAATGAACTCTGAATCTCTATGATTTGCGCTTATGTTTTTTGTTCCAAAACTTTACACTTCACCTACTCAGCAATTGGATTTCCTCATCAATAAAACACAACTATCCTTCGAGGATTGTGTTCTTTTGCTGAGGATGGTCATGAAATTGTAGACTATGTGATCTGTTACATTTTGTAACTGCACACATAGTTGTACATTTCATGTAATCTTTTAAATAAATAAGCAATAATGACATAATCTAATATAATCTCCCATAGCTTAGGAATACTTCACCAATGCTATCCATCATAACAAAGTTTCTAGTTTCCCATTTTTACACAAGTGCGAAAATTGTCAATAGTACCATAGGATATAATAATCATATTGCTAGAGTTACTTACCCAAACTTGGCTTAAGAGGTTAAAAATTAAGGTGATCCGAGTTGATCTCATTATGGAGCAATGTCAGACATACAAGGAGGTGCAATCAGTGCACAACGGTTGAGATCATGTTTTTCCAAAACTGAGAAAACATTGAGGACAATGTGTGTTTGAAGGGGAGGATCTTGTTATGCCCCTAACATATACCATTTGTATGTCTAATTGTGGGCTAGCATATGAATTATATAAGATTTTTACTTATAATGATTAGTTACTTATTAGTTATAAACAAATAATAATGAAGGGTTATGACCTTTCACAATCATACCAATATATGTGGGTGAGTAATTCCTCCCCATAGGTTTGAAGAGTATGAGTTAGTGTCTTATTGTAAGACTTTGGATATTTCCCCATCGAAGTGGATTAATAATATATTATATATTCTGACATATTTACGTTTATATTCAAGTAATTCCATGACCGTTGTGAAAATATGGTCTCAACTATGATGGTATATAAACTGAGTGTGAAATGTGAAAAACAACAGATATCCCTATCACATTGTAATGCCTGCTAAAAATAATCTACTTGAGACCCAAGAACAACCTAGGAATAGTTAGGAAAATTATGGAATATTTTTTTTTAAAAGAAGAGTCTACAACAAGGTTACAAGGCAACAACTGTCACTAACAAGTTCTAGAACAATTTTAATCCACTAGAACATACTTTTATTTTATTAACAATTATCAGAGGTCACAAGGTCAAAAAATTAGGGTTAGAAGGTTTAATTAGGTTTAGATGGTAATTCCTCATCATACCCACCCTCTGATAGGCTTAAAGTTTTAACTTGATTTTTATCACACTTAACACATTCAAAAATTCCCTAAATCATTCCCATTGGATAGGAAATTTTCTCACCTTTTCATTTATATAAAGAAGTCCTCCTGAATCCTCATATTTTTTGAGTTATGGGCCGGCAGGCCTTGGGGTGAAAATTTTCCCCAAGAGTAGGCCTATGGGCCCAGGGGTGAAAATTTACCCAAAGGCCAGGTTAGCCGGTCGTGGGGAGAATTTTGGAACATTTGTCGTGTAGGGTGAAAAACTAACTTTGTTCCCGTACACCCGCAGGTCCACAATTCCACAAGGGACACGTGGTGCTTCTCAAGCCAGCGCGGTGAGAACAGGGCGGTGGGAGACGTTTGAGAAAATTTCCCACGCGGAATAAAAGCCAACATTATGCCCGCAAGTCCGTAAGCTGCAAGGGACATGTGGCATCACCTAAGCCAATGCGGGGAAATTCAGGTGGTGGGGAGAAATTTTATTTAATGGCCCGAAGGGCTAAGAGGGTAACATTGACCCCCACCTCCGCCAGCTCCTCATGGCACGTGGCTGCTCCTGATTGGCTGTGGGTCAGTGGGACGGCAGAAAAAACATAAAAAAAATTCTGAAAAATTTTCGAAACAAAAAAAGGAAAAAGGTACCCACTCATCTGCCGATGCCTCGTGATGCCACATTGCATCACCTGATTGGTCGGGGGCTGGTGGGGTGGAAGGGAAAACTTGGAAAATTTTCCCAAAATTTTTCCAGATGCGCTAAGTTTAAAAAGGGTTCCGCCCCTCCACCAACACCCCATGGTGCCATGTGGCAGCCTCTGATTGGTTACAACTAGTGGGGTGGCGGGAAAAATTTGGAAAAATTTCCCAAAAATTTTCCTAACTACTTAAGAGAAAAATTCGGGCCACAGGTCCGGTAAGGAAAATTTTCCCATTTTTTTAATGCCAAGGAAGAAAAACTTCAGAAGGCCATAACTTTTGATAGATAGCTCAGTTTTGAGAAAACGAGGACTTTATGGAAATATCTCAACATCCTCTTTGCATAGAGATCATTAATTTTTTATTTTGATAAATTTTAAGGGGTCAATTTTAAGAAAATGTTTTGCATGCTTTTACAGTGCAAACTGGTAAATTTTAACTTGTGAGATTTATTCAATTTGATCTTATTCCTCTCTCAACATGTCAAGCAGACATGGGGAGATGTTCTTAGATGGATTTATGGAAGGATTCAAGATTCAATTTGTCTAATATATTTGCAATTTGAAGATTTTCATTTCTTGACAACAAAACGACTGCAAAACGGTTTGAGCCTGATTTTGCCAAGTTTTGAAATATTTCCTGTAAGTGTCTTTGTCTAATTGAACTCATTTATACCCTGGCATGTTCTATTTTAAAGTTTCATTGTTATTTCTTGCTTGCAGGTTTGAACTGTGCTTTTTTAGTTTAGATAATTTCCAGTTTGAAAAAACAAAACAGAGGAAATTTTTTTAAAGGATCTATTTAATTACTTTCCTTCTCCCAAGTGTGGAAATTCATTCTAATCCTAGCCTAATACATTTAGTTGATTCAATCAAACCATATACTAGCTGAAATGCAAATTCTGATTTCCAATCTTAACATTTTTTTTAGAATAGAGCATTATATTTTTCCTCACACACAATTCTTCTTTTCAACAGAGATTTCAAAACATAATGGATGATCAATTTCAATACAACAATATAGATTGAAAAATTTAATGCAATCCTTTATTGATTCCAAAATAAAACATTACAACATTTGTTCTTTTATTCCTTCCAAAACATATATTATATACAAAACAAAATAGTACATTTTCTTCTCATGTGTTTCACTTTACCACTTTTCAAATAGGGATTTCATAGTGAATGCTAAACACATATTTCCAATGGAATAATAACATATAGAAAAGAAAAAACCACTTCCATTAATTTAAATGAACTCTTACAACTTCCTTTCCCTTTGGTTTCAAAATGCAATATACAAAAACATTTATCTTTCTTTCACATTCTTTCCAAAACAAAAAACAGAGTATAACTCTTTTACATTTCAATATACAACTTGCAATCAGTACAACATCTTTCCATTACAACCATTTACAAGTTCATCCACTACAAGTGGGAAAGGTTACAATGAGATTTCATTTCATAAGGGACTGACAAACTATCTTTTCTCAGCTCCAGAACAACAACATGTATACTCCCAATTCTTCCGATTTGATCACAATAGGAGTAGGAGAAAGGAAACGCTCTCCACCCAACCAATACATCAATGAAGAGGAGAATTCATCCTTCTTCATTGGCCCCCGAGCCCTAACAAAAATGCAATAAAATATGTGATCCAACTCATGGCAACAACAAGCTTCCAAAAACATACAAGCAGTAAAGCAACAAAATCCCAAACAGAATGTATTTTACAACTACATTAAAACATGAAAAACAATACAAAGGATTCATCAAGAAAGCCAAAGGAGCAAGAAGCTATGGGGGATGTTGCTTATGCCTCCCAAAGGGGAAAATGGGTATCACCACCTGAGAACAACCCACCAATATATATATATATATATATATATATATATATATATATATATATATATATGTGTGTGTGTATTATTCAAAACCCTCTCATGTCCTTATGCCTCCCCCAAGTACCCCTTATTCCTCACATTTTCTTATGTCTCCTCAATCTCTTATGGCACCCCATAACGAGTAAAGAAATGCAAGCTATTTCTTTGTAAGGTAGAACTTGAATCCCCAGTCCCTCCACCCTTATACCTCCCTAAAACCACTTGTGCCTCCCACAACAATAACCCCATGGTCTTCTCCTACACCATTCCTAGGCTATCTACCCAAAATCCCACAATATATACCAAAACATTCACACAAGAACATTTACATATATATAATAAGAGAATTTCAAGATCCAAAATCCTACCTCTCCATGATGGAGTCATTCCAAGTTCCAAAAAAGAAAGCTTTATCCCAATTCAAGAAATCAACAATAGTCAAGCACAAGCATGCAACAATCTTCCAAAAAAATATCCAAGCATGAACTCCCAAAACAGTAAGAAAATTCACCCAAAATGAAGTCTCCAAAAGTGAAGCAACCTAAAATAAGGCAAGAAATTCAAATTTTATAGAAGAGGGAAGAGAAGAGGATGAGGTGGATCCATGTAGAATGCCACATCACACATCCTCAACCCCAACCCCCAAAATTAAACTTCATTCTCTAATGCTTAATAAATAGGTGGGTGAATTATATGACAATTCACTTAGACACTCAAATGCAACCCACACCCCAAAGGACTGAAATTAAAACATGTAAGAAAAGTGCAATTAAAACTTACAATAAGTCTTCCCAAAATACATAAAAAAAATTCTAATTTCAACTCCCCAGCCATAGGTATGGTTGGTAATTAAATTTAAGAGTTATGGGACAAGTTTAACTTGTCCTACAAGCCTAAAAAAATAGCCTCCAAGGACAAATTCGAATTTTTAAGAAGGTGGAGTGTTTTACACTCAAGACTTAACTTACACATCACTTACACAGGTTACTTACACATTCTTACAACACTTTAAAACATGGCCAACAACTCTATTAATTACATTCGTATGACATCTTTTAATTAATTAACTAAACAATATGATTACTCACAATATTAACATCACATTAAATAAATGATGAAAGGGTAATTGCACCACATAAAACACATGCAAAAATTAATCAAAAGGGACCAAATAAAATAAAAACATAAAATCCCTTGGTCATATTTAAAGGCGATCCACCCCATGGGAAATCCCTAACACAAACAACACACAAAAACAAATATAGTTGCCATGGTGACCCTATTGAATTCATCTAGAATTCTGATGTCATTGGTCTCCAATCCCCCGATGTTTGTTGTGATATTTTAACCTATAAAACACAAATACCTCCTTTGGCCTCGTGGCCATATCAGAATGTCCAAAATAATATAAATATAATTAAAGTTCCAAAATAATTTAGATATATGAATCACAACAACATCAAAGCAATCTAACAATATCATTTATAGTTTTATCAACAACTATATCATCATCCAATAGTTTTCCATTTCTAAGTCTACTCACAATATCCAAATATCACAAGTCCGAACAACATCCTTCATATAACCATGTCCAACAGTATATCATCATCAACATATAAAATGTCTCCAATAATCATCATGCATCATAACTGAATCAAGTCAATAATAATCCATGATCTAACATTTAACGTCATACTATAATAAAGTCGATAATCATGTGTTCATAATATAATCAGTAGCATCATGATTTGTATCAGAGAGGTGTCAAAGGGAAGTGGGCACTACACACATATCATGGCTCAAGAAAGGCAATGTAGTATTCATAGATAATATATGCTTAGTTTAATTATAAATTTGGAATACCAAATATAGTAACTAAATCACACACTTACTATGTAATTGTAGCCTCTAGATATATGCATGATTCCAAAGACAAAGAACTATTCATTAACAACACTTTTTTTAATTTGATATTGCTTTTATATTTCTTATATTTATTACAAGTGTCTTTTTAGGATTTACACCTTACAACATTAAACTTTCCAATATCGTCTTCAACTCTAATTCCATCGTTTTATCTATCTGGCACCATGTACAAAATTGTCCATTAGGGAAACGAGTGCTTGGGTGCTACTATTATACTTCGTCATTTTTAAAAAAATTTATATGATACATATTTCATGTTTATATTTACTAACCTTGGTAGGCATTTCACTTGTTAATCATGAAAATTAAGAGAAGAAACAATATATATACATTTATTATTTAACCTTCTTAGAGGGGAAAGAAGTAAAAAGGTATACACATCTACAAAAATCTAATATTTTCTATCTATTATATCAAGGACTACATAATTTTAATTAATCTTCAATGCATATGAGAATTTATCCTTAATTCCATACTAGACATTTCACATTGGGAAAAATTAGTTATAGCTCGTCATTCGTTGTGTGAGTAGCACTAAGGGATCCTAGCTCAAGGGACACTATTCTAATCTCTCTCTCACACACACACAAACACTAGAGCTTCATTGAGTCTAAAATGTAGTCCAATGCTTGATGAAAATCACTTTAGGATGACCGTTGAGGTAATTCTGACTCAAACATATGCATAAATACTTGTATTAAATTGACATGACCTATAGTGAATAATAAGGAACAAGAAGTAACACATAAGGAATCGGTAACAAATATACATTGTAGAAACAAACACCTAGAAAAAATCCTAGCACCTATTCATATGTGTCCTCTCACAGGCACTTGTGTCCTTGAGATTTTCACATTACAGTTTTTGATACAAAGATGAAATGGTCTAGAATCACCCTTTCCTTCCAATTCATCAGCACAGAACCAGTCCATATCTTTGAATACAAGGTAAGTGAGTCTCGTTTCACTATTTCTTACACTTACTTTTTTCTTACATGATAGAGCTTATTTGTTGCTGTTGTATTCATTTGATCTCATTCCTTTGATTAATATTGAAATTCAAGCTAAATCATCCTATGAACTAAAGTATGAAATCCAAAAATGTAGTCTACGATGTAGTAGATTTAAAATATTAGCTCCTTGTAATACTATGTGCCTCTTGAATGGTTTCCCCTAATGAGATTCAATAAGACATTATATATATGATTCCTTCACTTAAGTTTCAATCGTTAAAAATTGAAAGGATGACCCAAGGTACTAGACAAATAAATGAATGATGCAACATTAAAAAATTTAGAATGCGGGGAAGGGAGAATGAAATCGCCCAGAGGTGACACTATTGTTTGGTTGTTCCTATCTCATATGTCCACTTTTGTACAAGTTTCCATAAAGATAAAATAGTGGAATCAGAGCTCAACATGATGAAGGTTAGTGTGTAGAATTGTAAGGTGTAAATGTAGAAAATAAAATTAAGAAAGATAAGTAGGATAAACATATTATCAAACAAAAAAAATGTTGTTGATGACTAATTATAAATCATGTATATAAATGTATAATTTAAAGGCTAGATGTACATAGTAAATGTGTGAATCACTTAATACATTTTTCATCGGTTTATGTTGGTGAATCAGGATATAGTAGTAGAAAATATAACTATACCTTGGAGACTCGAAAGAATATTGTGCCTAGTAGTAGGTCATAAGATTTCTATAGTGTGTAAAATTGAATAGTCAAAAATGTGTACCATGAAATCCTAAGGGAAGGAAAGTATAATGAACATAGGAGTTACATTTATGTGTGTGTCATGATAAAGATGTGTGTGTGTAGTTCCTTGGAATATATTCTTTGCTAGAGCATGCTTTAGATTTCCTTCAAGGTTGTTTGTGTGGTTTTCCTTCGTCAGGATAGGATAAGACCTGCAAATGAAAAAAAGCGTAGTCAATACTCATGGTAAATTCAATTGAACATTATGTAAAATTCAAAATGAAAATGAGAAAAAATCTAAAGCAAGGGGTTAGAGTACACCCTAAATATTGAAAGAGAATGGGGTAGAAATTTATCCCTACTTGTAGGCTTATTGTTATGAATATTATTATAGTTCTTCCATTTAGTTAATAATAATTAGTATATTATTATGAATATTATGTTGTCATGTAAGTTGTTATAAATAACTCACTAAAATTAGAATAAAAGGTTAATGTTTTAAGTAGCCTCATTGATTATATGAGTGAATTTTCTTATATATATATATATATATATATATATATATATATATATTATATATATATATATATATATATATATATATATATATATATATGGAGATAATATTACTCTTATGTTTAGTTAATTGTGTAAGCTCATACCAAAAAAAATTGTATCAAAGCATAGTAGTTGTTGTGAGTTCCTAAGTGAGAATCATTATAGATAGTGTTTAGATTATGGTAGCTTAACTATTTTGTTCTCTTTTGCATTGGAGGAATATATTGTTTATAACAAATGATCTACGCATTTTAGATGTGGAATAGATCATGTGGAATAAAAATCATGGGAACATGAGACAAAATTCTCATCAATAAAGGAAAAAGGTCGTTAAATTATATTGTTAAAACCCATCGAAAAAAACATATCGTTTTTAAGTTTTGTACAATATTGGTTTCTTTGAAATTTACATTTTCTTTTAGGAAGATATATTATTTAAAAATTATGGTAATTATAGAAAAACCGAGATCATGGATTATCAGGAAATGGTAATTCAAAATAACCTTTGGATTAGTAATGGAAAAGGAAAATTCTTAAAAAAAACAAAAACAAACAAACAAATATAATAAATACATTAGTTTTTAGAGTAAAATGTAAAGCCATAGAGTTTATGTTGTTTATGTGTGCATATCCATATTCTATACATGATTCTTTCAATGTATTGTCTTTGGTAGTGTGTAGCATCGTGGATGGGTTATTGGTATTTGCGTTGATATGAAGTTAGAATCTTTTAAATCATATGTCTTCATTTAAAATAGAGGCATTTTATTTAGTGTTACAGAGTTGTATGCGTGCCTTTAATCACCTCCTTAACTGTCCAAAATCTATGGCATGGTCTTATGAATTGCCACAACCTAGGGTACATGTTTTTCTCTAAAGTCTATTTTGTCTTCCTTTCATTGTAAGGAAAAATTATCAAAGGATCTCACATATATAGATTCAAATGGATAAATATAATTTAATTGAAAGGTTCGAATGCAAATAATTCCATCCCTGGAAATTTATAACTCAACTACATCTGATTGATAAACATATCTGCGATATTGTAGACCAAAAAAATTAAAATTTAGAAGGATGCAAATAAAGCAACGAAATGAGAAAGTAAAGATTAGAAAGAAATAACAATTATCGTATTTAATGCATATTTCCATTATATTCATCTAACCAAGTCATCTAATTAATTTATTGTGATGACATTAAACAAATTATTCTATCTTAAGATAGTAATACAACAATGGTGCTAAGGAAAAAATTATTTGGTCTAAAGATGGGAGCAAATGTCAATATGGTTCACCATATCAGTAAGTTTTGATCCATTGTGAATCAATTATTAGGAATAAAATATGATCTTGATAAAATAGATGTTAAAGAAATATTACTATATAGTTTCCCCAATACGTGTTCAAATATTACATTTATACTTAGTAAGATCAATCCTAGTTTGAAAAACTTAATCTCCTATCTTCTTGATGAAGAAGAAGCAAATCAAAAGGTTTGTGTCATAAGATGAAACTATCATGGTTGAAATAAATAAATCATCATTCCACAAAGATAAACAAATTTTTGTAGCTTGAATGAATCATCTTTTGTTTCATTATTGCAAGTAGTCATGACATCGATTTTTAAACTATAAAAAGAGAGCCAAATATATCTTAGATGATAAGATGCATGAAATGAATTGGATATTGAAAATGATTGCGAAGAATTCTCTTCGCATGGAAGATAATATAAACTTATTATCTACCCTAGTGATTAACATTATTATTGCAAAGTAAGTTCATTAGGGGATGGAGGAAATAGAGGAGGGAGGACGATCAACATCCTTGATTTTGTTACTACTTTAGAGGCCACATATTGCTTTAGTGAAACATTTTTGGTTTTCTTTGGGTGTTATGAATAAGAATAGAAGAGCATCCCTCTTCGTTTGTACAATACATTTTCTATGTTTTCCCTGATGTCATGATGATATAGATATTTGTACCACTGATACTATTGGAGGTAATGTTTTTTTATCATATTTACTAGATGTTTGGTGTGAGTTGGTTAATGGGTCCCAATTTATGTACTCACCTGAATAGGTTTATGGTTCCCTATTCATAGATGATGTATTTCCCATTTTCAGTGTTGAGGATTGAGACCATGTGCTACTTGGTTGAGGATGGTGTTTCTACTCGTGTTCATACTAAGGGGGAATGTTAGGAATAATATTATTGTTATTCAATTTGGTTAATAATATTTAGTATATTATAGCAAATATTATGTTGTTTCATGTTTTTTTTAAAGCAAATAAATCAGATTAGAATAGGAGGTTAGTAGTTAAAACAACCTCCTTCAATATTAGAGTGCATTTTACTTATGTATGTGTAATCTACAAATTTTTAATTATAATAAAGAAAAAATATAACTCTTCTATTTAATTCATTGTGTAAGATCATACAAAAAATATTTTTTGTTTAAGAAATGGTTGGAATAATTCAAATGATTTGGGTGGCATTTTTCCAAATGAGGAATTTAAGCATCCAAGTGCTAAACTTTACATTTAGGTTCCCTAATGTCGCTAAGGGAAAATATATTTGGAGTTGCTCAATATGGTAGGGAAATCAACTAGATTGATGTTAAGAATGCATTCCTGAATGGTGACTTAAGAGAGTAAATATAAATGACTCAACCTGAACGTTTTGAGGAACCTTGAAAAGAATTATATATGTGTAAATTGAAAAAAATATTTGTATGGTTTAAAATGAGCTTCTCAAGATTGGTATGTAAGATTAAATATTTAGTTGTTTTAAGGATGTTGGTTTCAGTTATTGTTCTTCAGATAATGATATTTTTTATAAAAACTGAAGATAAATAGATTAATCTTATTGTATTTTATGTTGAAAATTTTCTTATTACTAAAAATTATAGAAGTTTAATTCTTAAAGTTAAAGCTAAATTGAAACAATACTTTGAAATGACTGATTTAGGACTATTACATAATTTATTAGGCATGTCAATTTTTCAATATAAAATTTTGTTGTATCTTAGTCACAAGATCTTATTAAACTAAAATTGGAGACTAAAATTAGAATATTGCAGGAAAGGGAAGATTGAAGACTTAGATTTATCGAGTTACGATGGAAGGGAAGATTACAGGAAAGGGGGATAACACTTGGGCAGCGAAACTTTTCGAAAATGAATACCACGAGGATGCCAAGATCACACCCTTGTGGAAGGCGGCCGACCCATAGTTATATATCCTAAAGTTCATCATTGATAGATCCAAAGAGATATTTCATTTTGTAATAATAGGAAGGTCTGTTGTATTGCTACCAAACATCAATTTTGTAAGAGAGTGGGGAAAAAGAAAATTGTATTATAAGGTAGAAGTTTGAGATTTGGCAGGAGAAGGCTTTCTATTTTTCTTCAATAATGATCTAGAGATGCAAAAAGTGTTGAATGAGGGGTCACAATTTTATAGAAATTCAGCTTTGACCTTCCACTAATGGGAATATGTTATGCCACAGGATTCTTACTTCCATGCTCTACCTATATGAATCCATCTCCAGGGTCTCCCTTAGGAATTGTTGGAGCCAAAGGTTTTCATGGGGATTGAAAGATTGATGGGTTTGCTAATTGTTGTGGACCCAACTATTGAATCATGTTCTAGATTTATTTTTTCCAAGATTTGTATTAATATACATGTGGGTTTCAAAGTTCCTACATGAATTTTCTACCACTGTTTGCTGGGAAAATGGGAGCATGTTATTGAGGTTGAGAGTTCCAATATTTTCTTTAACAAGTGTAGAATGGTTAGATATGAGATGGTGGACTATTGTGCTCTTGTGGAGTTTACCTATCTTTATGGGGATGATGAGATGGAGGACTCTTCAAAGGGGGATGATGAATCATAGTAATTTTTTACAGAGACCCATAAATTAAATAAGGCTGAGAGATGTATGGTGGGGGCCAGGCATTGTAAAAAAGAGGAGGTGATGGCTAGTGCGGGAGGATCAACTGACAAGAAGAGTGTCCACATGGGGAAGGTGTTGGATGATAGGGTTGAGTCACTTCTTGCTTTTTCCCTTCACCTATTTTTTGGAGATGTGGGACTGACCAATTAGGAGAATAGAATTTGGGCCAATGGGGGACTATTTCGGGTGACAGGGATGGTCGGTAATGGTGACTTGGAGGATCGGTTGATTACACGGGAAGAAAAGGAGTTTTAATTATCTACAAGGAGGTTTGTTATTAATGCTCCTATCTTGGCGGTGGTTGGGAATAAAATGGGGGAAAAAAACCCTCTATTGGGTGGTGGTTTGGTCAATACATCAATTGGAATATTAATGTGATCCTTGGGTCTGTTAATTATCTTTTTCTTGGGTCTTCATCTTCCGAGTGTAAGAATGGTAGGTGAATGAAGGTACATCACAAAAACATTATGTGATGAAAAGTTTTTCTAGGATTGCTCCACGTGGCGAGTATTAATGTTTTTTACTTTCTTTGGGTTGGGAAAAGTCTCCTTCACTCACCCTTACAAACAAATTGCATTTTCTCGGGTTTCTTCTCTTTCGACCATTGGTAGAGGTCTTATTTTCTGGTCCTCATTGTTATATATTTTTCTCCCTTGTGTCTCTCACGATGTATCTTTTTTGTATGGTTTATGGGAACCTTAAACCCATTTTCATTACCTTATCTAATAAAAAATAGTATGCTACTAGATTTTTTAAAAGGGTTAATATGGTAGATTGTAAACATGTTTCTATTATTATAAAATTAAGTTGTATACTTGATCCTAAACATTAATTTGAAAACACTAATGATACTCTTTGCAAACAAGTTGTAGGTAGTTTGAATTATTTTAATATTAATAGACCTGATATTACATATGAAGTAGGTATTACATATGGATTTATATAAGAGCTAACAGTGCATGTTAATATTAAGATATATTAAAGGAACTATTAATATCTAACAGTGCATGCTTATATGGATATTGTTATTTCTACCATTATGATGATGTGATAGATAGACAATCTACAACTATATATTTGTTAAAGTTTGGTATAAGTTTCATTACTTAGAGTAGTAAAAAGTATCTGACAGTCTCCATCTCTTATAATGAGGTAACATATAGAACTGCAATGTAAGATGTGAAAGAAGCTATGTGGCTAAAGAGGTTATTGGAAGAGATACACATGGAGATTAAAGGAAGTACTCCTCTTCTATGCACAATAGTCATATTTGCATTTCTCTTGCTAATAATCTAGTTGAGCATCAGAGAATGAAACATATAAAGAATCATATAAATTTTATCTAAGATAGGGTGTTATGTGGTGATATAGATTTTTGGTACTACCTAAATGAAGTTGAAGTTACGTATATGTTTACAAATCCATTTTGTGATTTAAAGTTATATAAGTATCATGTAATACTTGAACTTTCAGAGTTTCCATTAAGAGGGAGTGTGCACAAAAATGCCACCTCTTAATGGTCAACAATTTTTTTCTTCTTTATTATACTTTTGTTCATATGTAAAGCATTATAAAAGATATTTTTATGATCTTAGTGAACTTATAACTCTATGTTTACTGTAAAATCTCGTGGTTTCACATCTATTGTAAAGGAGGTCCTTACTTTATAAAAGTCTCCTAGAGATGTTTCTATTGATTTTCTATGAGAAACTGTAAGATGTAGTCTCACAAATAATTCCAATCCTCTATCATAACTCTTGACTTAATGAATTAAAATCCTTTTGTATGAAAAGGTAAGTTTAGCATGATGAAGTTGTATTAATACTTCAAAAGTGATATGCTAGCCTAAAACTTAACTATGTTTTATGGATATGTAAAACTTGTTTTATAAACATGTAACTTTGAAATATGTTCCCTGCATAATATTAAAGGGGAGTGTTAGAACATTTAATATTAAGCGTACATGTAAATAAACTATAGTTTACAATTGATTAAATGGCATCCTCCTGATTTTAATTGGTTTAAGTTGAACTTTGATGGGGCCTCTAAGGGGAACCCTGGGACTGCGGCAGGGGGAGGAGTGATACGGGATCATAAAGGTAGTTTGATTGCTGTGTATGCTGGGAAAATGGGAATCAAACCAATCATTTTTCCAAAGCATTATCTACTTTATGGGGACTGAGAATTTCCCAGACTCAAAATATCTAGAACCTCATTATTGAAGGGGACTCCCTGAATATCATTAATCTCCTTAAACATTGCTCATCTCCAAGTTGGAGCATCAAGGATTTTATCTCAGAGTCCATAAGTATTTGTCAAACATTCAATAACATTTAGATCATACATACTTATCGGGAGGGTAATAAATTGGTAGATGCACTGGCTAATTATGGCATTAATGTTAATCACATTGTTTGGGATAACAATAACATCCCTAAGCAGCTTCAAAACAACATTCAAGTGGATCTTTATACATACACAATTTCTTGAGTTGAGTTATGATTATTGGGCATGGATAAGTATCAATAAAACTACCACACGTGTTGACTTAAAAACTATTATTATGAAAATCTTGTCGAATAATCAAGATAGTGTGAAGTATATGGGGAAGTTCAAGTGGACTTACATAGATATGAAAATTTCGCATGTGGGCAGCACTGTCTTATCTAAAATATGGATACAAGGCTCCACGGATTCCGAAGACAGTAATAATGTAATTGATGATAGGGAGTGGGCTAGCAAAAACGCTGTTATTCCCACATGTGAACTTCCACAGGCTCAAATCAGCAGACACGCGGATGTTCGTGGGAAGAGAAACGGATATCATTTTCAGCATTATGCATATTACAACAGTAAAAAGCAGACTAGCTTCAACATTCTCAAAGATTTTGGAATTTGTTGCAAACAGTTAAGCACGGTGAAGATGGGGGGTCCTGTCGACACTAAAATTTTTCTCCATAATTTCTATTTCATTAATGTATGTATTAGGAATAGGATGTTGTTAAGTGTAATTAGTAGTAGCGTCTGATAGAAGATAACGGTGCCGTCAGTACGGTGTCACCAATAATGTGGAGTACGGTAATAGTCAAAGTACAATAGGAATGTTGTAAAAAGTAAATATTTGTCGTAAGTGGTCCGGTAATGTTAAAATGTCAAAGTTTGGGTAATTAGAGAAGTAGGGTCTACATGATTAGGAATTAGAAATATTATATTGGTAATAAGGACAAGGAGTGAGGTCATAAATATTTTGTGTATTTTATTTGTAAAAAGTCTAAAAATGTGGAACCCATGTAAAATGATAAGGTTTATCTTATCTTAACAGATAAGCTTACATGTACAGATAAGAGTTAAAGTATGGAATATGATTCGTCAGAGTGGATTTCTTATCCTATCTTAGAGATAGGATGGATAAGCCTGGAAGTTCTATAAATAGAGAGGCCACCCCCCTCATTTAGCATAGAAAGAAGTAGTGAGAAATATTGTAGGAAGTGTGAGAAGGAAGCCATCAGTTAAAGGTGTGTTGAAGAAGCCATCAAGAGGTGTAATTGTAAAGTTTCTCCCATAGTCTTGTTGAAGTATCTCATGGGTGAGATTGTAACAGTTTCATGTCAATATTATAATTTATTTTGATATTTCAGATTTGTCGTCATTCTGTCTTATCATAGTCAATGGTATTCTTGTGTTCGGTTGTTGTTTTGCTTCCAGATTACATCCACCAAACTAAAGTCTGTGCATTAGTAAATAATCATAGCACGAGGAGTTCCCGGTGAAGAATTATCATAATGCTGGATTGGTGATGACATTTTGGTTCCGTTTCTGGGACCATTCCTCGTTGGTGGATTTTCTGGAGAGATATTCCCACTTAGTCAAAAATCAATTGGAGGGTAACCTTGTTTTTACTGTGCATAGTAGTTACCATGGTAAAGTCATTTTTACCGTGAATAGTAGTTACCATGTTAAAGTCATTTTTGCCATGAATAGTAGTTACCTTGGTAAAGTCCTTTTTGCTGGGAATAGTATTTACCACAGTAACTTCACTTTTTACCGTGAATAGTATTTACCGCAGTAACTTCACTTTTTACCGTGAATAGTGTTTACCACAGTAAAATCAGTTTTTACCGCAGTAAGTCAAGTTTTACCATAGTTTACCGTGGTCATTTCTATAGTAATTCCAATTATTTGTGCACATAAGTCTTGTTGATTATACTTGTGAGTTGGTATTTCACGGTGGTTACTTTTGAAAATGGGAAAGATTCCCGTTTTTTTCAGCTCAATCTAATGAAGATGCTTCTTCTTTCATTCAAGAATTTAAGCGATCTTGTATTTGTAATGGCATTATAAGAAGGGAACAATGGACTGAATTTTTTCCTACCTTTTTGGATGGATCAGCACTTAGGTGGTTTGAAACACTAGGAGATAATGTGAAAAATTCATGGGATTTATTAACTGAAAATTTTCTTGAAGAATTTGGTGAACAACAGAAATATGCAGATCTCATGATCGAGATCACAAAGCTATCCCAAGAAGAGAAGGAGAAGATAAGGGATTATCATGCTCGTGTTCTAGAGCTAAGGAGGAAGCTCGATGCCCAGATCCGGAAGGAAGGACTAGCGGATGGGTTGATGAATGGCGTGGATAATCTCCTCTGTAAGCACTTCATTCTTGGGATGAAGCCAGAGATCAGACAACGAGTGAAGTATGACCGCCCAGCTACCATTGAACAAGCAAATGAGATTGCAAGAAGGCAAGAAGAAAGCATGGAAGAGGAGCCCAAAGAAATTGTTGCTAAAGTAGAGCCTACACCAGCACCTTTGGTCCTGAATCCACAACCACTCCCGGTGAGCACAAATATTTCTCCTAATACATCTACTGAGTATGAAGATCTGCTCAAAAAGATGGGTCAGTTAACTATTAATCTTCTTGAAGGAAAGGAATTTAGTTCTCAGGGAGGAGATAGAGGTCCAAAAAGGAATATTTCTGAAGTTGTTTGTTATGGTTGTTATAAAAAGGGTCATTATAAGTATCATTGTCCAGATAGAGCTTCTACATCTGGTAAGGGAGATAATGATAAAGGAAAAGCACCTGTGAATTCTCTTGATGTAGTAGATAAGAGTAGAAATAATGAAGTAGATGTGTTTGTAACAAAAAGAAAGAAAGAAAAAGATAATCAAGATGGAACTGATCCTAAGAAGATGAAAGGAGAAACTAGTAAGAAACATATGAGAAGAAATTTGGGTGTGCAGGATTTTCTGATTTCATAAGGGGCAAGGACCATACTCCATCTTAGAAGATCTGTCCAAAAGGCCTGCAAATATTACATATGGTCAACTCTTGGCTATGTCTTCTGAGAAGAGGCGGGAGTTGCGAGGTGGACTCAATGCTCGAAGAAGGAAGGAGGTTGAGGTCCCTGTTTTGGAGGCAGAGGCAGATCCCTATGCTCCACAAGCTGAGGTATTATATAATGGTATTTCAATTCATGATGTCTCAGTTAATGGAGGTGCTGCAGTTAATGTAATGACCGAGTCTCTAATGAATATGTTGGGTTTAAAAATTGATCGCCCTTCAACACTTATGTTAAGGTCATTAAATAAGGGAAAAACTAAACCAGAAGGTGTAGTTTCAAATGTGGCAATATCTGTTATGGGTGTTGTATGTGTGGTAGACTTTCAGGTGATGAAAAATGGTACTGTTGCGTACCCAATGCTGCTGGGAAGACCATGGCTAAGGAGAGTTCATGCAAGAAAATACTGGAATGAAGGTTTCATGACACTTGGACGTGGTAGAGAGAGGGTGAAGATAAACGTGATCCCTCGACATCATAAAGCAGAACCTGTGGATTCAAGTGATGAAACTGATGATTGGACATCCTCTGATTACTCTAGCACCAGTGAAGTGGACACTGAAGATGAAGAAAGTGAGGTTGATGTTTCAGTCATGGATATTCTTCCAGTCACACCAACCCAGGACCCCATAAAATTATCTGAAGAAGAAGTTGATGATCGTCTCCAACAAATAAATATTGGTGATGCTGTGATGGAGAGTGAGAAGGAATCCTACCTCCAGCTCTTTCGAAGGTACATACACCTATTCACTTTTGATTACAAGGAACTCCGCCAAGTAAGTTGGGTAGAACATTGTATTGAGCTGTTAGATGGTGCTAAGCCCATAAAGAAAATGCCATATAGAATGAATCCTAATTTTTCCAAGACTATAAAAGAAGAAATAGATAAGTTGCTTGATGCAGGATTCATATTTGCTGTGGAGAATTCAGAATGGGTTTCTCCCATTGTGATCTCAATAAAAAAGAATGGGAAGCTACGCATTTGTGTTGATTATAGGAAGCTCAATAAGGCAACAAAGAAGGATCATTACCCTCTTCCATTTTTAGATCAGATCTTGGACGAAGTAGCTGGCCAGGAGTGCTATAGTTTTGCTGATGGATATAGCGGCTACAACCAAGTTCGTATAGCAGAGAAAGATCAGCTGAAGACCACGTTCACCACTCCTTGGGGAACGTTTGCTTATAGAGTTATGCCTTTTGGGTTGTGTAATGCTCCAGAAACATTCCAGCGTTTGATGAATAGGGTGTTCGAACCCTACATTGGGACCTTCATCAGAGTATTTCTGGATGATTTTTGCATCTATGGGAGCAACTTGGACCACCTACACAAGATGGAGACAACATTTCAAAGGTTAGATGAAGCACAAGCCTCACTAAACCCTACAAAGTGTGTCTTTGGATGTTCTAAAGGCATTTTGTTAGGGCATGTTGTATCCAGAGATGGTATTGGTACTGATCCTGATAAAGTTTCAAAAATCAAAGATTTACCATTTCCTATGAATAGAAGTAAATTGAGATCATTTTTAGGCCATGTGGGTTACTATAGAAGGTTCATCAAGAATTTCTCGAAGATTGCACAGCCATTAACCCAGTTCTTGAAGAAGGATGTTGCTTATGAACCAGGAAACAAGGCGCATGAAGCTTTTGGACAATTGAAGGAAGCCCTAGTGTCTTCACCTGTTTTGAAGAATCCATATTGGAGCAAGCCATTCATTGTGTACACTGATGCCTCAGATGCAGCACTAGGTAGTACTTTGAGCCAAAAGGATGAAAATGGGAATGAACATCCAATTTACTTTGGGAGAAGACAAATGAGCAGTGCTGAGGTAAACTATACTGTAACTGAAAAAGAGGCTCTGGCTATCATTGTTGCTGTAAAGAAGTTTAGAAATTACTTGCTAGGGCAGAAATTTATAGTTGTAACGGATCATCAGGCTCTGAAATATATTGTCAATAAGCCTAACCCATCAGGGAGGATAGCAAGATGGATAATTTTGCTACAAGAATTTGAATTTGATATTATAGATAGGCCAGGAAAGAAGCATGTCAATGCAGATGCACTCTCTCGAGCCTATGATGGTTTAGGATCATCTTGTGATGATGATGATTTTCCCGATGCAGCATTGTTCTCCCTTGACACAATCCCTAGTGAATACATAGATATTTGGAATTATCTGAATGAATTCAAGTTTCCTGATGGTGCCAATGCAAAGACTAAGAGAAAGATTACTCAAGCCAGTCATCCATATTCTATTCTTCATGGAGCATTATTTCGAATAGGACCTGATGGACAGTACAAGAGGGCAGTTGGACGTGATCAAGGAAAGGAGCTGCTAGAAGAATTCCACAATGGTACATGTGGAGGGCACTTCTCTGGACAACTTACAGCAAGAAGGATCTTGGATGCAGGTTATCACTGGCCCACTCTTTTTAAAGATTGTTATAATTATTGTAAGACATGTGATATTTGTCAAACACATGGTAACCGTAAGACTTCATCAGCTCCATTATGTCCTATTCTTCCCCTTGGTCCCTTTGAAAAATGGGGAATAGACATTGTAGGTCCACTTCCAACTACATCACATCAAAATAAGTATATTGTAGTTGCCACAGATTATTTAACCAAGTGGGTTGAAGCTAGGCCATTGAAAGCAGCTTCCATGGATGAAGTGGCAAGGTTCATATATGAACGCATTGTCACAAGATTTGGTTGTCCATTAGAAATTGTAACAGATCAAGGAAGCCACTTCATTAATGAGGTGGTAGAAGCCCTAGTCAATAAGTTTTCTATCAAGAACAGGAAGGCAACAACATACAAGCCAAGCACAAATGGACAGGTGGAACGAACAAATTTTGTGCTGTGTCAAATTCTAGCAAAAGATGCAGCCTTGCAGGTACATAAATGGGATAAAAGGATTCATGCAGCATTGTGGGCATATAGGGCGACATCAAAGTCAGCAACAGGATACTCCCCATTTCAGTTGGCCTATGGCATTGATCTAGTTCTTCCTATTGTGTTTGATATTCCCACTATGAGAGTTATGAAAGATGAAAGGATGGATGAAAGTGATTCAGTAAAAGAAAGGTTGGTACATCTTCATTTGCTAGAGGAAATGAGGGAAATAGCAAAGGATATAAGCCATAAGAAGAAAATGAAGCAGAAGGAGTACTTTGATCAAAAGATCCGGTGGTCTCCATTTCAAGTGAATGACTTGGTCCTAGACAAAGAAAATTTCTTCCAAAATGGATGGGGCCCTACAAAATAGCAGTTGTTCATGAAAATGGTACGTACTGACTGGAGGAATTGGATGGCACTCCCATTACGAAATGGGTCAACCACGACAAGTTGAAGACTTTCCAAGCACCAGAATAGTCTACTCCGAGGACGGAGTAGAAGCTAGGAAGGGGGAAGATGTCGACACTAAAATTCTCCTCCATAATTTCTATTTCATTAATGTATGTATTAGGAATAGGATGTTGTTAAGTATAATTAGTAGTAGCGTCTGATAGAAGATAACGGCGGCGTTAGTACGGTGTCGCCAATAATGTGGAGTACGGTAACAGTCAAAGTACAATAGGAATGTTGTAAAAAGTAAATATTTGTCATAAGTGGTCTGGTAATGTTAAAATGTCAAAGTTTGGGTAATTATAGAAGTAGGGTCTACATGATTAGGAATTAGAAATATTATATTGGTAATAAGGACAAGGAGTGAGGTCATAGATATTTTGTGTATTTTATTTGTAAAAGTCTAAAAATGTGGAACCCATGTAAAATGATAAGGTTTATCTTATCTTAACAGATAAGCTTACATGTACAGATAAGAGTTAAGGTATGGAATATGATTCGTCAGAGTGGATTTCTTATCCTATCTTAGAGATAGGATGGATAAGCCTGGAAGTTCTATAAATAGAGAGGCCACCCCCCTCATTTAGCATAGAAAGAAGTAGTGAGAAATATTGTAGGAAGTGTGCGAAGGAAGCCATCAGTTAAAGGTGTGTTGAAGAAGCCATCAAGAGGTGTAATTGTAAAGTTTCTCCCATAGTCTTGTTGAAGTATCTCATGGGTGAGATTGTAACAGTTTCATGTCAATATTATAATTTATTTTGATATTTCAGATTTGTCGTCATTCTGTCTTATCATAGTCAATGGTATTCTTGTGTTCGGTTGTTGTTTTGCTTCCAGATTACATCCACCAAACTAAAGTCTGTGCATTAGTAAATAATCATAGCACGAGGAGTTCCCCGTGAAGAATTATCATAGTGCTGGATTGGTGATGATAGTCCCCCTTGCCAAATTGAGCCTAGTGCGGACCCGGATTGGAAGGATAATGTAGAGCTATGGAATATGCTCAGCAAGGGTGGCATCACCAACTTCATGGACAAGGTTCAGGGCCACGATCAAAGCATCTCAGTGTGTTTTGCAAAGGATTGGAAGGAGCGAACTATGGAATATGGGGGGCAGAAGATCTTGGTCAATGACGAGCTTATTACTGAAGTGATTGGCCTTTGCATGGAAGGCTACCATTTTTTTAACAAAAGGGTTGACAAAGATGTTGAAGAGAGGAGATTTGTGGAGGGAACCGAGAAGTTGATCTATGTTACTGCGGGCCTACTTGTTAGCTCGATCCCTCTACCTTATGATGAGGTTACTCGCATGATGATACGATACATTTCTTTGGAAGGGATGTTTGTCACCGTACCTGCTAAGCACCTTATCTTCCTCAACCACTTCCACAGGAATCGCATGGTATGTTTCCCCCATTATTTTCTTAACTCTTTTGAGCGCTCCATTTTGGAGTTTCAAAAGCATACCCAGGTGGTTCCTTTACACCAGGGGCTTATTTTCCTGCTGCATAAATTATGTCTTCTTCGGTATCCTGGTCTTCCTTCCTCCCCTAGCTCAGTTCCCCCTCTGTCGGGTTCAGCTGCCGCTAGCCCCGTCTCTCCACATTTTTCCCCCGCCACCGCTACTGTCACCCCCCTGCCAGCCATCTAGGCTTCATCTTCCATTCCCCCTACTGCTACTCCTTCCCCCTTCGCTTCCACCTTAGCCAGACCGGTCACCAAGTCCTCTAGAAGGATTAACCTCGATACCCTTGCTGTGGGAAAGGGTCCTCATGAAATTGAAATTGCACATGACCTCCTAAATATTAGCAGTGCTAGTCCCCGAGATGTGCATATGGAGAGCTCTACAAAAGGGTTGGAAGCCTTAGAAGCTGATATGAAGCTGTTGAAGGATGAGGTTAAGAACTTGGCAAAACAGAAAGGTAAGAGGAAGAAGGAGGAGGAGGTGGCTATTGATAACAGCCAGATTGAAGATATCTACAAGAAGATGAACTCCTTAGACTCCCGTTTAGGGAAGGCCAAAACTCGTCATGATTATAATATGGCCATTTTTAGTGCGATTGAAGATTTCATTGAGCAACATGTCCGAAGTGTCTCCAATCTCAGCGGAGTTCCGGCAACACTTTGGGGCACAGATAAGGAAAGCAAAAGGACCATTCATCAGCTGGATAAGACTAACACTGCCCACATGAAAACTTTGGGAATGTTCAAATCCTGGAAGAACATCAAATCCAGCATCAAAAAAGCTGCCAAGAAGTAATTCTAGGTGCTTTAGCTGCTCTTGTATGTTTTTTTTGTTTTTTTGCGGTCTCTTTGCTACTTTTTTACAGAGTTTTTGTTGTTTTTGACTACTTTGGGCTTCATTGTCACACTTGGATTCTGATCCTTTTTATTCTAGTTTTAATTCCTATTCTGGCTCCTAGGCCCTCTTTTGTACACAAGGGTATAGTCCCTTTCAAAAAACTATTTGCCAATAATAAAAAATAAAACAAAAAAACAAAAAAAACTATAGTTTACAATTAAATAATCTAGATAATTATATATTTTAAATTATTTAATATAAATACATGTTTATGGTTGAATTTATTTTTATAAATCAATTAATTAATAGTTGGTGTGATTAATGACAAGTAACACCAATTTAAACTATTTAAATTGATTTTCGAGGCCAAGAGATTTTTTTTTTGGATTATAGGTAATGCAAGGTTAAGGGGACCCTACCCCATACAATATGTAGAGAGAAAGATACAAAATTGAAGAACAAAAGAGGATGCCTCTTCCATAAAAAAAGAGAATGAAACATAAAACGTACATCAAACTAACAACAATAACAAAAATCAGTAGCTATCTCATCTTTGTGACCTCTTCCCATTAGATCTTAAGTGCATCTTAAGGGGATAGATAGTATTTTTATTTTTTCTTTTCAAAAATTTCCAATACTTTTATGTATTTGGATTTTCATTTCCATTATTATGGATTAGAATCATAATTTTAATATGCTCCATGAGATATTGGGATCCTAATAAAACAAAAGGAATGGAACAAGTTTCCTTTCCCAATACTGTCAAATTCACATCCTTATTTCTATGATGGTACATAGGAAACATTTTTTGAGGAGGTTACACTTCCTCCTTTCCAAGATCAAGCTATTCTAATTGCTTAGAATAATAATCAAAATTAAAATCACACTCTAACGGATCATTCACAACTAATGTTTCGGGTTATAATTCTTTCACCAAGAGCTTCTACCTTTAACATGATTTCTTTCAAAGTGACACTTTGAAGCTTAATGTCCAAGAGAAAATAATGCTATACATCTAGATTACTACCCTTCATAATCCATATTTTATGTCCAAGTTCTATCCTCAAATTTGGGTTCAATCATGGCCAGGAAATCAATAAAAGTATCCATATCAACCAAGATGTCCAAGTTCATACATTGTGTGCTTGAAATATTTAGTTTTTTTATCAATAGCCAAACATTTCCCCAAATTTTTATCTGTAGAGTTTAAAAAACTCTCCAACAAAAAATTGAGAGGTAGATAAGGAACCTGAATCTTGACCAGCTTAACTTTGAATTATTAGATACTAGGTTATACAAAGGAAACCATGGTTTCATCAATAGAAAATGGTATTCAAAATCCTAAACTTTCCCAAAATTAAAATCCATCTCTGAAGTTTCAAAAAATTCAACAATGAAAAAACCTCGAGCACTGAGGTAAATATCCATCCTACTTTTCATGATGGGACCCTAGTGACTAGACATCCAGACGTGAAGTGTCGGCATTTTGGGACAGAAGTTGTTGAATCCTCAAATAACACCCTTCTTATTTAATGAAGCATTAGATTACACCACCACTTGACCAAAACAAACTAATGTGTTACATTTTGCATAATCCATAAGCTTAGAACTCTTGTAATATTTGAAAAACCTATTCCTAATACCTTTTCTTTGGAGAGCATCCTTGACAGATATGGGGTGATCATAGTTTCTCTGACTTGGCTGACCGTAGGATGGGGTTTGATTCTTAAAAAACATAGCATTGAAATTTCAACATGCATTCCTCTCTGGCCTAGAACAATTCCTCAATGGCATTGGAATCGACTCCAAAAATCCATGAAAAGGGGCACCAGAGCCACCCCCATTAGACCCAATTCAATCCTTCATCTCCACACCCTTCTGCAAGACAACATGGTCGCAAAGGGATTCTCTAAACTCGATCTTCATAGAGTTCTGGGTAAAAACATCATCTCCCTAAGAAATCTGGGTCAAAACACCATTACCTATAGTACCACCATACATGAACAGGAAAACGACCTCAGATTCATGTTTCCCTTATTATTGATTATAATTCACGTGAGTGAATTTCTTCTAACATGGAGAAAAGTCGGGGGAATGGAGATTATACTAGATTGTAATTAATTTTATTAATAAATGAAATATTACCTTTGTCCACATTTTTTACTCATCAGGGGTTTTTACATGTTAAAATCTCTCTTGGTGTTTTTTCATTGCAATAATTTTTAATGTGTTATAATTAATTTAATTAATTTATTTAATGTTTGATTGGGTTAACTCATCAAAACTCATAGATAAGTGTCATTGTAGGTGATAACAAATATAATTTATAACTTTCCTCAAGTTAAATGTTGTTCCAGGCATATCATTGTCCTCTTTAATGCCTAAGTTCCACTTCCTTATTTGTTATCATTTTGGTTGTTGAGTTAGTACTTTATCATATTGCACTAAATTTAGTTCATTTGAGTACTTTATTGGAAGATGAAACTAACAGTGTAATTACTAAAACTAGAGAATACCATAAATGTGTAACTACTGATAACTTCTTTATAAAAAATTTACCCCCATGACTGGAGTGCCCACATGGGTCACTAGCATCCAACACTCTTATTTTTACTAGGAGGTTCTATCCAGGATGTGAATTTTCACCAAATCAATTTCTAACCATGTTCTGTGACTTATCACTGCTCTGATCATGCTTAATGTAATTATGGAACTACTTCTTGTAACTTCTATGAGGGTAAAAAGGTTTATCCAATGTTTTCTACACTCATATAGGGTGGGCAAGATTATAAAAACTAAAAATAACCTAAATAAGGAATACTTAAACTGATAAGCATATCTTATATAAGGATTTCTAAAGGGGGGTAGTAATTATGCATGGTAATCACCATGCTAAGAATTTTTTTTAGAAAATGCTAACATAAAAGTGTAAGTGGGACACAAGTAATGCACAAAGAAATTAAAACTAGTAAAATAATATAGGAAAATAAGAGACAAGGACACATCAAGGACATGGTTGCATACACGGGACACTACTCAAGATTTTATAAGATGATCAAATCCATCAGTGCAACTTGTGTATTAAAGGAAACAAAACAACATAAGGCATAGCTCAAAAATTATAATAAACAAGAACCAAGAAAATCAAACAATCATTATTGGAAGGTGTTGGTACCAAAATCTAATCTCCTTCAAAGACTGAGAAACATCATGAATTTTGACAGGACACTTAGAGGTAGATAGATAATCATGTATGTCATTTTGTAGCTAGGGAATCAATCTATTTGACTTGTTAGCACTCAAGTTTGGAAAGGAGTGGGTAGCATTTTAAAAGGATGTGATTTGATCCTAAATATTTTAGGTCATGCCTTTCAACCAAGGTAGGAGAACCTATTTTGTAACCTCTGTTATTGAAGAACAATGATAAATCCTTCTTTTGCATAAATTTTATAGAGAAGACCTTGGGAAAATATGATCAACACACCAAATCTGACTCTCACGAGTTGTCACTTCCAGATCATGGAGATATTTTCACAATAAGGAAAAGGTTACTAAAGACATTTGAGACCCTGATTATTTCTGCATGTTTTGGTAACAAATATTATGCATTTGTATGCACATAGGAAAAATAGGGTAGTACAAGTAGGATTGGTTGTTTTTGAATAAATTTTTGGTGGGAGGTGGGGCAGAATGAACTTGATTCACTAGATCCTTGAGGAATCTTACAAAATGGAAGGTTAAACCAACATAATGCCACAGAAGAGCTAAAATGTTTCTTTAACTAGAATACATGCTTCAATAAAGGCCCATAATAGCACTTTTTCACACAATATTTGAGATTCTATCACGAAGGATCGAGTTAGAAAATCCAACAAAGCATCAAGATCTGAGTCAAATCACGCCTAAGGTACACCCAGAGGCTTACAGAAAATATCTGTCAATAGATGAAAGAAAAGTGATTTTAAATCATTTATTCCAATCCTAGATGAAAGCTCTTCTGAGAAATGAAATTACAGATGCCACTAAAATGTCACAAGGATTGAGGGCTATGTGATTGAATCAGATTTTAATACAATATTGCAACAAAAAAAAGAAAAACTACTCGCATACATTCAAAAATAAAACAAACACATTTTTCTCAAGACAACACAGAATAACTCAAATTTGATTAAATCTATCATCAGGGAAAAGTTTTTAGAACAGTGGCAGAGCTTGTCAATGGTTGTACATTTGCAACCACATTGACATGATCAGATTTAATACAAAAGAGATATGCAATCTTCTCAAATGGCTTTTCAAAATGATGGGCTCTGTCAAGATTTTTCTATTTGAAAATTCAGTCCTAACCCTTAACACTCCAACCATTTCCATGAAAAATTTGTGTCATTTACAAAATTTACAATAGAGCCCCTTTCCCCCCCAAAAATCCAAACCTTGAGTGCTACCAGTTCTTTCATGAACACGGTCGCGATTCCCAAAATCAGATCTATAAAAAGTTACCAGGTGCTCGACGAGGCAGCTCTCATCGAATATCTCCCACGTTCAACTCCTTCTAGTAGATCACTCTTTCTTCAATTTTCCAACCAGTTCCACCCCTAATCTATCAAATCTAGCTCCTTGCATGTTTGGGAGAAGAAAAATGGAAAATCTGATCGCGCACAATAGTCAAACCATTTTAATGGTGAAAGACATCTTCCAAATCTCCCCACCAAACTCAGATATCAACATTAACTCCCCTCTCTGCCTAGCATCTAGGAGATACCAAGAAATCATAAAGACTCACACTTCTAGGTGTGTTTCAGTAAAAATGGGGGGAAAATTAGATTTAAACTCTCGGCTTCCGTTGATGTTTACTTTGAATTTGGGTTGTCCACGTGAAAGATTCAAACTTCAAAATAGACCCAGAGGTTTCCTCTTACTTTTTACAACTTTTGGAAAAGTGGAAAAAATTTCACATTTTTTTCCCCATCTCCACCCTCAAGAAATGAGCCTGACATCTATCTTGAGGTGAGTCCCAGATGAACCGCAGATAAATTTTACCATTTGACCCTATTTTTGGAAAAAGAAAAATTTTCCAAGTTTTCCCCGCATCTCCGCCCTTCCGATTCAAGTTTCCAATGTGGGTCCTAGCGGAACCACGCTTCCTTTTTTACTTTTAACTCTTTTTCCCACAAAGGGAAAATTTTCCAAATTTTCTTCAAAGGCCCACACCTCCGCCATTGAGTGGAGCAAGCTTTGACTTTTTTTCCATCGGGCTTGTGGGCCATTTTTGATATCTTAATTCTTTTGACCATAAGAGGCAAAAATTATAAGTTTCCTCTTATGGTCCACTTTCTTGCTCCTTTTGACTTGTCAAACTGCCATGTGTCACTATGGTAGACCTTGATATGGTCCCTAAAATTTAAGACCTTAAATGAGCACGGGCTTGCCACATGTCCTGGCCTGGTAAAATTTGTTTGAAGGCTCAAAGCTCAGTGGAAGGCACCATGTGTCATGTTCTGGGGCATTCTCCTTTGGCCATTGAAAAGTCCATGAAAAATGCAAAGTGAGCGGAGGCCTCCAAGTGCCCTCCTAGCACTTCTTTAAAAGACTCTGAGTGAGCACGGGCTCGCCACGTGTCCCTGTTCTCCACCAAACTACTTTAGCTGCATAAAATTTATCTGTCCAGGCAAAGCAGTGGAAACCTCCATGTTTCCTCCTGGTGCTACTCCAAGGCTAAACCAAAAAGTAGATCTTCAAATGAGTGTCGTTCCTCCACGTGGAAACATTCTTAAGTTGAGGAAATTCATAGAAATTTTGAAGTACCCAGCTGAGACGCGTCCAACCAAAAGGTGTCACGTCCCTTGTTGATGTAAGGATGTAAATTTGACTGGGAGAAGCACACATCAAAACATAAAATATATAAAAATGATCATTTGAGCCTAAAAATGAAAATTTCTCCAAGGATAGAGAATTTAGAAATTTTACAAGGCTCAAATACGTCCATCAGGGACACATGAATTCATTTTTATTCAAGTATTTAGGGTAGAAACGATGAGAAAGACAAATCCTAGCCATGGAGAATGGAAAATATGGGAGAAACTGAGTTTGTAGATGAATAGAGAATGGGAGACCCAAATTACAGACCTTTTCTAGAGGAACAAAGAAACAAGGAGCAAACCATGAACCCATAAGTGATCTAGAAGCCATGAAAAGATTAAAAATGTCCAAAAAAGATTAACCAGGCACAACATGGGGAAAAAGAAATTGACTGAGGTCGTACATTGATAGATTTTCAAAGGAAAACTAGGGAGAGACTAGTTTGAGCACCAACATCGGCTATCACTTGGGGATGGGCACTCCCCATGAGTGCCACAATAAAAAAGGTAGACCAAGTGCTAAAATATCCATTTGGAAACAAAGTCAATTTACAGATAAGAGAAATAGATCCATCTCCAAAAATGAAATAGAGAAACCAAAAAAAAGGTCACTAAGGACCAGAACAAACAAAAACACAAAAGACAAGAGACAAAAAACAAACTATACATTGTACACAAGATTTTTTCCTTGATTTTAGGGGAATCAATCCAAGAAATTCTTCAAATACCTATCATTATTAGGCAATTCAAGAAGTTCACCATCTAAGTCCTTGAGGAAGAAGGTATGCTCACAAATCCTGATATCAGTGGAGTAAGGTCCCATCCATAATGAGTCAAACTTGCCATGCTTTCCCTTATCCTCATGTCTGCTATCCCATATCAGCACAAGATCTCCAACATTGAAGGCCCTAGGAGTGACCTTCTTGTCAAATAACTTCATCAGCCTTGCTCATAACTATACATGCCTCTGGTGGGATGCCCTCCTCTCTTCATCAAGTTCAAAAATCTTGTTAATGCAAGCATCATATGGACCTACCTCTTGATCCTCCAGTCGTTGAATGAACTAATTTGAGGATAATTGCATATGCAGGGGAAGCAAGGCCGGAGTTCCATACACCAAATCAAATGGACTCTTTCGAGTGGCACTTTTAGCAGTGATCCTATCTTCCCAAACAGTAAACTTAAACTATTCACCCCACTTTCTCTTATTTAGCTCAAAGGTTTGTCTGATAATCTTCAGCAAGTTGTTGTTACTAGACTCAACTTGTCCATTTCCTTGGGGATTGTAATTGGAGGCATATGTCAAGTTGATCTCATACTCCTTGCACATTGCCATCAAAGGTTTAGCTCTAAAGCTCATGGCATTGTCAGCAAGAATCTTGATTAGCATCCCAAACTTGTAGATGATATGGCTCGACAAAAAATCCATGACAATTTGGTGTGTTGCTCTTTTGGTGGGGATTGCCTCCACCCACTTTGTGAAATAATCAGTGGCTATAAGAATCCACTTATGGCCAACACTTGAAGGGTTTGAGATCTCACCGATGAAATCCATTCCCCATTGCTTGAATGGAGCTTTAATTGATACATGCTATAAAGGAAGGGAGCCTGAAGCTTTCAGTCTTCCAGAGAAGCATTGCTAAGTCTCACATCTTCTAACCAAAAGAGTTGTATCCCTGAAGAGATTTGGCCACCAAAAACTAGCCCTCAGGATCTTGTGTGCTATGAATCTTGTAGAAAAATGTCCCCCACATACTTCTCCATCGAGATTAGTAATTATCTTGGGGGCTTCTTCTTCAGTAATGCATCTTAAGAGGAATCCCTTTGGTTTCTTCCAAGCCAACCCATAATCAGTAATGACATATTTATGGGAGGCCAAATCAAGAGTCCTTTTCTGGTTCTTACTTAAATGCTCAATGAAGTATAAGTTTTTGAGATAGAAAATCACATCCTTGTACCACTCAGAACTCATCAACCTTTCAAAAACACATTCCCTTTCTTCTTATACCTCATTTACCTCAATAGTTTTCAAGTTTCTCTCAACCATAAGCTTAGCCAAGCCCAAACCTTTCACCAACTTCGTGGTTTGGATATCCATATCATATTCTTGCAACTTCTTCACGCACCTACATCTTTTTCTAAAGACCTCCATCTCTGATAAGATGTCCTTCACCATGGTGTGGGTAACATAAGCAATCACTTTAGAACTTAGAATGTAAGGTCTAAAAACCTTTGTTGCTTTAACCAAGGCAAATGTCTTCTTTTCCATGATAGTGTACTTCAGCTCAGCCCCTTGCAAGGCCTTACTGAAAAAGGCAATTGGCCTCTCAACCCCTTCATCATCATTCTGCAACAGGATAGAAGCAATAGTGTTCTCTAAAACAAAGGAAAATAGTTATGAAGGCTTCTTATAATCTAGATCTACCAAAACATGGGCATGTTTTAATGCCTCCTTGATTCTACTTAATTATTGGATGACAACATCCTCCCATTTGATGACCTGGTCTTTCTTCACCATGGAAGTGATTAAAATGGTCAACTCAGCAAAATTTTTATATGAATCTTCTGATGAAGTTTATCTGCCCAAAGAAGGACTGAATTCCCTTGTTGGTTCTTGGGATTGGGACCTTGCTGATGGCCTCTACTCTTTTCCAATCAATCATCACTCCTTGTGACACAATTTTACCAAGAAAATTTTCCTTCTGCACTCTAAAATGGAACTTATTTGGATTGAGTGAGATGCCATATTCTCTACATCTTATCAACATCTTCTCCAACTGCATCAAGTGGTCACTTATCTTTCTAGAAAACACAGTCACATAATCTTGGTAGACAAAAACAAACTCATTGATGTAATCAATAAAAGCATCATCCATTGCTCTTTAGAAGGTGGCTCCAGCATTCGTTAGATGAAAGGTCATCCTGACATACACATATGTTCCCCAAGGAGTAGTGAAGGTTGTCTTGATCCTTTCTGATTCCTTCACCACAACTTGGTTATAACCAGAGAAACCATCTAAGGTAGAGAGCAATTCAGACCCAGTCACTAACTGTAGAATGTTCTCCATATTTGGTAAAGGATAATTATCCTTCATTGATGCTCTATTCAAATTCCTAAAGTCCACACATAACCTCATATCACCATTCTTCTTTCTTACTGGTACTAGGTTTACAACCCAATAAAAATACCTAATGGGCTGAATAATCCATCCATCTCTTATCTTCTTCAGTTCCTCTTGCATCTTGAGAGATAAGAGTGGGTTGATTGGCCTCTATTTTTGCCTAAATGGATTTGTATTATACTCCAAGGGAATCTCATCCTGAAATAGGTCCTCTTTGTATGATTTTAGTTCAGAATAGGTCCAAACCATGCAATCTTGGTATTTCTTCAACAATTGAATGTATGATTGCTTCTCCTCCTTGCTGAGATTGCTGCCTAACCAAATTTTCCTTGGCTTCTCCTTTGTGCCAAGGTCATGCTCATCAATATCCCTTGAGGCTTCCATGCATCTGTTAATAATGCGATTAGCATTACAAAAATTGGACTGAAGAGCAACCAGAAGTCTACAAATGGTATTGGTTTTTAGTTGGATGATGCCCTTGCCAAACAAGGTTTCTTTTCCTTTTGTTGTACATACCATTGGCTCCAAATCAATGCATTGATCAGCAAACTCTCCCTTGTTTCTGCAGAAATCTTCTGATATGAGCATCATCATCAAAAACCTACCAATGTTTAATGTTGTTAGGGAAAAAATGTCTTGTCAATACCTCAACATCATATTCACAATATGGGGACATTGTACAATTGTCAAACCGAGACCCCAACATTGCAATCTTGTCTTCCAAGTCATTGAATATCTTATCATGATGCACTATGTTGAATGAATGAAACATCTCAATAAGATCCCAAATTGCATGTTTATACTGTTTCATTCACTGATTCTTTGTGGCATATAGTTTTTTGACTTGTTTTACAATTAATTATGAGTCTCCTTTGACAATTATGTTCTTAATAGCATATTTCCAAGCAATTCTTAAACCCAACAACATTGCCTCATACTCAGCAATGTTGTCGGTGCACTCAAAGTTGAGTTTGAATGAAAAAAAAAAATTCCTGACCAGGAGAAATTAGAACAACACCAACACCATTCCCAAACTTGGAGCAAGCTCCATCAAATAGTAGAGTCTAAGGAGATCCCACTTGTTCAACACACCTACATTCTTCAATCTTGTGCTCCTTTCCATTAGAAAATCCTACAAAGTTGTTAACATCAACATTTGTGTACAATACTTCATAGGATGCATTGTTGGGATCCTCAATAAGATGTAACATTTTATTTTGTCCATACAACCTGACAAGGCTGCCTTCAATTGGAATGGTGGTATAGGAAATATCCATTTGGAAACTCCCACAAACACTAGCAGCCAATTTTCTTGATAGTAACATGCCCCACTTGGCTGGGCAGTCAACGATGACAACATCAAGTTTAAAATTTTTACCTGGGTAAGCTACAAGCTACACCTCGAAACACTTCACACATCCCACTACTGGAACTTCTCTAGAATCCATGGTAGTGCAATTCCCATATGTTGTTTTCACTTTGATATTTAGCTCATTCATGACTTCCATAGGCATGCCATTACATGATGCCCATGAGTCAAACATGCAGTTGTGGATCAGTTTGTCCTTAATGATCAAAGTGGTGAAGAATGGATCCACATTCATCTGATATTCCACCAAGGATGTCACAAAATAGACCTCAAGAGGTTCACCTAGTTTTTCCAATGCTAGTGGTGTTTCTAATTCTTGAATGATTTGAGGAGTATCTACAATATTTACATTTCTTCTTAGCGCAGTCTTCTCTTCTTTTAATCCCAAGTACTAAAATAATCTCTTTTTGTGCTTAGGAATCCTAAGCAACTCAAAAATTGGAATAGAGACTTTTATTTGACTTAAAACTTGCGAAATATCATATGGGACATTCATTGGTAAGGAAGTATTGGAAGAAAAACCAACACAATCATTTGGTGTTACAGGATTTTTGATAACCTGGGAATGAGGAGGGATATGATTTTTGTTTAGAACTGTAGGGATTTTGGCAAATGCCTCTTTCTTAGGAGCCTCTTTAGGAATGTTTGAAAGTAAGGGAGATTTTGGTTTGGCTTAAGGCCATGTCCCTTTTATAGCCTTACTTCTTGTGTTATATTCCTTCTCTTGAGCAACAACAACATTCATCACTAATTGTCTATCCTCCTCAAATGGAATTCCTCCATCATACTTCTTTATCATTAAAGCCCTTAAATATTCAAAGTCATTATTGGGAAATTCAAAATCTTGTACAGTATCTAATTCTAAAATATGAGAGGGAGGAAGAATAAGTACCCTATGAATGCAGTCCCAAAAAGTGGCAGCAGCATGGACACTTATCACCTCAGTTGAAGTTGCCCATTGTTGTAAGATTGTGGAACAACCTATCATGTAGACATCATCATCATTTTCATCATCTTCTTCTTCTCCTTGCTGATATTCTTCACAAGGAGCATGAGGCATTAAACATTTGTCACACCAATCAATGACATGTGTCTCCTCCACAACAACAACTCTGACAGCCAAATGATCATACATCATTTTGTTTTCCCTACCTTAGGGCTACTTGTTTCCAAATCCAACAGGTCCTTTGCCTCTATCATCAGATATTTGGTGATTTGTAAACCTGTCTTGGCCTTGTTTCTTGTGTTGACCTTGTGAGTTCTACCCAATTCCCTTCTTATCACAGGCTAGTTTGTAGGAAATTTCCTTGACATCCCGTACCAAAGTTTTCACAACCTCCTCCAAATTAGTAGCCTTACTTGTTTGAGGCTTTTTTGGGTTAACCAGCTTTACACCCTCACTTTTTGGAGGCTTTCCAATTTCCTTGATGTTGTTCTCTATTTCCAGAGCCATGGTGAAGGCCTACCTCAAATTTGTGGGGTTCTTGTCTCTTAAGTAATATGCATCATTTTTATCAAATGCATCAGAATATGTTATCAAACACGACTCATCACAAGGCCTTATCCTAATAGGAAATATCATCAAGGTCTTATTAAACCTTGTATTGAAATAATGTAATGACTCATTAGGATTTTTTTTTATGTTTTCAAATTCTATCAAAAGAAACCTAAGGTCAGTTCTATCACCATACTGCAATCTAAATGCATTACTCATCTCAGCTCAAAAATAAATAGATTTATCTGGCAATGCTTTATACCATTCACTGGCATCCTCTTCCAAGGTATTAATAAACAACTTGATATATACATATTCATGTTCAATCTCAAATTCTTCCATCATATTGATAAAAAGCTTTAGATGTTGATCACTAGTAATATCATTGTTCCCTTGGAACTTTGGCAGTTTGTTCCTTACATCTTGAGGAACTGCATTTGGATAACCAGCCATTCCCACAAAATTTATAGGTCCAAAGGTGTTTACAACAAAAGGGGGTATAGGTGGGGGCTAGGCCATGTTGATTCGAGAAGGTGGCCCTGGAGGTGTGATAAATTGAAAAGGGGATGAGGGTCCCTAGAGCACAGGAGTATAATTTTAAAAATGAATACCCTCCAAAGGCCCTGTCTCTGAGAAATCCCTATCAACCTCTGAAAAGAGAGGTGTAAAATGTGATGCAAATCATTCAAAATCAAGTGAAGGCCCTTCTCTAGCTAGAGAATTCAATTCCAGAAAGAGGCTTCCTGAATCAGACTCACTTGAATGGAAGTCTTCAATGATAGGCCGATCACTTTCATCAATGGAGATCCATCTTCTTGTCTGCTATTCTCCCACAACTCTCCAAGTTTTCTTCCTTCTGATTTTGCATTTCCTAGCTCTAGAAACAATGTCCTAGCAAGATCCATACCAAAGAAAGATCTTCTTCCGTATAGCTTTTCCAATATTAGTAACAAATCAGACTTTGAAAAAGTTTTAAGACACTAGTGCTCATTAAAAACCATATCAACAAGGAGTTGCCACTAAGGTTTTCCACCCTAGTTATGTAAATGTAGTGGATATGATCTGTCAAATGTCTGTTAATGTTAGAAACTAGAAATGGGAAGATTCTAACCTTTCTTTACCCAGATTTATCAAATGAAAGCTAGTGCACTAAGTGTGAAAAATGAAAGAACTGCACACAACACTTGGAGAATACAAGAAGTGTTTTACCAGGGTCTAAATGTGAGTTGTAATTCCCTAGAAACAACACCAGAAGCATGTTGGTACCCAAATTTAATCTCCTTCAAATATCGAGCAGCATCATGGATTTTGACAGGACACTCAGAGGTAGATAGATAATCATGTATGTCATTTTTTAGCCAAGGAAGCAATCTATCTGACTTGTTAGCACTCAGGTTTTGAAAGGAGTGGGTAGCACCTTAAAAGGATGTGATCTAATTTAAACTATTTTAGATTGTGCCTTTCAACCGAGGTAAGAGAACCTATTTTGTAACCCGTGTTATTGAAGAACAATGATAAATCATTCTTTTGCATAAATTTTATAGAGAAGACCTTGGGAAAATATGATCAACACACCAAATCTAACTCTCACGAGTTGTCACTTCCAGATCATGGAGATATTTTCATAGGGAAAAGGTTACTAAAGACATTTGGGACCCTGATTGCTTCTGCATGTTTTGGTAAAAGAGATTATGCATTTGTATGCACATAGGACAAACATGGGTAGTATAATTAGGATTGGTTGTTTTTGATTAAATTTTTGATGAGAGGTGGGGCAGGATGAACTTGATTCACCAGATTCTTAAGGAATCTTAGAAAATGGAAGGTTAAACAAACAAAATTACACAAAATAGATAAAATGTTTCTTTAACTAGAATATATGCTTCAATGAAGGCCCATATTAGTACTTTTTCACACAATATTTGAGATTATATCACGAAGGCTAGAGTTAGAAAATCCAACAAAGCATCAAGATCTAAGTCAAATCACACCTAAGGTACACCCAGAGGCTTACATACAATCTCTATCAAAATATGAAAGAAAAGTAATTTTAAATCGTTTATTCCAATCCCAGATGAAAGCTCTTCTGAGAAATGAAATTGCAGATGCCACTAAACTATCACAAAGATTAAGGCATGTGTGATTAAATTCAATTTTAATACAAGATTGCAATAGAAACAAGAAAAATTACTCGCATACATTCAGAAATAAAACAAACACATTTTTCTCAAGACAACACAGAATAACTATAATTTGATTAAATCTATCAGTAGAGGAAAGTTTCTAGAACAGTCTCAGAGCTTGTCAATGGTTGTATATTTGCAACCACCTTGACATGATCATATTTAATACAAAAGAGATATACAAGCTTCTCAAAAAGCTTCTCAAATTGATCGCCTTTGTCAATTTTTTTTTATTAGAAAATTCAATCCCGACAACTAACACTCCAACCATTTACAAAACAAAAATTGTGCATTTATAGCATTTACAATAGAGCCCCTTTCTCCCCCAAAACTCAAGACCTTGAGTACTACAAGTGCTTGCCATGATCATGATCATGATTCAGGTTCTCGAGGGGGCAGTTCTCATCGAATATCTCCCACATTCAACTCCTTCCTCTGGTAGATCACTCTTTCTTCAATTCACCAACCACTTCCACCCCTAATCTGTCAAATCTTTTTCCTTTCATTCTTGGGAGAAGAAAAATGGAAAATCTGATCAAGCACGATAGTCTAACCATTCTAATGGTGAAAGAAATCTTCCAGATCTCCCTACCAAACTCAGATATGAACATTAACTCCCCTCTCTACTTGGCATGTAGGAGATACCAAGAAATCATGAAGACTTGCACTTTGAGGCGTGTTTTAGTAAAAATGGGGGGAAATAAGACTCATACTCTCAATTGTCGTTAATCTTTACTTTGAATTTGTGTTGTCCACGTGGAAAATTCAAACTTAAAAATAGACCTAGGTGTTTCCTCTGACTTTTTACAACTTTTGGAAAAATGAAAAAATTTCACATTTTGTTCTGCATCTCCGCCCTTGAGAAATGATCCTGACTCATGTCCTGAGGTGGGTCCCAAAAGGAACCACGGATAAATTATGCCATTTGACCCTCTTTTTGGAAAAAGGAAAAATTTCCAAGTTTTCCCTGCAAGTCTACCCTTCTGCTTCAACTTTCCAATGTGTGCCCCAGCGGAACCACGCTTCCTTTTTTACTTTTAACTCTTTTTCGCACAAAGGGAAAATTTTCCAAATTTCCTCTGAAGGCCCACACCTTCATTGTTGACTGGAGAAAACTTTGACATTTCTTCCATCAGACTTGTGGGCCATTTTTGATATCTTAACCCTTTTGAGCATTAGAGGAAAAAATTATAAGTTGCCTTTAATGGTCTACTTCCCTACTCCTTTTTACTTGTCAAACTAGCATGTGTCACTATGATGCACGTTGAGATGGTCCCAAAAAATTGAGACCTTGAATAAGTGCATGCTCGCCATGTGTCCTGGCACGACAATATTTGTTTGAAGGGTTGAAGCTCAGCGGAAGGCACCAAGTGTCATGCTCCGGGGCAGTCTCCTTTGGTCATTGAAAAGTCAAAGAAAAATGTAAAGTGAGCAGAGGCCTCCATGTGTCCTCCTGGCACTTCTTTAAAAGACTCTGAGCGAGGGCGGGCTCGCTATGTGTCCCTGTTCTCCGCCAAACTATTTTAGCTACATAAAAATATATCTTAGTCTGAGCAAAGAAGTGGAAACCTCCACGTGTCCTCCTTGTATTACTCCAAGGCCAAACCAAAAATTATATATTAAAACGAGCGTCGTTCCTCCACGTGGACACATTTTTAAGTTGAGGCGATTCATATACATTTGGAAATACCTACCTGAGCCACATCCAAAACAAAGGTTCCACATCCCCTATCGATGCAAGGATGTAAATTTTACCAGGAGAAACACCCGTAAAACCGTAAAATATAAAAAAATGATCATTTGAGACCAAAAATGAAAGTTTCTCCAAAGACAGAGAATATAGAAATGTTACAAGGCTCAAATATTTCCATCAGAGACACATCCATTAATTTTTCTTCAAGTATTTAGGGTAGAAATTATGAGGAAGACAAATCCTGGCTGTGGAGAATGGAAAATATGGGAGAAACCGAGTTTTTAGATGAACAGAGAATGGGAGACCCAAATTACAAACCTTTTCCAGAGGAACAAAGAAACAAGGAGCAAACCATGGACTCGTAAGTGATCTATGACCCATGAATATATTAAAAATGGCAACATAGATTAACCAGGAACAATACGGGGAAAAAGAAAGTGATAGAGGCCATAAATCGATATATTTTCAAAGGAAAACTGGGGCGAGACTATTTTGAGCACCAATAGAAAGAGTTTTACAAGGTAAATACTACACATGAAGTACCCATTTTCATGTTAGGAAAGATAAAATGTATAGAATAATGTAAAATATGACTGTAGTAATGGAAATGTTAAATATTATAATGATAGAACTTGATGTTAGGTGGGAAAATATATATGCTCTCATGAGCCTCAGTGGGACTAGTAATCGACAAAACCATGCATCATACATTTTTAAGAAAAAAATAAGTGACCTACATTCACCTAAAGATAACATGTGAAAGTGTAGGTGTGTATGAAATATTATAAAGCATCCAAGGAACCATAATAATTTTATAAATAGAGGTGTAACATATAGTAGTATAATGAAGTAACATTATATCCAATCATGATCTAAGTAAACATGTGAAAGAAGAAAACTAGAAGGGATGAATAATGATTACCCCACTATATTGTTTTTTTGTAAAGTGAGGTTCATGTAGGGAAACCCTCAATAGTCAAGTATGAAATCATTTAACAAAATTAATATTTTTATATAAACCCTAATTATAGGGTCACTGATATAAACTGTGATATATAACTATTAGATGCTAGAAAAATAGAAAAACCTAAGTGCAAGAGAGGAAAAGAGTAATTTTCTTGATTGATGATTTCCAAAATTTTATCTAAGCTAGCATAACTGATAAATAGTAAAGGAAAATTCTCGTAGCCGTGTTCAATACATTATGGAACTATCCAAGAAGTTCATACCATGGCACCTAGAATGGGGCGAGGGTGCCTAGGCACCAAATATATCATATAGGCACCTATGACTACATGGGAGCTTGGAATCTAGTTTTTCTAGTGTTCCAAAAGTGTCACTAGTATCCCCTATTGGTCACCTATGTGTCACTCGATGATCACAAAATTCACTTGTAACATGTAAAATGATATCCACCTACAAAACTCTAAACCTACATAAAATCCAAAAACTAAAAGATGTAATATGGAAAGTCAGATTGACGACAGTCACTCGACTAAGTAAACTTACAACCAATTGTTGGATTATATCTCATAATTTATGTATTTTTCATGTTTGTGTGAAAGAGTCATGCATTAGAAATTCCTTGTGTAAGCACACATGATTATATGGGGCGATAACTAGATGTAAAAATATAAATATATGTGTGGATGAAATAATGAACTCCCCCTTCCTATGTGTGTATGAAGAAAATGAAGTCCCTAGTTCCTTGAATGGATGCTAGATAAAGGCCTTTGATTCTCTTTGATTCCTTTGGATGCAAACTTAGGAGATCATAATAGAATCTTAGAGCTTGGTCCTTTAATTTGGTCATGCAGCTTTATATGTATATGATTCCCTTAATTGAATTTCCTAATTGACAACTGGAAGGTAGATCCATAAGAAAATAAGATTCCCAAAACATAAAATAAGCCCAAAAAGTTTTGCTAAGGTAGAAATATGTCATAGGTACCAAGAGGGGACGAGGGTTCATGGGTGCTAGGATTCTAGCTGGGAATTGGTGTTCGAAGTCATAAATGATAGATAAATAAATTTATGGCTGGGAAGTAGGGTGTAAAGGAAATAAATGAAGACAATAAAAAATAAAGTGGCCAAAAAAAGTTATCAATTACTAGTTTTCTCACTTAGGAAACATATGAAAGCATGTATGTTGTTAGGACTGAGAAATAATCCCAAATGTATAATTTTGTGTCTGCATTTGACCACAATATATGTTGTTAATTGAATATTCATTAACATAAATAATATAAGAGATGTGTACATGATAACCATGTAGAGTGTGATGGTGGAAAGCATGGCAAAGAGACAACTGAAAGCGTGGAGTGATTAAAAAAGTGAAGCATGGAAGGTAAGAAACTAAAAGTAACCCTAGGGGAGGAGCATATTATATTGTACCATGTTGTACCTTTTATTTTTCTTACTATTTTCTTGATGTAGGGATACTTCTTCTTGTGTATTGAGGATAGACATGTAAATGAATATCAAAGCAGTATTCAAAGTCATATATTATGAAAAATATTACAAAAGTATCTAAATGTATGTAAATGTGTGCAAATATTAAAAGGAAATTGTACACCTAATGAAGATGAGTGTAAAAATGATAGAAAAATGTTTTGAAATGCTGTAAGAGAGAGATTTTTTTGGGTGATCTTATGTCAAATGGTATTTTTTGTCATGATATTATGCCATGGAAGAATAGTGTTAGCAAGAGAGGTGTAATGTTTCTCTCCTTATATGACTATTTATTGACCTATACATCACTACAGATTGTGTGATCCTATTAAATTTTCCTTGTTGTTATGTATTTTTATGTATTTTACTGAATTATAATAGATAGAGAATGCATTCTTCTTGTTGGAGGACTATTCTTGTACTGTCAAAACTAATCTGTGTATTATCAAGAAATGTGTTGGTATGATAAAGTAAATTTATCTTCCCCCAAGCTAGGATAGGTCAAGAGCACCCAGGTGATAGTGTATTTATATTGGAGCTGAAGTCTATGTTAAACTAAGGACCCAAGTCAAATTCTAGGTCATTTCTATATCTATAACATGTTATGTTCATGTGTCGAACTGCATTGTGTTGTAGATTTGAGCCATTTTATGGGGTTACTTAATTTTTCAATGTATGCCCCCAACTTTGGGGTGTATATGACGTCACTAGGACATTTTGGCCAATAAAGAGGCCATGACATTGATCTTAAATTTTATCCCTATAGGGGGAGGGAATTGACATGGTAGAAACCAAGGCACATGAAAGAAAAAGTGCGCAGACATATGTGTTAGTGGAAAAAAAGTGAGTTTGCATATAGAATACAATGTAAACAAATAATGGTGCAAATAAAGGAGATTGTGATAATCGGGTTGCATAAATTGGACATCACTCACAATGTCACAGGAAAATCAAGGCCAAAGCATCCAAAAGAATGTAGTGTGCATACAAGACAAGGGGTATATCCCACAAATAATGGTATACAATAGAAGACAATTAAAAGAAAAGTGTAACGGACAACCATGGTGGAAAATATTTCATGCAAAGAAATGTTGCATATGAAACACCCATTAAAACTTTCAAAAGATAAAAAAGTATGTCAAAATTGATATGTATCTATTGAAATTAGTGTGTTAGAACGAAGTAGTAAGTATTAAATAATGAAACAATAACACCTCTAATGTGTACAAGTACTAAATGTAGATGACCCCAGGAGCCTAAGTGGACTAATAAGAGGTAAAATTCCAATAATCATTGATGTGTGTAAATATTTATAGGAATTATGCATTCACAACTAAATACCATGTGAACGTGCATGTGTATATAGAATAGATAATTGAGATAATATGTATTTTTATAGCATGTGAAACAAAGTCTACATATAAACACAAGTGTGAAAGAATAAATACAATCAATAAATGGAGCATACTTGGATTGAGTGTGACAGAATGGAATCTAAAGTCTAAAGGTGATAGGGGAAACATAACCCTAGAAAATCTGTTTGAGAATGAGATGAGGTTCATTTATAAAATTCCCCTCAACAATTAATAATGAAACATAGAACAAGAGAGTGTCATCGGGAAATGATTTAAACATATGCACTAGAAATATTGAGCAATGAAGCATAGAGTGTGAACAGTGAGTGTGGGGAGGTTTACTTCAAATTTCATCCCTTAGTAGTTGAGTATGAACCATGGAACTAGATTGCATCATATGGTAGTGACAGTACACGAGGTGTCTATTAAGTAGTTTTTAATTGATGCTTAGGCATAGGAAGTATGAAGCACAAAGCGTAATAATAGAAATGAGAGACACCTGATGATGCTATGAGTGGGGAGAATAAGCATGATTCCCTAATAATTTATAATGATGAGAAATCTATCTCATTAAAGTGAACGGTAATGGTCCTCCACCCAATGTTTGAGACGAAAAAGGCATGTGATCATAATGTAAGTGGTGTATGAGACATATAATGTATATGTGAAGCAAACCTATTTCAAGGAGATGAAGGAGGTGATGAGAACTTATATAAAGTATACCTCGGAGATGATGAACACCTATGTGAAGTATACCTACGAGGTGATGAGCACCGATGTGAAGTACACATAGGAGGTGATGATAACCTATGTGAAGAGGCTTCACGAGTAGGATACTAAGGCTGATGAAGTGGACTAGTGGACTGATGAGAACAAATTGGTCATTTACTAAGAGGATAGCTACGTGAAAAATGTGCCTTAGGTATGATATGTCTAGGTGACCTAGATTCTCTAGTGTGTGCAATGTAAACTTCAAGAGGAGGATAAGGCTGCGATGTGCATGGTGGGGAACCTTTGATATTGATAAATTCCTTGTCATACATTAATTTTAGACACAAGTGAGTCATGGAAAGGATATATTGAGTAGTGTGGATCCAAGGAAGACATAAGAGCATGTCACAACATTTTACAAAAGGTGCCAAAATGAATGACACAAGCATGGTGAGATGCCCAACTCTAACTACAAGATTGATATCTTCATAATATTTAGCAACTAGATATAACATATGAGATAATGGGTAGTTGATAATGATGAGGAGTGTAATAGAGCACAAACTCATATGAACTGATGGATCGATCATCATGTTATTGATAGCATGATTTCCATTAAAAGCATTGATCTATAAAATATTAGAAGATAATGTGGGATGATAATCATGATTAGAGAATGTAATAAGTGGTAGATATGCATCATTGCTAGAAAATAGAAAATAAATAGGCCCCGATGAAGGAGGAGGCACAACATGATATGTATGATTAGTAGAAGAACCCGTTACTTTATTTTCATGATTAGGTAGAATATCATTAAATAATTTGAGATTTTTTTTTCATTGAATAGCTTATATTTTGAAGGCTTGGGAAGCTCTATTGCATTTTTGTCATTAATATCTTGAAAGAGATGTCATATTTTAAAACATCAATCAATACGATTCATATTTCATTGACTATAGTCACATATAGTATTTTTATCATAATTTACTCATTTAGGGAGAGAAAGATCTAGATGAAGTGATTGTGAAGCATTATAGGATTACTTTCAATAAGTTGTAGCAATAGAATGTCTTGAGCACAAGGATATTTTGTGAATGTATGCTTTAGAGGATTTCATTGAATCTTTTCAAGTGTAGATACAACATTAACAATTTTTTTATTTGGTAGGTTTTTCAGATGGCTTAAAATTAGATTTTCTTTGAAACCGATTAGAAAATGAAGAGGAAACATGATCATGATACTTGATTTTTCCCATAGAGATAAGCTTTCCTTCACATAATTTAAGAGTATGACATAATTGATTAAATAAAGGAGATATCTTAATGATGACACTCTCCTACAGAGGATGTAAGATACTTTGATCAAAGAAATCTCAAAGTTATGAATTACTGAGGACATTGGTCATCTTAGCTAAGTTGTTCTTATATCGTAATACATAGTCTACTAGATGCTCATTGGATCCATGTTTAATTTGCTCGAGTCTTTCACGGGATATTTTAGAATTGATATTGATATAAAATTGTGCTAGAAAAACATAGGCTAAATGTGTAAATGATGTTACCGAATGGATTGGTGGACAACTAATGCATAGTATATTCTTGGATACTTCTAAGAAAGATATTTGTCAGTAAAGTATGATCATTTGCATAATCTAGACATGCCACATGAAAAGATCTGAGATGCTCTTAAGGGTAACCATGTCCATTGAAGGTGGTCATCTTAGGGTTGAATTTTGTATGAGGAAGTGCATAACTAGAAATGACAGGCGCGATAATAGTGTGAAAGAGTAAGGTGGAATCAAGATATGGATATGCATGATAAGTAGTTATTCTAAGTTGATGAATTTGAATCTACAGATCCTGGTTAGGGAAGCTAAATAACAAGTGTTTTAAGAAGATCTAGGTTGTGTAGTAGGAGTATTAGGTTGAATAGTGGATGTGGTAGTAGTGGTGATGGAAGTAGAAATGTTAAGGGGTTAAGTTTAGGCCATGATAGATGAGGAAAAACCTACAAGGGGTGCATAAGCATCCGCTATAGAATTTTAAGAACCCATCAAAGCATGGATAATATATGGAAGTTGTGTAGGATATTCATCAAAATCTTGACAAAAGTTAGTAAGCTTGTCTAATTGTTCTTGATTGACGTTTGTATCCTAATCATATCATTTATCAATATCAAAATTTTCAATTTTTTAAAGAGGAATGTATTCAAATTTGACCAAAGGGTTATAATATCCATCCATTAATTTAGATACCCTACGGGTAAATGGAAGAATGTCTATATGATAAAAATACCAAAACTAGCCACTACAGGAAATGAGAATAAAAGTGAATATTCAAATGACAGGTTAGTAAATAATTTAACAAAAATAAGGATTTTGTATAAACCCTAATTACAGAGTCACTAATGTAAACTATGAAATACAAGTGCTTGATGCAAGATGACATAAGGAATAAGCTAAATAATAGAAAATCTAAATGCAATAGAGAGAAAGAGTGACTTATCTTACTTATGCTTCCCTTAAAGTGATTTGGACTGACACATTGTATGAAAATAAAGCAAAGAATTTCACAATTGTTTTCATTAAATTATAGAACCATCTAATAAGGTTAGACAAGGGTTCCTGGAATGGATCGATGACGTGTAGGCACCAAATACCTCTTCTAGGTCCCTATGACCGCATAGGAGTTCGGAACTTGGTTTTTCTAGTGTCACACAAGTATCGGTGGTAGTCATTTTTTGTCATCTTTGTGTCACTAGATGAAATCATAATTCACTTGAAATATCCAAAGAGATGTCCACCTATAAAACCCTCAAAATACATGAAATCCCAAAAATAGAATATGTAATATGGGGAGTCAGAATGACCTCGACAGTCACACGATTGAGTGAAATTATGACCAACTACTACATCTCAGAATCAATTTATTTCTCGTGTGTGTGTGAAATAAGTGTGCCCTAGGATTCCCTTGTGTAAGTGAACATTGAAGTGGGTGATAGCTAGATGTACCAATATAAATATATGTGTGGATGGAATAGTGAGATTCCCCTTCTTATGCACATGCACAAAAATTACAGTCCCTCTTCCCTTTAATGGAAGATAATATGAATGATTTTGGATGCAGACTTAGGTGATGATAATAAATTATTATCTAGATATGTCATTTTTTCACATAGATTTTAATTTATATGACTCCCTTAGTTTAATTTCGTAATTGACAACTAGAAGACCAACCCATAAGAAAATAGGATCCCCAAAAGATACAAGAATCCCAAAAAGAGAGAGTGAGGTAAAAAGAGGTCAGAGGTGGCCATAAGGGACAGGGATGCCTGAGCGCTAGTGTCCAAGATGGAAACTAGTGTTTGAAGTAATAAATGATAAAGAAATATAGTTTTAACTGGGTAGTAAGGTGTTAAGGACTAGAAAGAAGACAAGATACCATGTGAATATCTTCCCCTATTAGGTGCACTATATGATCTATGAATACGTCATGGCATATGATTACGAGCCGTGTGTGAAGAAAATTGAGATGAATGTGCAAAAGTGCTATAAGATGAATAAGGGCTCAGCATACCATAAGAGTTATTAAAAAGGACAAGTTGTCGTAAATAGGGGAAGATGCAAAAGGAGAAGGAAAAATTTAATATGGTATCTTGAGGATCCTGAAAAAAAGGTGTCCATATTGGAATGTCTCGAGTAGAATAACATGACACTCATGAATGTACTTAAGGCCCAATTAAATAATAGAACCAATGATGTTGACATCTCTAAGTAAATGGATTCCTAAGACCATGTCACAATGCGAAATAGTAGATCCAATAATATATGACATACAAAGAGTAAGAGGCTCAATAGTAATATGAAGAATAACATATCTATGAGAATCTGGAGACTCGTGTTTCATATGAGATAAAGGGAAGACAATTGACAACAAGAAGGATAGTGAGAATGCATTGTTCTTGAATGTAGGATGTATCATAACATTTTTGATGACATGGGGCCCAAAACAAGCATTCATATGTAATCTATGGGAGGAGAATTAGGCATGAAAATTAGTATTAGTGAAATTCATAACAAGTGATGGGAGATTAGTAGTACTGAAAAGTAATCGAAGGGGATGATCATAAGAAGTAGGAGGAGGAACTATCTGGTAATGCATCATTGAATATTTGTAACTTATCATTATCAAAGTATATTTTTAATTATAATTATTTGATTAATGAAATTGGTAATTGTTCTTGTCAGTGAGATCTTGAATCAAATGCAAAAGCTTGAAACAGTTCTTAGTACTGTAATAATTGCATCTATGGAAGCCACAATGTGTATTCTCATAAAAATTATTTCAATGAGGCCTCTTAGGATGATACTAGAGAGGAGGTGGAAGATAAATCATATTTATATTAATGGGTTGGGAAAATAACATATGGGGAGGATAGGGAAATCGAGTGAATGTAAACTAAGGGGATTGGAGATAAAGCTTAAGAGGTTGATAAACGACAATAAAAATAATATTAACATCATAGACTTATGTTCAAAGGGAAACTTTCTTGGAAATTCTTAAGAGGAATGATAAGAATTATTTGAACAATATTTGATTTTTCGAAAGATAGTAACTTAGTCTCATGATTCTTTAAAGTATAGAATAAATGGTCAAAGAAATCATAGGAATAAACATTCACACATTCCTACTATGGAGGAAAAATAATTTAGGTAAATATATCTTGCAATTTTGAGTCATCTAATACATTGTTCATTCTAGAAATATTATTCTTGTAACACAAGATGTAATCACAGATATGCTCATTAGATACTTGTTTAATTTTAGCCATTTGTGTGTAAGATATTTTCATTCCAATATATATACAAAAATGAGCTTAAAGAAATCCAAAATTTTAGGAAATGATTTAATCAAATGTAAGGGTATGTCTTAGAACCATTAAAAAGCATAATCTTGTAATATCCTAGGGAACAACTAGGTCAAGATATTTTCATGACATACATAGTTAAAGAAAGCAACATGAATGGATGTATGATGGTCTTGAGGATCTCCAAGATAATCGATTAGAAGAAATTTTAATGAAACAAAATTTCAAAGGAATGAATAAGAATACACTTCCGGTGAAAGTGGACTATAAGGAAGAAGTGAATAATCAAAGGATTTAGAAGAAGAAGTAGTTTATTTCAATACAAAATTTATACTTGCAAATCATGATAAAGAGACTCTAAAGTATAGGTTCTTAACTAAGAATTTTTTTGATGTTTAAGGTGTTTTTCAGTTAGTGTTATTAATGCTGAATATATGAAAAACTCAAATAAAAAGGGTTTACTAATACATGTGCTGACATTTTCAAGGTAATAATAATGAGATGCCAAAGAAATGAAAGAGGTTCCTCTTTTTTCCTAGTGAGAATACATATTAGCAGCGACAACTAATCATGAAGATATTAGATAACTATGTTAACAAGTTTCATGGAGAACACTGATCACAGGAATCCAAAGGGACTTCCTTGAATTTTTTTAACTCATATTGATACAATTAAGTTATGTTGTTAAATGATATAGTAAAATGAAAGCAATGATTCATAACTCGAGAAGGATATTGAGACACTATTCAAATTCTTAAGTTACCTAGCCTAGGGAATTGGAAATATTGAAGTCCTCCAAATAGTCATCTCACAACTCTTGAGTGGATTCTCTCTCTCTCTTCTTTGATGATTTTGATTTTCTCTTTGATGTCTTCAATGTTTGGACATGAATGGAATGGCACACATGTCGACTTTGTGGAGGATTTTGTATTTTTCCCACAAGAATGGCTAACAAATGACCTAAATGTCATATACGTTTGTAATTGGATGAGAGAGACCTGTTGACATTTTTCACACCCTGTGTGAAAAAGTCAACTCAAAACTTCTAAGTTTCTCATATTAGATGGGTGAGAGGTTAGAATATTTTGGAAACAACCATCTCGAAATTACATGGTTTTGGGTAGAATTAGAATTCCATAGATAAAATCAGCAACTGAAATATTTTTCCCAGAAGACAATACCTTGTGTATATTGTTTCTCCATGTATCATCTTCAACAAGACAATGCATTAGCCTAGGAAGACTATTGCAAGGCCTTAGTTAAGGTGGGAAAACTTAGATAAGCAAGGCTTTACTTTTGAAGAAACAGTGTCAGTTGCATGTTTGATGCATGGAAAAGGTAGTTTTACAAATAGTTTGCAATTTCAATGAGCCTCAATAAGATACACTTGATTTTAATCTATTTCCAATATTAAGTGAATTATTTATGTGTTTTTAGTTGTATAAGTTCATTTTTATCCAAAAAACTGAATAAAATTATAGAAAGGAAAGCGAAACATCTCATTACACAAAAAATAAGTTCATTTATTCATGAAGAATAATTGTGTATATTTATCTCACACAAGCCGTTAGAAATAGCTGAAGAAAATGAATCCATATACTTATGAAATTGAAAATGTAAGGAGGTAAAGGAAACCCGTCATTTCTTTGAGGAGGTGTTCTTTTCTTTCTAAATTTTTACTCCAGTCGTTCTCCGCAAAGTTCATCCCCTGGGGAAAATAAGGGAAAATGGGTGTCAATGTTGAACTCTAGGTTTGATTTAACTCATTATACTTTCAATTTCATAAAAGCATGCATTCAAATGTACAATTGTGGTATTCATAGGAAAGTTGCAAGTACATATCGAATAACATTTAAGATTGCATCAGATAAGTACAAGTACAAAATATCATAAGCTTAGAAGACAAAATTTAAATTTTTAACATCATTTGTTAACTTCAAAAGAATTCATCTTCAATTTTCAGGGAAAGGTATAGTGTTCATAAATGAAACAGGTGTAGAAGGTCCAATAAAATTCAATATACAAGCTATAGCTGACATGATTTGAAAGTATGAAATTGTTAGGATATTAATGTTTACATTATAATTGTGTATTCAAATAAGTATAAATGTTTTTTTTATTATTATTATTATTGGCAAATAGTTTTTTGAAAGGGACTATACCCTTGTATAGGAAGGATTTACAAACCAGATTTAAACAATTAAGGCCCACACGGCAGAAAATAAACCAATCTACCAAGAGAAGTTCCAAAACCAACAGAACAAAAACAAAAAACAGCAGAAGAACAGCAAACAAACATCTGATGTCCAGCTAAGAGATAGCCAAACAACATTGGAGAACTATCTCGAAGGATAGGCAGTTTTCCTGGAGAAGGAATTTTTCTTTTTCCTAACTGTGATCCAAGCATCTGAAATTTCCTGCAAAGGAATAAGAATCTCAAGGTCAGTAATCGGTTGATAATTATTGCTTGAACCAAGGGGGACCACAGTCGCTAAAGACACATTTGGTTCAATGTTTCTGGACCTTTTAGCTTCATCCCTAGGTGTCTTTTCATGCAAAGGGGTCATTTCTTTCCTGTCATCCATGTCAGTATCAATATTAGTATCAGGGACAATAGCCACCTCCTCATCCACATCAGGAATGTTATTTGGTTCAAACACCATATGTTCCGGGAGGGCATTTTTCCACCAGTTGCCTTTGTCATTTTTCTGTTTTACTATCTCGCAATTAGTGGGCCGAATGTTCTAAAGAGAAACATCTCCTGCATCTAAAAGGCAGGCCTTCATAGTCCAGAGGCTGAGTCCAGGATCTATCTTGCACATTTAGCTCAATATGGGCTAGAAGATCCTTTGAAGTATCAATCTCAACAAGTATTCTTGCATAGGTTGTATGGGTAAAATCGGAGGTTTGGGAGTCAATGTTAATGATACTGCCCAAGGCATTACCTATGGATATCAGACACTTTTGATCCCAGAATTGTAGAGGAAGGTGGGGTAATCGAATTCCAGATCGGTTTACGGGAGAAGGATTCAGTGAGTGGGTTAAATGATTGGAACCAGGGTTTTTAAAATAAGGTATTTTTGTTGATAGGTCCAGAGTTGCTTAGCAATGAGATTCTTATCAGCAATGGATTCGAAAGCAATACTAAAAATGCCCTTAGCACAAGGGTAAAGATCTAACCTTCCTTCTAGGAGTGGGATCCAATGTTTGGAGATCCATGCATGTAAGATAGGTAGACTAGGCCAGAGTCCAGCAAATCGACAAATCAAGGCATGAGCTTGATAAAATGCTTTTGTTTCAAGGACTTCATCTCCAAAGCTTATACATGGGTTGGTCTCAGAAGGCTTCATGCTTACTATAAATGTTATTAGTTATATTATTGTTATATAAAAGAAATATATTATTGGAGTTATTTTAACAACTCGTATGATTTGAGTTGTGTATTGTTACGTGAGTAACAATCACAACTAAATATGATTATTGTTAGAGCAACTTCCTAGTTTATAGGAGTTTCTTATTCCTATATATTTGTAATCTATTCATATGAATATATACATAAGAAATCAATTGTTTAGTTGTGTAAAGCTCTATGATATTTTATATTTAGTATCAAAGTGAGTTAGATTGGAGATGGAAAGATAATTATTTTCTAAGGGCAATAGGGATTCTTCATTTCCATATAGATGATATATAGAGAGAGAGATTTTAATTAAGTATAGTGATCTGATCACGCCAGCACATATCTATCTATTTATTTACGTGTTCAAGAATTATTCCTGTGCATAGTTGATTCGTTGTGTATGTGCAAGTCGTTCTCCACCCAAACTTGTGTAGATCTAATCTAGCGTCATTTCCAGGTCTGTTTTGAAATTCGACGGGAATGCAATAAAAATTCTTCCCACGTGTTGTTAACATTCTACAAGGATTTTAGCCGAGAGCATTGAGGTTTGAAGATTGATAATCCTAAGATTGGTCATGGATTTCTTGATTTATGTTGAATTTTAGAAGATTTGCGTCTGTGATTCCCTTTTATCAACACATTATATCTCAGACCTGCATATTTAAAAAATTAAATATTGTCAAATATCATATATTTACCATTGGAAAGAGAAAGTATTTCCTTGTCACGTGTCTAGGCAACGCATGCTCCAGCCACATCTAATGTCATGTTCATCTTGTTTGGCATCCATTGTCCATTGTATGTATTTGCAAGATTGAACAAGTTGTCAACCGATTCACCATAAAAAAAGGTGTCATAGTGACTAAGAAGTATGAGGATGGATTGTAAGACTTTGATGCTAAGAAGTGCAAGCTCCTAAGAAAATGGTTCAAATGCTCATCTAAAACTATTGTAGCCGGAGTGACATGCATTGAGAAACAAAATCCTGACTCAACAATCTCTGTAGTTTGGCCTACAATAGTCGCTAAATACATGCAATCTTTAGCAAATAATTTGGACGCATCTGACAAATGAAAGATCTGAAAAATTAATCTTCATCAGTTGCGTACTACCTTCTTTGGGAGTGCCAACAAACTTCCACCTTATAAATCCATGCGAATTGGTTGCTTCACCTCAGATGCGCTTCCAGCTATCAAATGCATGCGGTCCTCTCCTTGACACGTGATCCATTTCATTCCACGAAGCATGCAGAAGGAACTTTAATTAGATAATTCCACTACTACTATTCCTTTAGACATGCCATGGTTTAGGTAATTATAAATCGTTCTAGATAGAATACCTAGCATGACTGTAGTGTCTTTGATTTTATTCCATGTTGTCAGCGAATTGTTGGTGTCTACTAGGTTTTTTTTAAAAAGGTGTGTTTAAAGTTTATAGTTGAGTTTATATTTCAAGCCAGTCTATGGTATTAGTACTAAGTAAGAGACGGTTCACTATAGACAAAGAAAGGGCCAAGATTATTTTGAATGTAAAGTTTACTTCTTATAGTGCTTAGAAATGTCATTCGAGGTATCTGATTATGTAAGTCTAATGGTCATTAAAAAGTCAAATTTATAGTTAAAGTGTGCTTATTTTGTCATGAATAGTCAAAATTCATTTTCGTATAAAAACTAATCGTTGAAATTTTTTGCATTTGTGCAAAAATGGAAAACTCGAAACTTCATTATGATGGATAGCATTGGTGAAGTATACCTAAGCTAGGGGAGGTTCTATTAGACAATATTGTTACTATTGAATTAATTAATGATTACATGAAATCTGGAGCTATGTGCACTGTTACAAAAATAACAAATCACATAGTCTACAATTTCTTGACTATCTTCAGCAAAAGAACACAAGGCCCCGACAGACAACTGTGTTATCTTGATGAAGACATCCAATTGCAGAATAAATGAAATGTTGAGTCTTGGAACAACAAGCATAAATGTAGATTGCAGAAAGCAAAGTTCATTACTGGATGTTAAAGGTATTCTTAATGATATTTCCTTCATGATTAAGACATTCAATTATATTATTGGGTTGTTTAGTTCATTATACAAACCATACAGAAAGCTTAAATGTAGAAAGAAATACACAACCCAATTTTAGAATTCAATGTCTTATTCATAAAGAATTTCAAATGTTCCCACACAAGTTGTGGGATGTAACTGAAAATTAAAGTACAACTACTGAAATAAGGGGTACACATGCATAAAAGAGAAAATAGAGGTGTATGAGTGAACCCATCATTTCCTTGGGTCTTCTCATTTGGGTGATGTATCTTCATCTTCATCTTATTCCCTCTTCATCATCATCACTAGAAGTATTGTACCTGAAAAGAAGAAACAGGAAGATTATCAGTTGAGAGCTCAGGGTTAATCCATATTCCTACATTGTCCTTTTTCATGCATATGGATCTCGTAACAACAGGATATAGAGATTACTTTAAGATCATATTGTATACATGATCTACACACTCAAGATGAAGGAGGAAAGAGAAGAGAAAACTATGGACAAAAGAGAGGCTAAAAATGCTAATTATTTTCTAACTATTTCCCTAAGTGTGCAGGTACAAGTTGTACTAAAGAAGAAAATAAATCATGTTTTACAGTCTTCACTGTTAGATAAAGGTTGCAGTTCACAAATGAATTCCATCCTATGGTACATGAAGCAAATAATTCATAAGTATATGTTCCCGGTTGTAACTAAAGAAGAAGGAATTCTAAGGAAATTTTGACAGGGCTTCGCTACGTGGAATGGAATTTTTGAAACTTTCCAGCATACATATCAAATGTAATAAAAGGAAATGCAATATTAAACAAATCATAGAATCAAGAAGAAATAAAGAAGTCTGAATGCCCATATCAAAGGAGGGATACCCAAATTTGGGTTGAAATACCTCAAGGCATAAATTGAAAAATACACGGGTATATACATTTTGGAAAAAATAATTCATTCAGGCAGGATAGTTAAAGGTTCATATACAGATTTTTTGCAATACAACTCAAAGGAATGAATAAAGTTAGATATCTAAGGAAGAAAATGTAGATCTTGGCTTTGATCAAGAAAGACCCATTATTGGGTACTAGAATCAAAGTAAGGATCAAGAATTCCCTGGTTAAAATTGAAGCAGAGTAAACCTTCATCAAATTCAAAGCCAAAATGGGAACCCAGAACGATTTTTGACTTAGAGATAATTATTTTTATAGAAATCTCATTAAAAATGCAAAGGAAAAATGAGTATCAATGTTTCAAAGATGAAATAGCAGAGATAAATTAAAAGGTCAAGCTCAATATCGATCAAAATGAGCAACATGTAGTCAGGATATTAGACAAAAAGAAAAGCTTGAAACCACAACCATCTTGTTCAAAATAATGATGATATAAAAAGGACTGAGCTCACAAACCTCAAAAATGATGACCATAGAATCTTCATAGAGCTTCATAAGATACAGATCTTTTGAAGAAAAGTTGAACTGAAAACAACACAAATGGTCAAATCAACCAAATGTTGTAGTGTACGCCAACCTAGAGCTCGAAGTGATCAAAATGGTGGCCGTTAAATAAAAGAGAGTTCCAAAGCTGAGCTCAGTAGAATAACAGATGTAGATAAACCGATCTTGAAAGATCATCTCCAATGGTCGCCATCCAAGGATTTTTATTTTTACAGAGTTCTTGTTATCCATATTCACCCCGAGATAAATATTGGATCAAATCATAACCCTGCATAGAAGAAACCCAAGAAAATGCATTCAAATCCTACAATTGGTTGCAAAAAAGATTCAACAATGAAGTGGCGGAGATGAAGAAAGAGAAAAGAATCATGTACAGAAAGAAATAAATCTATCGGGTTGTCTCTACACTTTAAATCCATTCTCCAAGTTACAGGCAGGCAGAACCATCAAATAGCAGGGTTGGACAAGCAAGGAAGATGCTACAAAGGAGCCAAAAGCAAGAAAAAGGAAGAACAATGAAGATTCAAAGTCCTCGAGCTTGAAACGGTTTATAAAAGGCCCAAAAAAAACAACGAAGTATGGAGGAGGTAGTGGAAGAGACCACGTGTCCTAACGACGCTTCTCTAAAAGTGAATCCAAAGGGAGGAACTCAAACATTCACCCACCCTCATGTAGCAAATGGTCAAAGAGAGTCAAAATGCAGAGAGGAAAATCTTCAAAATTGGCTAAGTAAAGAAGTGTAAGTAGAGAGTGTCAAGTGTCATCCAAACTCATTTCCAAGAGTTGGTCCAAAGGTAGAGACGCAAACGAGCGTGAGCTTGCCACATAGCCCAAAGCCTAAAATTGAGAGGAACCATTGAAAATTTCATAAAGAAGCGGAGGCCAAAAAGTGTCAACTTGGCACTCCTCCAAAGGCAAATTTGGGTTAGGTTTGCAAACAAGCACAGTGCCTCTACGTGTACCTCAAAGGGGAGAAAGGTTACTTGAATAGTCGATGAATAAGTAGACCAGTGGAGGCTGTCAAGTGTCTTAAGGGCGCTGTTTCAAGGGTCAAATGGAGAAAAGGTTCCCGAGCAAGTGCCAGAGTGACACGTGTCCTAGGGTAAAGCAGGAAGTCGGGGAAAAGGTTGATTTTCACCCCTTGTTACCTCAAAAGGAAGTAAAAGTTGTTAAATGGCCCGCAACTCCGTCCAAGGAAAAAGTCCGCATTTAGATTCGAGTCAAAGCCAAGGCGGGGAGTCGGGGAAAAAGGTGAAAATTTTCCTTTCATCAAAAAGGCATAAAGGTAAAAATGGGAGTGCATTTACCATCCAACCAAAAGGAGCCACGTGTCCATGCAGAGCTTTGGGGCTGCGGGAATTTTTTAAGTTTTACATTTTTTGCGCAAAAGGATAAAAGATGAATTGTGAACCTGTGAGCCTGAATTTTGTTCCAATATGGCTACCACATGTCCCAATCCAAAAGGGGGACCCATTTTTCAAATTTTTTTCCCACCCATTTGTACATAATCGATTCAAACTTCAAAGGGGCATATCTTTCGAACCAGGACTCAAAATATTGCAAATCTGATACCGTTGGAAAGATCTCAATCTCTTCTACACCATGGGAGTCTGAAACTTTAATTTTTGGGAATTTAGGTGGAAGAAAAATGGAGAGGAATCTTTGATCTTTTAATGTAGGATCATCAGTCTTAATAACCAGATCAGATTTGATCTATTTCTATCATTTCCTCTTCTTTTAAGGCGCTGAACCAAGGATTGATGCAAAAATGATAAATTCGTGGGTAGGTTTTAACAAAAGCATTAACAATGGTGGTTGATCTTTGGCCCACGTTTTCCCTCTTCTCTCTCTCTCTTTCTTCTCTTCGATCAAATCTATAAATTTGGGGGCATGATTCATTGTAAAGGGTTGGATATTATTAGTTTTGTAGGCTCCCTTCTCCTTTGGGTGAAGGATTTATGGGGTTCAGAACGTCCATTAAAATTGTAATACGTTTCTACCTTTCAGCTATTCTGTAATGAAGTGTATCAATCTATAGAGCAATAAAATACATTTGTGATCGATTTTAGATCCTTCTTGTTTATTTTTCTTCTATTTGGTCTCTCATTACAAATCTTGCTATTTGTGCTTGTTTATTGTATGCATTTTATTAGTTCGTGTTGGAGGCAAAATAAGTGGTCATCATTCGTTTGGTGCATCACTTGGTATTTTAGTTATTTCTTATTTACTATATTCTTTTATCCATGTCCCCTTGGCAAGTTTAGACTAGGTATAAGAAATAGATCCTATGTAAATGCTCACGTATGCACCTGAATAGAGGGATAAGGAACCAGAATTTAACCTAGAGAGCTTTTCCATATTTACAGGGTCCCACGCCTTAGGAAAAGTTTAATGTTAATGCAATCACATCAAATTACTTTTTCCTAGAAAAACAAACCTGTAGAGCTCATTTGGGGGTGTTGTGATTTCACACTAATAGTTTTGGCATGCCCAGTGGGACCAAGAAGTCTCCCTCTTATTACAATAGGGATTGATGTACACTTGCTATGATTCTAGATTTTAAAAATCTTTAAAACTGTACATCTGGTGACTCCAAAAGAAACAAATCTACTGGCTTCAGCAGTCCAAGTAAGTTCATGAGAAGAATAAAAACATGGTCAATAACAAGAGAAGAGGGACTATTTGACTATTTAGACTTATCCCCAGAGATAGGGAGAAGAAGAAGAAGAGTCCAGAGGTCTCTATCCCCACCAAGCAGAGCTTTTTCAACACCTCCTCCCGAAATACCATTCATTCGATCAAGAGGAGTGCTTAGGCAAATTAGAATGGCTCAGCCAAATCCTTATGTTATATTCACTGGTAGTAGCCTACTTGCCTTGAATGCACAAAATCTAGTTCCTATTGCAACATTAAAGAGTATCCCATATTTCACTAGGGAGAACCAATCTTCTCCGGGTGATCATGTCCAAGTTACTGCAAATGTCTACACAATCCATGAGATTCATGAAATGGACATAGCAGTCAAGCTACTCACCTCTTCACTCAAAGGAAAGGCTTGATAATGGTTCAGGAGTCTTGAGGAAGGATCTATTCAAAATTGGAATCAGCTATGAACCACTTTTCACAACTAGTTTGGAGAGAAAGGCGACAAGTTCTCTTTGTTGGAGAAATTAACAACTATCAAGAGAACCCCAAATGAATAGTTGACAGACTTCAACCTAAGATTCCAGTGAACCTAGGATAGGATTCCAACAGCAGTAAAGACCACAAATGAAGGTTCCTTCCTATACTTTCTCAGGGATTTAAATTCTGATATTTCTTTGATTATTTAGTCAATGAGAGGCACTACACTGCCAGTGGCCGATAGCCTTCCACAGGGCCTGTGAACCATCAGATTCAAGCTAGTAAAATAACTTCTAGGCCATCCATGCCTTTGTACCTTGAGTTAGGAAGCCCATATACTAGCCAAGCACCTACATTAGCTCCTATACCCACCCCCAGGGGTCAAATCTCAGTTGAAGCTTCCACTTCATCATCTAACACCTCTAAAGTGCTTCAGGAAGTGACGAAACAACTGTAAAACCTGGGAAATGAACTAGTGACCATTAAGAGATAGCAAGCACAGAGCTCCAGGCCATATCAGTCTCAAGCTCAATATCATACTAGATCCCAATACCAACAAAATATGCCACCATCTCAAACTACAAATAATAATTAAAATCAAGGAAAACATCAAGATGCTAGACCTTTTAGGTCTTCTGATCCAAATACAACCTCAACATCAAAGGCATTGGTCCCTACACAGAACAACATGGCACAAAAATATGATTAGATTTTTCCATGCAGTCAGCCACATAACTAATCCACGTGTTTTAATGTTGCTTTGAATCAGGCTCTAATGGTGTGAACCAATATGGTGTCACAAGAGCCTAGTAAGGAAGGAGATCAACAACAAGGATCTCAACAAGGTTAATCTCCAGGAGAGACCATGCTTGTAAATTGGTAGGTTAAAGACTTCTATGGGATGAATCAGTTCCCTCCTTAAAGTGTGACTGCCAAAACATGGTCCAAAAAGAGAAGAATTGGAGAGGGCCAACCACTAAAATCAGGTAACCCTCAACCTTCCATAACTCCACAAGGTCCTAGTACATTCCAAGTGTAACTCCCAATAAGTAGAACCAATCCAAGCCACCTTCCAAATCTAGTTAGGTCTTGGTTGTAACTGACCATGTGCAAGAAGGAAATGTGTCTAGGAAGGGGCAGAAAAAATATAGCTCATTCAATATTATTGAGCAAATGAAGAGGACAAGCGTGAAAATTTCACTATGAGAGTCATTGGCCACTCTAGGGTAGAGGGATCTGTTACAGACTTCCATGTAGAATTGGTCAAGTTTAAATCAACCCCATAATCAGCAAGAGAGAGTGCTTGCCAATGCAGTTCAGCTTGAGAAGAACCAAGGAGAACAAAAAGGTAATAAATTGAGACCCCCTCCATTCTATGTCTCATTAATTATTGGATACAAATTAGTGCACAATTGTATGATTAATTCTGGGGCTAGTAGTTCTTTGATTCCCGAACAAATAGTTGATTAGTTGGGTCTCCAATATGAAGTCATCTCTAGAGGAGTAGTCTAATTAGATGGGATAACAATGACCACTGTGGGAGTCATCAAAGATCTAAGTCTCACCCTACATGCATGTCCTAATGTGAGTGTCTTGCAAAATGTTTCCATAATAGATTTTCCACCACATTTTGCTTTGTGTCTGTCTAGGGACTTCACTGCCAAAATTGAAGGCTACCTGTCTACTGACTGGTCATATATGCTCTTTAGGAAAATATATGGGGCAAAGGCTACAGTCAGATCTAAACCCATTGTAGTCTATCATATTGAAACTTATGTGCCTAGCCCATTTAATTCCAACTGCTTAGTTTTTGATCAAGAAGACCTCCTAAGCACTAATGAAGCAAATACCAAGTTGGAATGTATCCTAGACTTGACTCTAGATGAGTGGGCCAACAAAATACATGCTTTTTACCCCTATAAAGAAATGGAAGAATACGAGTTGGGTGTCTACCTTCTACATGAATAAAATCACCCTCTTCCTACCTTAATCAAGCTAGAACATAAAGATGATAATGAGGTATGGAAATTATTCTTTGATGGTTCAAGGAGTAGACAAGGAGCTAGAGGAGGAGTTATGATTGTGTCTCCCAAAGGTATGAAGTATTATTCAACCTTTAGATTTCAGTTTGCTTGCTCAAATAACACTGTTGAATATGAGGTTGTAGTTCAAGGTCTTCATTGGTCAAGGAAGATGGGAATCAAGAATTTGTAGGTGTTTGTCGATAGTGAATTGGTTGCCACTCAAGTCAGAGGACTTAATGCTATCAATAATGACGTGTTCAAGAACTATAAGAATAGAGTATGGGACCTCATGGAGGATTTTGAAGCCTTCAGCATTATGTCCATACCCAGAAAAGAAAATGAAGTTGCTGATAGACTTGCAGAAGTTGGGCAGCCTTTTATGTGATGGAAAACATCAAGAGAGACAAAGGACAACCACATATCCATGTGGTTGTGAGACCAACAGTGCCATATAATAATACATGCTGGCAGTTGTTTGAAAATGATCAGGAGATCATTAATTTTTTACAAGAAGAAGTTGAATTCTCAGCTAATAATCAAAGCAGATTGGGACAACAATATTGAAATCAGATAGTATAGTTGCATACAAACAAGATTCGTAAAGGCTTAATAACAGTGGAATCTATTTTCAATCCTAACGATCAATTCAGAAAGGAGAAACCCAACATATAAACCAAAGGAGAAGATTTAGAGTCAATCCCAGTTGCAGAAGACAAAACACTTCAAATTGCCAAGGTGGCCACTAAGTAGGAAAGGTACAAATTCATACAACTCTGCCAAGAATTCCATGATGTGTTTTCTTGGAGTTATGAGGACTTAAGGGGTTTTAATCCAAAACTAGCACAACACACAATTGAATTGGATCCAGTTGCTCAACCTACCAGGAAGAAGCATAGGCCAGTCAACCCACGTATTGAGCCTCTAATGAAAATGAAGATGAACAAGATAATAGAGGAAATCATCATATTTCCAATTAAACACTCAAGTTGGGTTACAAATCTGGTCCCATTCAGAAAGAAAAATGGAGAAATCAGGCTGTGTTGACTTCAGGGATTTGAACAGAGCCTCTCTTAAAGATCACTACCCACTCCCTTCAATGGAACAGATCTTGCAAGTAGTGTCTAGGTCAGAGAGATTCTCTCTCTTAGATGGCTACTCAAGATACAATCAGATCATGGTGAAAGAAGATGATCAGTTCAAAATTGCCTTCACCACAAAATGGGGCACCTATGCATACAAAAAAATGTCATTTTGACTATCTAATGTTGGTGCTACTTTCCAAAGAGCCATGGATGTGGCATTCAAACGGCTAATCAACAAAATAGTTTTGATCTATCTGGATGAGATCATTGTGTTCTCTAAGAACACAATAGACCACCTTTTTCACCTAAGGCAAGTGTTTCAAAGATGTAGGAGCTTTCGGGTATCTTTGAACCCTAAAAAAAGCATATTCTTGGCCCCTGAGGGTAGGATTTTAGGCCATATTGTGTCTAAGGAGGATCTGGTAATTGACCTAGAGAGAGTTAAAAAAATAAAAGCACTTCCATTGCCAAGCCACAAGAAGGCTCTTCAAAACTTCTTACGAAAATCAAATTTTTTCGAAGGTTTTTCTCAAACTTTGCTGCTATGGTTAAGCCAATAACACTAATGTTGAAGAAGAGCTTAACATTCAGATGGAAAACTGAAGGAAAGGAAATCTTTGCAGCCATAAAAGAGGCCATATCATAGGCCCCAAATCTTGTAAACCCATATTTTTCCAAAGACTTCATACTATATGCCTTTGGTGACAACGACATAATTTTTGCAATCTTGGTGTAGCAGAACAAAGAAAGTTTAGAATAGCCAATTTCTTTCTTCAGTCAGAGTCTAGAAGACTATGAGGTGAGATACTCCTTCATTGAGAAGAAAGTACTGGTGGTGATCAGGGGACTGAAGAAGTTTAAGCATTTGGTTTCAAAAAACAAAATCCAACTATTGGTCTCCCATATAGGATTCAAATAATTCCTTCTCAACAAGGACCTGAATGCAAAACGTGTCGGATGGATCACTCGTGTCATGGAATATGACATTGAGATCAAGGTCACCAAGCTGGTCCATGGGAGGGTCTTGTGTGAATAATTAGCCTTTGCTCTACAAGATGAAACAAACAGTGATAAAGAGGTCATTCTTATCTTACAAGATGATCAAGAAGAAGGGAGATATGATATACCTGCTCCTTATTAGACCCAAGACATGGTGCACTTTCTTCAAATAGGTCTATGTCCTCATGGGATGAGTAAAGAAAAAGGAAGGTATTTAAGGCTGCAAGCCATCCCATATGTTCTTATTGATGGTGTCTTGTTAAAAAGACACAACAGTGGTATTCTGCTGAGATGCATTGGGAAAGATCAGGTGCAGAGAGTGCTACAATAATTCCATGTCAAAGCAGTCGGAGGCCATTTTTCTCCAAGAGTGAAAACACTCAGAATCATGAAAGCAGGATACTATTGGCCCGGAGTGTTTAGTGACTGTTACACATGGATCAAAAGATGCAAGAACTATACATTTTTCAAAGGAAAAGAGAGGATAAAAGCACTTCCATTGCACCCAATCTTAGTAGACCAACCTTTCATACAATGGGGATTGGACTTCATTAGAGTCATCAACCCAAACTCAAGCCAAGGTCACAAATAGATCCTGACAGCAACTGATTATTTCACCAAGTGGACCAAGGCAGTGGCACTCAAAGAAGTAAATGAGTCTAGTATCATGGATTTTTATGAAGGGATAGTGACAAGATTTTGGGTACCAGACACCATCATATCATAAAATACATTAGCATTTATAGGTTCTAAGATCACAAGATAGGTTGTTAAAAATGGGACTTATTTGAGTACTTAATCAAACTATCACCCTAAAGGTAATGGCCAGGATGAGTCTACAAATAAAAACCTGCTGAAGATCATCATAAGAAATCTCGATGAGAATCAAAGGACCTGGCACACAAATCTCAAAACAGCCTTATGGACTGATAGAATAATGCCCAAGAGATCTTTAGGAAGCTCCCCATTTAAGCTTGTCTATGGGAAAGAAGCAATGTTTCCTATATCACTTGAATTACCAACACTGGAGCTTGTAAAGCAACTAGAGATGTCTGAATTTAGACCAATGGAGGCTAGGTACATAGAGCTGATAGAATTAGAAGAGACCAAAGAGAAATATCTCCAAGAATTGGAGAAGAATCGGGCTTCGATCAAGAAACAATTTGATAAGAAGGCCAAAGCAAGGACCTTCCAGGAAGGGGACCTAGTTTTCAAATGGGATGCAGATCGAGAAAAACTAGGGAGACATTCTAAGTTCAATGCCATTTGGAGTGGTCCCTATATGATAACAAGATGCAAGAGAAGTAATGATTTCCAATTTTCTACATTGGAGGGTGAAGAGTTGCAAATTCCAGTGAACGAGATCTATATGAAGCGATGCTACTAAAAGGGAAGTCTCACCTTTTACATATCAATTTAGTTTCTCTTTCCTCTAAGCACTTCTGCACATTGTCTTGTTGTAGTGTAGATTACTTTTCTCCTAAGTGCTTTACACACTCTGCATGCTCCATTTTGGAACATGTATGATTTCAATTTTGTACATAGTCATGGTGTTGTGTTGTTTCTCTTATGTAGTTCATTCAAAAAAATAGATGAAGCCTTACTTTAAAACAATTTTCTACTCTGAGAAATCTTCATTTCAAGATTTTCTTATGAAATTTGAGAGCACAGCTGGCTGGGCTGTGAACCAGAGGAATAAATATCATCATCCCATTGTTCTCGACTCCATGCCCAACAGATACGACAATGCAAATGATCACTTCATCTAGTAGGAAGATGCCCTTGTGAGTCACCAAATTGTTATCCATATTTCACCCCAAGCTGAATATTGGATTGAATAAGGACCCCGTATAGAAGGAACCTAAGAAAATGCATTAAAATCCTACAATTGGATGTAAAAAATATTCAACTATGAAGTGGTGGAGACGAAGAAAGAGCAAAGGATGCTATACAAAAAGAAACGACTCTATCAATTCGTCTCTACGCTTTAAATCAATTCTCCAAGTTAAAGGTAGGAAAAAGCATCAAACAACATGGTTGGAAAAGCTTGAAAGATTCTACAAAGGAGCCAGAAGAAATAAGAAGGACAAACGACAAAGATTCGAAGTCCTCAGGATCGAAACGGTTCAGGAAAGTCCTAAAAAGAATAACTAAGTATGGAGTAGGTAGTGGAAGAGATCACGTGTCCTAACGATGCTTCTCTCAAAGTGAATCCAAAGGGAGGAACTCAAATTTGAACTAGACCTCCATGTAGAAAATGGTCAAAGAGAGTCAAGGGGTGGAGAGGAAAAGCTTCAAAATTGGCTAAGTATAGAAGTGTAAGCGGAGAGTGCCAAGTGTTGGCCTAGCGCATTTCCAAGAGTTGGTCCTAAGGAAGAGACCCAAACGAGCGTGAGCTCACCACGTAGCCCAAAGCCTAAAAATGAGAGTTACTATTGAAAATTCCATAGAGTAGCGGAGGCTGACAAGTGTCAACTCGATGCTCCTCCAAAGGAATCTTTGGGTCAGATTTGCAAAAAAGCACGGTGCCTCCACGTGTACCTCAAAGTTGGGCAAGGTTAGTTGAATAGTCAATGCATAAGTGGACCAGTGGAGGCTACCAAGTGTCTTAATGGCGTTGTTTTAAGGGTAAATTGGAGAAAAGGTTCTTGAGTGAGTGCCAGAGTGACATGTGTCCTAGGGGAAAGCAAGAAGTCGGGGAAAAAGTTGATTTTCACCCCTTGTTACCTCAGAAGGGAGTAAAAGTTAAAAAATGGCCTGTAACTCCGCCCAAGGAAAAATTCAACATTTAGACCTGAGTCAAAGCAAAGGTTGAGAGTCAAGGAAAAAGGTGAAAATTTTCCTTTCATCCAAAATCCATAAAGTTAAAAATGGGAGCGCATTTTCCATCCAACCAAAATGAACCACGTGTCCCTATAGAGCTTTGGGGCTGCAAGAATTCTTTAAGTTTTGCATTTTTTGCAAAAAAGGATAAAAGGCGAATTGTAAACCCATGGGCCCAAATTTTATTCCAATCTGGCTACCACATGTCCCAATCCAAAAGGGGGACCCATTTTTCAAATTTTTTTCCTGCCCATTTGTATGGAATCGATTCAAACTTCAAAGGGGCATATCTTTCGACCCAGGGCTCAAAATATTGCAAATCTGATACCATTGGAAAAATATCAATCTCTTATATGCCATGGGAGTCTGAAACTTTAATTTTTGGGAAGTTAGGTGGAAGAAAAATGGAGAAACATCTTTGATCTTTCAATGTAGGATCATCAGTCTCAACAACCAGATCAAATTCGATCTATTTCTATCATTTCCTCTTCTTTTAAGCTGTTGAACCAAGGATCCATGCAAAAAAGATAAATTCACGGGTAGGTTTTAGCAAAAGTATTAAAAATGGTGGTTGATCTTCGCCCCAAATTTTCCCTCTTCTCTCTCTCTCTTTCTTCTCTCCAATCGGATCTATAAATTTGGGGGTAGGATGAATTGTAAAGAGTTGGATATTCTTAGTTTTACAGGATCCCTTCTCCTTCTGGCAAAGGATTTGTGGGATTTATGAATTCCATTAAAATTTTAATGCGTTTCTTCCTTTCGGATATTCTGTAATGAACTGTATCAATCTATAGATCAATAAAATACGTTTGTGATTGATTTTAGATCCTTCTTGTTTCTTTTCCTTCTATCTAGTCTCTCATTACAGATCTAGCTATCTGTGCTTGTTTATTGTATGGATTTTATTGGTTTGTGTCAAAGGAAAACTAAGTGTTTATAATTTCTTTGGTGCATCACTTGGTACTTCAGTTATTTCTTATATCTTGTATTCTTTCATCCCTGTCCCCTTAGCAAGTTTAGACTAGGTATAAGAAATACATCCTCTGCAAATCCTCATGTATGCACCTGAATAGAGGGATCAGGAACCAACCTTTAACCTAGAGAGATTTTCCATTTTTACAGGGTCCCACGCCATAGGAAAAGTTCAATGTTAATGCAATCACATCAAATGACTTTGTCCTAGAAAAACAGACCTATAGAACTCATTTGGGGGTCTTGTGATTTCACACTAACAGTTCCTTTATCTTGGATAGAGATCAAGAATGAAGATATGAATGAATTATGGTTTCAAGTGTTTTATTCAACAGATCAATAGCCACGAATCAAAATTATAGATATTAATGCATAGAATTGATCACCAAAATTGATGCAAACCCCAGCTTGACACATTAAAATGGTGGGTCTTTTTAGCGAACTTAGCATCTTTTCATCATTTTGTAAAAAGTGTCAAATTGACCCGTAAGCCCAATGAAATATAATTGGATCCATAGGGGCGGGCTATTTTTTGTTTTGAGGGATTTTGGAAAAGGGCATAAAGTCGTAAAATGGTCCGCAGCCCCGCTCATGTAAAAGGAAAAATTCAAAAATTGAGCCCTCTTCAAAAAAAGTCAAGGTGGATCGTCGGAGCTATTTGAGATTTTGAGCTTTATTTCTGAAAGGGCGTAAATTCATAAAACGACCCACAACCCCGCTCATGTAAAAGGAAAAATTCAAATGTTAGGCCCGCATTAAAAAATTCAAAAATGGAGAAGCAGAATGTCGGAATGTTTTTTACCTTTGAAACTTTTGTAAAGGAGCAAAGTTTAAAAGATCCCGACGAACCCGCTAAGGACCCAAAAAATTCATGTATTTAATAAGTAAAAAGCAGAGCATCAGGTTAATTTGAGATTTTGAGCCCTTTTTGAAAAAGGGGAAAAAGTGTTTAAGTCACCCACGACTCCGCCTACACATCAAAGGTTAAAATCAGGGAAGCGGGCTGTCGGGGCATTTTAAAATTTTAATTCTTTTGCAGAAAAAGAAACAAAGTATCAAAAGTAAGCCACAATCCCACTTTGAAAAAATTCAGACATGTGTAAGGCCCAAATTAAAAGTTAATGGGTGAGTTGAATATTCAAAAATGCAATTTCTATCAGAAACACTAAAAGAAGGATTTTCCAGGTCGAGTTCTAGATCAATTTTGTCCTACATGGATGATATTTTCATGGTAATAAAAGAGAGATTTCTTTAAAGAACCTTTAGTCAAGCTCGAAGTCTTCATCAATGACAGAGTTTTTAAAAAAACCCACACAGAAAACGTGAAGTTATTAATGGAAGCCATGGGAAAAAAATTGTAGAGCTTTGCTAGCTCAAATGGAGCTTACTAATTTAATTACCAAAACTGATTAATTTTACAACTCTTTTGTACCTTAATTCGAGTCATGAGTTCACTAGATTCAACCATGGTTAGAAAGTGCTAATATTATCACTACAAATGGATAAGGTTGCATGCCTTCACAAAAGAACAGACCGGAATAAGAATTTGCATGCACAAATTAGAAAACTTTCTCATCAAGCAAAACTTATTTTTAGCAAATTATCACTCATGCTTTTCTTAAAAATAGAACAATCGACTGCAATTGACTGAGTTGTAACCGATGGCTATTAATGTCTGTTTGTATTTGCATGTTTTGTTTTTATTCCTTTATTTAGTAATAGATGAAGCATAAAAAAAGGATGCATGGGTAAGTGGAAGCCTTAGTCTATTTTTAGGAAGGGTGGGAAGTTATTTTTCTATATATTGTGTACCTTGGCAAAGAAAAAAAGGAAGAGGAGGACTTTTAGATACAGAAGTGCTGAAGCAATTTTCTACCAATTTTGCCCTTTAAATGTGAAGTATTTTCTACCTTTCTAATTATTTTCAGTCTTGTGTATGTTTCTATTAATCTCATGAATGTTGAATTCCTTAATTAATCATCTTACCATGTTGCAAGTTTAGTATTTCTGCATGATATTAATGTGTATGTGTAACTTAGCAGTATTGTTATGATTCTATCCCTCAATACATCAAAGTATTTACTCTTAATTATCTTAAGAATTTTGTTGGCTTGTGCATCCAAAATCTTTTCCATATCAATTGTGCATATACTCATTCAAATAACTCATACAAGTTTGGTGTATTTCCTCAGTTTTAATTTCATTTTTTAGTCATGTTTTACCCTTAAACCTTGAAAAAAATTAGCTAAGGATACATCAATAAGTAACCAACCTTGATAACAGAGACTCACCTCAAAAAATGTATACCCACATCTCTCTACAGGGTGCATTTTTGAGAGATCCATTTTTGCAAGCTTAGAACACCTGCAGCCATCTCTCTACAGGGTGTACTTTCGAGAGATAACATTTTTTGGCACGCTCAGTGGGACCACAAATCAGATCTACATGCAAGTTACAAATATCTACAACATATCTACAATAGATTTAGAGCAGATAAATGTTACTTTTGCTACAACAAGATCCAAAAATTTATTCTAAATATTTAAGGACCTATTTGTCGACTCCGTAAAGCTGATTTCAGACCCGTATTATAACATGTTTTATGCCTAAAGTGACTACAAGATCATCAGTAAGAGGAATTCCTCTTGAATTTGTTTCTTTACCTTTGAATTCTGCAAGAAGGAGAAGAGTTGGTAATACTTTACCTTATAATAGACATGATTTTGATAACCCTCCTACCAATATTCCTTCAACAAGTATCAATTTTTCTATTCAAATCGCAGTCTTTCAAATGTCTATTCAGCCACCTAGGAATTTTGTGACCTTTACTAATGGCAACCCATTAGTAATTCTAGTTTATCATGATATCCCTAATGCTTTCATGAAAATCTTGCCATCATTCACTAGTGAAAATTAGGTTACACCTACAGAGAACATTAAAGATGTTGCATCCTTATGTGTAGTTCATACTATTACTGATGAAGATGTGGCTTTGAGACTTTTAGCTACACCCTTTAAAGGACAAGCCTTGCAATGGTATATAAATCTAGAGATTGTATGCATAAGAACTTGGGATGACTTAGGAGATAAATTACTTAAACAATTTCAAGGTACTTCAGATCATTTATCTCTTATAGAACAACTTTCTACCATTAAAAGAGCTCCTAATGAGTTTATGTCTAGTTTCAACTTCCGTTTTTCTAGAACTTGGGAAATAATTCTAGCAAGTGTCAAGCCTCAAGCTGATCATGCTTTTCATTATTATCTGAGGGCAATAAATAGTGATATTTCAACTATGATTCAGTCTATGGGAGGTAATATTCTTTCGGATGCTTATGACATTGTTATAAAAGTTGAAATAAACCTTATTCAAGTGGGAAAATTAGCACCAAGGCCTTCAATGCCTTTTTTGGTAGATTTAGCACCTATTCCTTAGCCTATCATAATTATAGAACCTATTGTTTTAGCCCCGTCAGATGAAGTATTTAAAGTTTTGTAGACTATGGGGAACAAGCTAACTTCAATTGATAATAGGCTTGCATTACCTAGCAGACCTTATCAGGCTCGTTATCAGCAAAATAGGTAGCCTTACCAACAAAATCAAAATTATAGGAAGCCTTATCTACAAAAGAAGTTTGATCCAAAAGACCCTATTACATATAAAACTTTATTCCTAGTTAATATGGCTACTGAGGAGTGGTGTCAACCTTGTAATCAACCTCATTTAGTTCCAAGTTGCCAAAATGATTTTCTGAAAATAAGTCTTGTTTCATAACTTCAATCTGAAACATTATTCATGCCTCAAATGGAGGTTGGGCAGTAATAACGTCATGTTTAGAAAGCACTTGAACAAAAATTAGATAGTTTTAGTGAGGATGATTTCATTGTAGTTACTATTAGGGCTCAGGAAAAGGCTGCAGAGAGCAAAAACCAACAAAATAGGCTTATTGCACCTATCATCACTGATAAAACAACAACTATAAGCCCAAAACTAGCTAACAGTGCATTTTTTCCTCAAGAAACAATAGGTGTTACAGCTGGTAAAGAACAAAAAAAATGTCTAGAGCCTGATCCAAGAAGGTTATTTATACCTCAAATATAAAAAGCAGCTGAAGCAGAATCAGTTTTTGGCAAAGCTTATGCTAAAACAATAGAATCTGTCTCTAAAACTATTGCTTTTTTTAACATTGTTGATGTAATGCAAAATCATAATGTTAACATATCAATGTGGGATGCTCTAAGTATTCTAGGACAAAAATATTTAATTTCTCATGAACTAGCTAAGCTACAGATTTCTTCTAAAACAACAAAAAATGAAGTCCAGAAAGAATACATGGTCCTTGGAACAATGGAACAAGACTACATCAAATAAGGTAAATGGATGGTTCAAAAATTCTTAAATGCTCATAAAATCATGAAACCACCACCATTTTATTTATCACTTATTATTGGAGAACATCTTGTTCATAACTATATGGTGGACAATGTTGCAAGTAGCACAGTTATGCCAAAAGTAATTGCATAAAAATTGGGTCTGCAGTATGAACCTATAGAAAAGAGTGTCCTACAGTTAGATGGAACTACAACTAATATAGTTGGTGTCATCAGAGATCTAGAGGTAACATTGCATGCTTGCCCAAATGTTTCCATTGTGCAAGATATTACTATTGTGGATGTACCTCCTTACTTTGCTATATGCTTATCAAGAGATTTCACAACAAAGATAGGAGGTTATCTCTCTTCAGATTGGTCCTTCTTATTTTTCACTACACATTATGGGACCAAGGTTACTATCAATTCAAAACCATTGGCCAGATTTCACATTGAGCCTCATGCTTCTAATGCAGTAGCTAATTATGCAGCCTTAGACCAGTCTGATTTTGACAATATAGCTCATATTTCGACATTAGATGGTGTTTCTAAATTGTTTATGGATGAAAAGACACATGAAGAACACACACATGAACCTTTCAAAGAATTTGAAGAACATCTATTTCGTATGTATTTCTTTCATGAAGAAAATACACCAATTACCTTGTTATCCAAACAGAAATGCAACAAAATGGATTTGGAAGCTTCATTTCGATGGAGCTAAAAACAAGAAAGGACAAGGAGAGCATTTGATTCTCACTTCCCCAACAAATGAAAGAAATTTCTCAGCTTTGAGTCTCCAATTTTCATGCACTTGTAATTTAGTTGAATACAAAGAATTAATTCATGGCTTACTTTGGGCCAGAAAGAGAGCTATTAGCATGCTACAAATTTTTGGTGATTCTGAGTTGTTATCAATCAAGTAAAAAATTTCAATGTTTGTAAGAATCCATTAATGAAGTCTTACAGACATAGAGTTTAAGAATTAATGGAATATTTATAAGCTATTAACATTCAATCCATTCCTAGAACAGAAAATAAGCATGTAGATAGACTTGCAACAATTGGTGCTAGTTTTAAAATGTTGGAACAAATTAAAAATAGCAAAATTCAGCCTCATATAAAGCTAATTTTCTATCCTTTGATACCTGATAATGAATTAAATTTTTAGGTGTTTGAAAGTGATGATCAAATCTGTAGGTTTTTGCAGCAAGAATCTGAATTCTTTGCAATAAATCAAGATAAATTACAACACTTATATGGTGACCATATTGTTTAGTTAAAGACAAACAACTTCCTCGAGGTCTGGTCACAATAGAAGACATCTTCAGCATTGATGATTAGTTAAGAAAAGACAAAACAAAGATGTCAACACATGCTGATAACTATGAAGAGATCTCAATTGATGAAGGGAAAAATTAGTTTCTGGGAAAGGTAAGCTCCTTGGCTGAAAACCTTTCATTTATTAATCTTTGCAAAGAGTTTAACTATGTTTTTTCTTGGAGATACCAAGACGTGAAAGGGTATGATCCCAGTTTAGCACAACATACTATTGAATTACAACCAAATTCTAAGCCAGTTAGGCAAAAACAAAGGCTTGTAAATCCCAAAATAGAGCCTCTAATGAGGAAAGAGTTATCTAAGTTAATTGAATCATGTATTATCTTTCTAGTTAAGCATTCAAGTTAGGTAGTCAATTTTGTTCCTGTTAGGAATAAAAATGGAGAAATTAGATTATGTATGGCTTTTAGAGATCTTAATAAAGCTTCATTAAAAGATCACTAACCACTTCCAAATATGGATCAGATTTTGAGAACAATTTCTTGTTCAAATAGACTATCTCTTCTAGACGGCTATAGTGAATACAATCAGATTTTAGTTTGAGAAGAAGATAGGTAAAAAATAGCGTTTACCACCAAGTGGGGTACTTATGCTTAAAAAAGAATGCCTTTTGGCCTTTCAAATGTTGGCACACCATTTCAACGTGTAATGGACATGGATTTTCATAACTTGTTAAATAAATGCATACCTTTTTGTTTAGATAATGTTACTGTATTTTTAAAAAATTCAAATGAGCATCAAGCACATCTGAGGAAGATTTTTAAGTTATGAAGGTAGTTTGGAATATCTTTGAATCCCCAAAGTTCTAGCTTTTCAGTACATCAAGGAAAATTACTTGGTCATATTGTTTCTAAGTAAGGTTTAGCAATTGATCCTTTCAAAATCAAAGCCATGTCACAATTATCATTACCTCATCATAAGAAAGCATTACAAATTTTTCTTAGAAAAATAAACTTTGTTAGAAGATTTGTTCCAGATTTTGCAGCATTGGTGAAACCATTGACAATTATGCTAAAGAAAGAGAAGACTTTCTCTTGTGTCCTTCTTCACAAGGACACAAGTAGATTTTGACTGCTATAAATTACTTTACATGATGGAATGAAGAAATAGTATTGAAATATGCTAATGAAACTTTGATACTACCCTTTTATGAAGGTATAGTTTGCAGATTTGGTGTTCCAACAACTATTATATCATATATTGCTTTAGCATTTCTTAGTGCGAAGGTAACAGATTGGGTTGTTAATCATGGAACTTATACAAGTTATTCATCTAACTATTACCCACTAGGTAATGGGATAGTTGAAAGTACTAATAATAATATTTTAAGGATCATTAGAAGAACACTCAAAGATAACTAGAGAGCTTGGCATCTAATGTTGAATTCAACACTTTGGGTTGATATAGTGACTCCTAAAAGATCAGCTGACAATTCACCATATAATATTATTTATGGAAGAGAAGCAAGAATTCCTATCTCAGTTGAATTACATGCATTAGATTTGCTGCATCGAATGGGGTTGCTTGAGAATGAACCATTGCAGGTTCGTTATGCGGAATTAATGGAGTTACAAGAGATAAGAGATCAAGCCCATGTGAGCATGGAAAAGAATCATAAACAGATGAAGAAGACTTTTTATAAGAAATCCAAATTTAGAATCTTCAATGAAGGATATATTGTGTTAAAGTGGGATGCTGATCGTGTAAAGATAGGAAGACACACGAAGTTCAATACAATTTGGAGCAGTCCTTACATGATTTCAGCTTGCAAATAACACAATGCTTTTTAGCTCTCGAATATGAATGGAGAGGAACTTCACATTCCTGTGAATGGTATGTTTCTCAAAAATTGTTATTGAAAATTTTATACTGACTATTTAGAGTAGGATTTCCCTTCAATAAGTGCAGTTTCTACACATTGCATTGTTTTTCAATTCAATAAGTGCATTCATGCACGTGGTCTAGTTTACAAGATCCTTTCCCATTTTTAGTTTGTTTTGGAAGGGTTATACCTTCAGGAGAGGTATATTTTGGTTGCATGATTGGACTCCATGCCCAAACAAAAAGAGCAAGGCACTGGATTACAAGCTAGCAAGAAGCTTTCACTGCAAGATCGCCAGAAATGTTGACAATTTTTGCACTTGTGCAAAAATGGGCAACTCAAAACTTCATTACGATGGATAGCATTGGTGAAGTATACCTAAGCTATGGGAGGTTCTATCAGACAATATTGTTACTATCGAATTAATTAATGATTACATGAAATCTATATCTATGTGTGTTGTTACAAAAATAACAAATTACATAGTCTACAATTTCTTGATTATCTTCAACAAAGAACACAAGGCCCTGAAGGACAGATGTGTTATCTAGATGAAGCCATCCAATTACATAATAAATGAAATGTTGAGTCTTGGAAAAACAAACATAAATGTATATTTTAGAAATTAGAGTTTATTATTGGATGTTACAGGTATTCTTAATGATCTTTCCTTCATGATTTAAGACGATCAATTATATTATTGGGTTGTTTAGTTCATTATACAATCCATATAGAAAGATGAAATACAAAAATAAATACGTAACTCAATTTAATAATTCAATGTCTTATTCATAAGGAATTTCAAATGTTCCCACACAAGCTATAGGATGTAACTGGAAAGTAAAGTAAAACTACTGAAATAAGAGGTACACATGCATGAAAGATAAAATAGAGTTGTATGAGTGAACCCATCATTACCTTGGGTCTTCTCCTTTGGTTGATGTATCTTCATCCTCAAATTATTCCCTCTTCTTCTTCATCACTGGAAGTACTGTACCTGAAAAGAAGAAAAGAGGAATATTATCAGTTAAGAGCTCAGGGTTAATCCATATTCCTACATTGTCCTTTTTCGTGCATATGGATCTCTTAACAATAGGATCTATAGATTACTTGAAGATCATACTATATACATGATCTACTCACTCATGATGAAGGAGGAAAGAGAAAATAAAAATATGGACATAAGAGTGGCCAAAAATTTTAAATAATTTCTAACTATTTCCTTAAGTGTGTAGGTACAGGTTGCAACAAAGAAGAAAATAAATCATGTTATACAGTCTTCACTGTTAGATAAAGGTTGCAATTCTCAAATGAATTCCAACCTATGGTACATGAAGCAGATAATTCATAAGTATATGTTCCCAATTGTAACTAAAGAAGAAGGAATTTTGAGGAAATTTTTACAAGGTTTCGCCAAGTGAAATGGACTTTTAAAAACTATCCAGCATACATATCAAAGCTCTAATAAAAGGAAATGTAGTATTAAATAGATCGTAGAATCAAGAAGAAATAACTAAGTGTGAATTCCCATATCAAAGGAGGGATACCTAAATCTCGGTTGAAATACCTCAAGCCATAAATTGAAAAATACATCGGTATATACATATTTGGGAAAAAATAATTCATTCAGGAAGGATCGTTAATGGTTCATATACATATTTTTTGCAATACAGCTGAAAGGAATGAATAAAGTTATAGATCTAAGGAAGAAAATGTAGATCTTGTCTTTGATCAAGAATGACCCATTAATGGGTACTAGAATCAAAGTAAGGATCCATAACTCACTATTTAAAATTGAAGTAGAGAAAACCCTCATTGAATTCAGAGCCAAAAGGGGAACCCATAACGAGTTTTAACTTAGAGATCAATGTTGTTCTAGAAATCAAATTAAAAATGCTAAGGAAAAATAAGTATCAATGTTTCGAAGATGAAATAACAAAGACAAATTAAAAAGGTGAGCTCAATACTGATTGAAACGAGCAATATGCAGTCAGGAGATTACAAAAATAAAAACATGAAGCCACTATAATCTTGTTCAAAATAACGATGATATAGAAAGGACTAAGCTCACAAACCTCAAATATGTCCATAGAATCTTCGCAGAGCTTCATAGGACACAATTTTTTTGAAGAAAAGCCAAACTCAAAGCACACAAATGGTAAAATCGACCAAATCTTGTAGTATAATCCAAACCAAAGCTCGAAGTGATCAAAATGGTGACCGTTAAATAACAAAAATTTCCAAAGATGAGCTCAACAAAATAATAGGTGTAGATAAATTGAGCTCGAAAGATCATCTCCAATGGTGTCCGTCTAGGGGAATTTTTTTTACAGAGATCCTTTAGCTCGAATAGAGCTCAAGAATGAAAATTTAAAAGACTTAGGGTTTTGAGTGTTTTATTCATCAAATCAATCGCCATGAATCAAAAGTACAGACATCAATTCTTAGAACTGATCACCAAAATTGATGCAAACCCCAACTTGACACATTAAAATGGCATGTATTTTTAGCGAACTTAGCATCTTTTCATCATTTTGTAAAAGTTTCAAATTGACCCGTAGGCCCGACGAAATATAATTGAATGTAGAGGAGTGGGCCCTTTTTTTATTTTGAGGCATTTTGGCAAATGGTGTAAAGTCGTAAAATAGCTTGTAGCCCTCCTCATGTAATAGGAAAAAGTCAAAAGTTGAGCCCGCTTCAAAAAAAGTCAACGCAGATCTTCGGAGCCTTTTTAGATTTTGAGATTTATTTCTGAAAGGGGATAAAGTCATAAAATGGCCCATAGGCCGGCTCATGTAAAAGGAAAAATTCAAATGTTAGGCCCGCATTAAAAAAGTCAAAAGCGGAGAAGTGGACCGTCGGAATGTTTTTTGCCTTTGAAACTTTTGTAAAGGAGAAAAGTTTAAAAATTCCCCATAACCCCACTAAGGACAAAACAAAACCACGTATTTAATAAGTCAAAAGTGGAGCATTGGGTCAATTTGAGATTTTCAGCCCTTTTTGAAAAAGGGGAAAAAGTGTTTAAGTCACCCACAACTCCGCTCATGCATCAAATGTTAAAATTAGGGAAGCGGGCCACCAGGACATTTTAAAATTTTAAGATTTTTTAGGAAAAAGAAGCAACGTATCAAAAGCAAGCTGCAATCGCACTTTGACTAGATTCATACATGTGTTAGGCCTAGATTAAAAGAGAATGGGTGGGCCAAATACTCAAAAAGATAGATCTTTTTGAGGTAATAAAAGACAGAATTCTTCATAGAACCTTCAGTCAAGCTCAAAGTCTGCATCAATGGTAGAATTTAAAAAAAAAACTCACACAGAAAGCTTGAAGTTATTAATGGCGGCCACAGGAAAATTTTTGTAGAGCTTTCCTAGCTCGAATGGAGCTTAATAATTTAATTACCAAAAACGATTAAGTTTGCAACACTGTTGCACCTTAATTCGAGTCTTGAGTTCACCAGATTCAACCATGGTTAGAAAGTGCTAATATTATCACTTCAAATGGATAAGGTTACATGCCTTTGCAAAAGAACAGACCAAAATACAAATTTTCATGCATAAATATGAAAAATTTCTCATCAATACAAACTTATTTTTAGCAAATTATCACTCATGCTTTTCTTAAAAATAGAACAGTCGACTGCAGTTGACTGAGTTGTAACCAATGGCTATTAATGCCTCTTTGTATTTTCATATTCAATTTTTATTCCTTTATTTATTAACAGATGAAGGATAAAAATAGGATGCATGGGTGAGTGCAATCCTTAGTCTATTTTTAGGAAGGGTGGGAAGTTATTTTGCTATATATTGTTTACCCTACCCAAGCACAAAAGGAAGAGGAAGACTTTTAGATACAAGAGTGCTGAAGTAATTTTCTTCCAGTTTTTCCCTTTGAATGTGAAGTATTTTCTGCCTTTCCAATTATTTTCAGTCTTGTGTATGTTTTTATTAATCTTATGAATGTTGAATTCCTTGATTAATCATCTTACCCTGTTGCAAGTTCATTATTTTTTCATGATATTAATGTGTATGTGTAACTTAGTAGTATTGTTGCAATTCTATCCCTCAATAAATCAAAGTGTTTACCCTTAATTATCTTCAGAAATTTGTTGGCTTATGCATCAAAAATCCTTTCCATATCAATTGTGCATATACTCATTCAAAGACCTCATACAAGTTTGGCATATCACCTCGGTTTTAATTTCACTTTTTAGTCATCTTTTATCCTTAAACCCCCTAGCAAATCAGTTTATGATACATCAATAAGGAACCGGCCTTGATATTGGAGACTCACCTCAAAATAGGTATACCCACAGACCTAAGGTTTTTCCATTGTATCTATGAAAGAGAGAGATCCATTTTTGCAAGCTTAGAATGCCTGCAGCCATTTCTCTACAGGGTGCACTTTCGAGAGATAACAATAATCTCATTTTGTTATCGTTTAATTTTTTAGTCAAGTCTTTTTATTTAAGTCAATAGTTTTAGTTTCAAATTTGTGAATTATTGTCAAAAGTTGTATTATTGTAAAAAAAGTGAGATTTTTTTTTTTCCGTATGGATGCATTTTCAGTGTTACCTGATGTCTAGAAAAATTAAATGTTTCACATTGCGGGAGGGAAGAAAAGAATAAATCCAATGTGGAAAATATGGAGATTCAACGTCCAATTTGCTGAGTTAGAATTGTGATATAGGAGGATGGAGGTATTGGAGGCTAGAGGTCAATCAATTAGCTCTCATCAGTCACCAGCAACACGGCTGCATAGAGTTGTGGTGGCATATATAGAGTGTGAGTATATGCTTTTTAGTGTGGTTTCATGCATTTCAGTTTTCACAGTTTGTAATTTTTGATAACTTGAAATTTCACATTGAGGGGGCTACATGATCAACATGATCCAATGTCCCATTTCAAGTTTTTCAGTTGTGTATCTGATTATTCCTACATAAATTTCCCAATGCAAAAAAATAGTGAAGAACATATAGCATAGTTAAATGTGGCATCATGAGTCTTGATGAGGTAAAATAGTCAGATGTGTTCCTATTCATACCTAGGTTTGTGGTTAGCCTCCTTAAAAACATTTAAGGTTGTTCAAATGTGTTCCTACTTGAGTTCCCACACTGCTAGGTCATATTTTTTCCCTAGAGTGACTGGTTTATAAGCAGATGATTCTTGAGTGTATTCCCATCCTCGTCAGTTAGAAGTGTTCCCGATAGTGTGTGGTCAATAAGAAATTGATTTTATCCTTTTTCTACCTTTAGTTCAAGTGTGTGCCAAGATCATGAGCGCACAGAGGTGAAAAGCTACAGAGGAAGTGCAAAAGTTATTTTATAACCATGTAAACATTAAGGGGGGAAAGTTAGGATATTAATGTTTATATTATACTTGTGTATTCAAATAAGTATAAATCTTAGTAGTTATATTATTTTTATATAAACAATAATATATTATTGGAGTTGTTTTAACAACTCGTATGATTTGAGTTTTGTATTGTTACGTGAGTAGCAATGACAACTAAATAGGATTATTGTTAGAGAAACTTCCTGGTTTATAGGAGTTGCATATTCCTATATATTTGTAATCTATTCATATGAATATATAAAGAAGAAACCAACTGTTTAGATGTGTAAATATCTTTGATATTTTATAGAATTGTTTAAGAAGAGAAGTTCACAACCATGTGGGAATAATGAATGAATCCAACAAGTATAATATTTAGCTCTTAGTTTGGCATACAAAGTATACAAGTTTGCAGTTTCAATTTTTTTACCTTTTATAGTGAAAAGAATTCTTACACAGTGTAAGAAATGCAACATTCAAGTTTCCATTGTAAAAGAAGTAGCAAAGTAAAAGAAAGATTCATTGCAGCCATGAGATTTGATACATGACAGATTTTGGGATTCATCATAATCCTTGAGCTCAAATGAATGATCAACATTTTTAGGATTCCTCATTTCCATAATAGAATAAAGAATGATATTCTTAAGTCTAAAATCAAGAACATCTCAACATCATTTAGATAAAAAGATAGCAAGCTACAGATTTTGAAACAACAACAAAACTTTGAGAGGAGTAAATGCTTTGTTTAGTTGTAAGTACTATTTTCAAGAAAGACTGTAACCCATCAAGACTAAAAATCTCAAAGTACACAAGAAATAATTTCAGTCAGAAATGCAGAGTTCAAAAGGGCATGATATGTTAAAGATACTAGTTTGAACACAAATTGAGAGTCAAGATCATAACACCAAGTATGATGAGGAATATCAAAGCTTTCACATCAAATCATAATAATAGAGAATGACATTAAACGGTTGATGAAACACAAATATCTTCAAGTTTTTTATAGTTTTCATTGAGTTGTTACTTTTCACTAGAATCATTTGTTTCTTTTAAAGTTGTGTTACATAATTGCAATAAATAGACTTAAATTACTAGGTACAGGACCAACAACACAATGAACTTGAAGAAAAGGAATATTAATCACAACATTCAAGGAATAACAACCTACTTTAGGAATGTGAAGATATCTGTAACTTACCATAATCATTTATCAATCAAGGAAGTACCTTACTATACATTTTTCAAATCCCCAAGTCACACAAATCTTGCAATTTATGTAGAGAAAAATAAATGTTGTTACATATTCCCACAACCATAGATTATTCTCATCAAAGATGATGTTGGGGCCCTTTAAATCATTATCTCCAAGTTCAAAAGAGTTACAACTTCTACTAACTATCCATAAGAATGATTGAATAGAAGCATGTGAGTGAGAGGAACAACCCATGAAGCATTAGTCTAATATTCCACAAACATGAAAGATATAGAACATATAATGCTTGAATATAGAATAGAGCTTGCAAAGGGTATATAGTTTCAAAATCGACAATATAGCTGATAGGGAAAGAGACTAGAACTTGAGACTCAAATAAAATACATACCCACAACTTAAATGCCCAGATCTAGGAGTTGTGAGGCTCGAATTAGAGAAATAAACAAATACCCATATGATGTTTCATAGATTGAGATCTTATAGAAAATACAGAGAAAATATCCCAAAGAAACCTAGATTTATACAAAAAGGAAGACAAGATACATAGCTTGAAATATCATTTAGAATGGCTAGAACTGGGGTCTTGAGAGCCAAACACAATAAACAATACAAAACTTAAGAAAACCTCAAATGCAACTAGGAAAAAAATTCCCAATAGTGTTTTAAAGCTTGAGAAGGTAACCACTATGGGAAACAAAACAAAAAACAAGGGTTTTCAGAATATTAATGAAAAACGGAGCCAAAATCCAAATAGAAATGGTTACAAAGTTCATAACACCTGATTCTTACCCTTCTTCAATGATGGAAGAAATTAACAGAAAGATATCAGAGAAGCTCGAGTAGCCTGCCGTAGATTCACATAAACACATAAATAAAAGTAGCTAAAAACCCAATAAGATAGCTCATAAATTATGCTCCAAGGATTAAAAATGGAAATTAATTGTGGCCAATGCATGATATTCAAGCATATCAATGCACACAATGAATAGAGTTCTCAGAAACACCCAAAATGAGAGAATGAAACCCTTGTGGTCATCACCATCAAAATCACCAAAATCAACCTCCAAAGAGGATAAACATATACAATACAACCATATAAAAGATCTTGAATATCAAAACAAGAAAGAAAACCAAAGCGAGATCTTCTTGTTTGATACATAAGGTAAATACCTAGTGAAGAGGAAAGAAAGTAAAGAGTTTCAAGAGTTACCAGGGTCTTACCTTCAAAATGACGAATATTAATGTGACAATCATTTCTGAATAGAAACTAGAGCCCTATGTGATGTTTAATGGATGAAAACTCCATGAAAATATAACAACAACCATAGTGAATCATAATATCATGAAACTGATCCCTCAATGTCTAAAAAATTCAACATACAAGACAAACTTTAGATTAAATCTAAAGGGAGAAAACAAGCCATACCCATCTCTTCTATGAACTAGAGATAGAGCTCAAAAGTGATTAAAAAATAACGACCACATTGAAGCAAGAATAGGGAAAAGGAAACTCTCACAACTTCCCCTTGTGTAAACAATGGTCAAAAAATGCATCACAGAGAAATATTAGAATAGGAACGAACCTTAATTCTCACATAATCTTTCACTCAAGATCGAAATAAAAAATAATGGTGGTGCTCAAAATTTTTGGAAAATATACTTAGCTCAAAAAAGAGATTGTGAGAGTTAAAAGAATGATTGGGATTTGAAATTTTTTACCTCAATCAAACCATGGTGGATTTCCTAACCCAACTAGGGTTAAGAAGTACAATACGTGGAATTACCTCAATTGTAAATCCAGAAACCCTAATCTTAACAAAGGTTAACAAGTTTTCCACTGACATGTCATGGGGTTGAGCATCATGGAGAGGGGGAACGTTCCCAAGTTATTATGCATTGGATCGACTATAGTCTGTACCATTAAAACAGAGAAGATGAAATATTTTGAAATGATCATTACCCTTTTTTACCTTAGGCTAGTTTATTTTATAATATGTTTTGATTTAATCAAAAGGACCTTATCAAAGGAGGCAAGTATTATGATTACATATTATATACTAAGGGTTCAAAAGGGGCCAAAGAAGAAAAAATATATGATTTATGTTAAGTCAAAGTGATTATATACCAAGGTATATGCTTATGTGAAGGTCACGAATGGATATGCTAAGGACAAAAGGTACTTTACCTCAATATTTTCTAAGTCACAATAAAGTTTGCAGAAAAGGAATATTATTATTGCCCACAGAAAAATCATACCAAAAGAGTAAAATGATTATTTTAATCATATAGTCAAACGTGTTTAACATGTGCACATCACAAGTGGTCCTCACATTGGAGGGTGAATTTTTTACAAAGTATTAAAGATGAAGGAAATATTTTTCTCACATAGGAACATTATTTTTGCATGTGCATCCAAGGGGGAAAAATTGTAAAGATTCCTAATTTTCTCATTGCAAGTGGCTCAAGTTGTAAGTGTCACATCAAACAAAAGAAGAAAAATATTGCATGAATTTTGGAGAATACTTTCCCAACAAGCAAGGTATATTATTTGCCAAACTATTCATCAAGTTTATTAAAAATAGATTAGTCAATTGCATTTGGACTGAAATTTATTTTGTTACTAAGGCTATTAATGCTTCATTATAATCATCATTTTTATTTTTATTACTTTATTCAACTCATGATAAAGGGGTAAAATTAACATACATGGGTGAGTACAAATTTTAGCCTATTTTTAGGATGGGCTGGGTGAATAATATTTCTATATATTGTGTGCAATAATAAGGCACAAAGGAGGGATTTTTTACAGATAGGAATGTTAAAAAAAAATTTACCAGTTTTTCCCTTTGAATGAGAACTAATTTTATGCTTTCCAATTATTTGCAGTGGTTTGTATCTCTGTATTAATTCTTGTGAATGTCAATTCCCAGATTAATCATCTTACGTTGCTACGAATTTGGTAATTTCTGTATAATATTAGTGTGCATGTTTATCTTTTTGTGTTGTTGCTATTCATTCCCCTAATACACAAATGGTTTTGCCTTAATATTCTACTGAAAAACCATTGGTTTATGCATCCAAATTTCATTCTCAATTTTATTTTGCATATGCTCAGTGAAATCCCTCAACACATTTGGTGTACCACCCCTTTTTAATGTCAGTTATAGTCATTTTTATTTTTACCCTCAAAACCAAAAAAAATAGTTTAGGATACATTAGAAAGGAACCGGCCTTGATACCAAAGACTCACCTCAACAATAGGTATACCCCAAAACCTGAGATGTTTCCATTGTATCTATAAAAGTGGGAGATTCAGAGCAAGCTTAGAAGTCTTGCAGTCATCTCTCAACAAGGGTGCACTTTCATAGAACTGTCATCTATAAGGAACACATCTTGCAAAAAAAAAAGACTTTACAAAAATAGATTGATAAAATACAATTAATATGGAATAAATTATAAAAAATGATTATTTTGATAAGGATCATTGAAAATCCACATGAATCATGGGTAATCTATAGGACCCTAGGAAATTACAAAAATCATTGACGATTGCTGTGAAAAGATGATATTTTGATAGAATTCTAAAATGACATAGAACATAGACTAGAGTGATTGTTTTGGCTCTATATCTGATGCGTAAATAATGGAAACAAAAAAATAGATGAATATGTACTTACCATGGATGTGGAAATGGACTAATAATGTTTTATAGGTTTACAGGATCTTGTGGAGAATTATGGTGATGTGAAAAAGATCTTATGAATGTTTAGATGCATGTAGCAACATCTTATAGCTTTTTATTGGGAAATATTTTTGCTATAGTCATTCTATATGACTGAAATAGGATCTATAAGGCTCTATTTATAAATTTTGGCTATATAGAACAATATATTTTGCGCTTTTCTATGATTTAGGAGGCATTCAATTCTCTATCATTCATAGGGGATAACATGAAGCAAAATTCAATCCTAATTAGATTCATAAGAAACCTCATCTATAACACGAAGTGTTCAATGAGATCTTATGCATTTTATTTTTTGGTAAACTAGGAGGACATATTTCTTTGACATGAATATTATTTCTAAGAAGTTTTTATGTCAAAAATGAAAGATTTTGTTGACTTTGGAAACATGTTTAACCATTTAGTGAGCACATATTTCTTTTGTACTACATACTCTGGTTAATGGGATATCTAACATTTTTCCCACTCCTTTAGTAACATTACATAAAGTCTCCAAATCCCACTAGGAAAAGAAGATTATAAAATTTGTACTACGAATGGAAATAAAAAAATTAAAAATGTTTATACTACAAGAACAAATTGTGTGTTTTTTACATCATATGTTTATATCATTTTTCATGTAAAGGATGCAATTTTTATATTTCATTGTTCTTATAGTAAAAATAATTGCATTAAAAGACATGGAAACTTTATTTCTTATAATAATCTATAACAATCCTTTACATAGTCTATGATGTATCGTGAATACTTGTGTATAACATGCATAACATAAATCATGATAAAAACAAGATTTAAGTATTATCTTTTTCCAAGTAGGCTATAAGTCCGTTAATTATGTAATTATTCTAGAGGATTGTAAGTTCATAGAAATTGAAGAAGCATTTAGGGATTGCAAGTAGTGTATTGTTAGATGTTCTAGGATTTAAGGTATTGTGAAGAATCGGGAGGTTACAATACTCATGGTGTGGCTCATTCTACAATACATGAAGATAATGGCCAAGGATATGATTTTTTTTGGGAAATTACATGAAAGTATGTGCAATCTACAAATTAAAGAGAATGGTGCATTAGACTTTGGATATTTCACAATGGAATTACATAATATAAAAAGTCACCATTTAATGGATACAAAAGGGAATTTCTAAATAAATGGTTGTACATGTGTAAATAATTTGTGGGAATTGAGAAGGGTAGAGAAGATTACATAGTTGAAGGAGAATTTTTAACAAACTATTATATAAAAATGAAGTAGAGTCTTTGTGTAAAAGGGAAAGTCACTTTCACACTAGAAAATGAGACAAGTAAGGCTATATATACTTTTAATTAAGAATGGCTTGACAAACTAGAGCCCTATTAATAATCATAATCATTCCAAGAGAAAAAAGAGAAATTGTGGATGAGATGGAAATTTGAAACATGTAAATAGTTCGATCCTTTAAGTAGAGGCCTAGAGTTCCATGATTTCCCCAGGAGAAATTAGGGTTATTAATTTTAGACACAAAAACATACCATGCATAAAAAACATATTTTTCTATAAAAAGCATTCATTATTATAGATATATTTGACATCAAATACATAGAAAAAACAAATAAATAGAAAGATAAATTCCAAAAAAAATTAGATTGCTTCATGCTCATATTTCTTGATGACATTTTGATTTACTAACACACACGTGAGGAGAACGAGTATTACCTTCGTCAGGTTTTATAGTGTCTTAGAGAATAGAAACTCTACGGGAACTTGGAGAAGTTTGCATTATTTCAGTCAGAGGTGCAATCCTTAGGTCACATCATATCTAGGGAAGGTATCATAATCAATTCTTCCAATATTAGAGCTATTATGGATTGGCTTGCACCAACCAATATGATCGAGGTGCACAGTTTCATAGGGTTGGCAAGTTACTACAAGATATTTTTTCAGGAAATTTCTCGGATTGCACACCCCATCACTTCCCTTCAGTGGAAAGGGAAGAAGTTTGTTTGGTAAGATGGATATGAGTAGGAATTTAGTATACTAAAGGGATTCCTTACATCAGAAATGATTCTTACTGTCCCAGATCCTCAGAGGGATTTCTTTATGTGTACATATGCTTCTTTGGTAGGATTTGATGGTGTGTTGATGTAGGATGTCCATGTGTTTTCCTTTAAGTCATGCAAACTCAAAGACCATGAGCTCAATTATCTAACTCATGACCTTGAGCCTACAACAGTTGTACATGCTTTGGTTTTTTGGAAAAAATTCCTTTTTGGAAGGATATTTATTCTTAGGACAAACCATTAGAGCTTATGTCACCTCTTCATGCAACCTAATCTCAATGTTCGTCAACAACATTGGATAGAGTTCTTATACAAGTATGAAATGGAGATAGAACATGTGAATGGGAAAGAGATTTTTTTTTTACGCTCTGAGTAGATAGAGACATTAAGATATTATTACATCAGTGGGTACAAATTTGTAGAGTAGGATTTTGAGATAGATTCCAAATGATAGTTTTTACCTTGCAGCTGGATCAGAGATTGAGTCTCAGAGAGCCCTTAATGGGAAGTTGGATGGTTTTTTATTAGAGTCACATGGACTTATTAGACACAGAGTCCATATCTATATACTTAGGGAAGGATGTTTGAGACTGAATATCTTGCTAGAGGCTCATCGTGCACCTTATTAAGATAATCTAGGGGTGAAGAAGATGCATGCCACCTTGAGAAAGCTATACCATTGGAGAGGTCTTCGGAGATATGTATCTTTTTTTGTTTAACTTTATTTACTATTTCACAGGGTGATGGCCAAGCGTCAACATATAGATGGCCTTCTTTACCCACATGTTATACCAAAGTGGAAATGGGACACCATTTCCATGGATTTCATAGTACGGCTACTGACGTTGAGATGCCATCATGGTCACGGTGGATAGGTTGATGAAAGTGGCTCATTTTTCTCTAGTGAAGACCACTTATATAGCTAATGCAGTACAGAGAGTGTATTTGGATGTAATTTTTAGACTACACTAGATTTTGTAGAAGATCATCTGTGACCGTGATCCCTTTATACACATCACACTTCTGGACTACCATACAGCAAGCCCTTAGGAAGAATATCAATTTCAATACATCATATCATCCCAAGATAGATAGAAAAACAGAGCACGTCAATACGATTCTAGAGGACATGCTTTAGATATATGTCATGGATAATCCATCTAGGTGGGAGGATTACTTGTACTTGGTTAAATTTGCATATAATAACAACTTCTAGAGTTTTATTGGGATGGCACAATTTCAGGAACTTTATGGAAGGGATTTAATGACACCACTCACTTGGGACTTATTGGAGGATAGATTATCTCTTTGGCTAGCCTTGTTACAGGACATGGATCAACAAGTTGTTTTGATCCAATAGAGGTTGTAGGAAGCACATGCCATGGAAAATAAGTATGCAAATCATAGGAGATTTAAATGAAGTTATTAGGTGGGAACGAAGGTTTTTCTTCATATCAAACCTCATAAAATTCCTATCTATTATGGAAAATTCTCTAAGTTGTATCCTAGATTCATGGGTCCATCATTCGAGATCCTTGAGCGGATCGGTCCCTTAGATCATCATCTAGCCTTACAAACTAGATTTTCGTGCATGCATGATGTGTTTCATGTATCTGTTCTTAGGAGATATATCCTGGACCCATATCATGTATTGGATTGGACCACATTGTAGGTGCAGAAGCAGGGTTAGATGATGGTGGAGTTCGTGTGTATTTTAGAGCACAAGACCCTGGGCCTTCAAGGCTGAGATATTGATAAGGTGTGAGTCCATTGGGATAGGTATGATGAGACTACTACTACATGGGAGGATGCTACATTGTTACAAGTCGGGTTTCCACACCTATTTCAGTGACTTCCAGGAGGAAGTTGAGGCTAAGGGGAGGGGGATGTAGTTCCAACTCCTCATCGACACTTATTATGTTTTGATTTCTATTATTGTTGCTGTAGACATGGATATTATCATATCATTTTGGTTTAGCATGATGTTAAATGATAGAGATATTATTACAATTGATGGATTTTGATTCTTAGTATCATTTGTGTGGATTCCTAGAGACGTAGAGAGACATTCTCTATTGATTATGATGATGTATTGTTAGCATATATATTTATTGACATTCGGGATTCTCATCATGTTGACTATGATTTAGCATTTGAACTAATCTCGTGATCTTTTTTATATTGATGAAAAGTTATAATTGAGATGTTATTGAAATTCTAAATAAATGATAACATTGTTTAGTGGACATGATGATTTAGTTATATGAGTATGTTTATTGATTGATGTTCGTATATTTTATCTTTGATGTAATTGATGTGGCCATAAGGCTGAAGGATATATTGTTTAATTTTGTACGTAATTTTATCACAACAATAAAAAATGAGGTTAGGAGACCAACTACAATGGAATACTAGAGGGATAAAACATTGGTAACCATGACAACTTGTGTAATTTTTTATGTTTTGTTATTAGTTTGTTAGGCAGTCCCCATGGGGGATTTACCTCCAAATGTTACCATGGCCTAGGTGTGTATGTTTCCCCTTTTCTTATATTTATTATGGAGTATGTGATTTATTTTGTGATGTAATTCATTTAAGCATTGTTGATTAATATGGCTTAATTAAGTGGAATAGTCATGTTTATTAATTTAATTGGGGATGGGAAAAAGGGGGAAATTTATTTGAGTAGTTAGTCCGTTGGACCTTGTGATTTAAGTTGAGTGTGTGTGACTTTGATTGTTGTAACCATAAATTCTTGGGAAATTCGGATTTGGGCTTAAGGGCCATTTTGGAGGCTTTTGGAACAAGTAAAACTTGTCACACACCTTTTAATTTCATATACCAACCCTAGCTATGGATTGGGGGGTCAATATAGACCCCAGTATGTGTTTTGTAAGGAAAAAGGTGACATTTATTCAATGTTTCTTACATGGGTTCTAAATTATGTCCTTAGGGGATGTGGGTTTGTGTTGAGTGTGTAAGATGCTTGTCATTTCTCTCAACCACCAATTTATTGTTCCTTGGAATTTAGGTTTGACTTGTGAGCTGGATTTGAGGATATTTGATGTGGCACCCTAGATGGAGCCACCTCACCCTCCTCTTCTCTTTTTATATATATGCTATTTTATTTGTTTGTTTAGGGGTTACTTCATTTTTGTGCACTTGAATTTTTAGAGTTGGAGAGTTTTGGAGTGCTTTTTGAATTTTTGGAGCTTGTTGGAGTTAGATTGAGCTTGGAGTGTGATTATTTGATCAATTTCTTTCTATGGAGGGGTAAGATCTACACTCTTTTTACTTGTTTATTTTTTTATATGTGTGTATTACATACATGTGAATGGTTTGTGTGCTTATTGGGATCTTGGGTAGAATTCCTAAGTATGGTGTAGGAGAAGGCTATCGGGATTTTCTATTGTAGTGAGGCATAAGTTTTGATTTCATATTTTGGGAGGAAATTGGATTAGGTGCCCCATCTTTGATAAGAAAATGCTTGCATTTCTTACTTGGTTCTTTTGAGGGAGATATAAGAGACTGTAAGGAGGCATAAGATAATGAAAGAGGCATAAGAGGATCTTGAGGGAGGAATATGAGTTGTGTAGGCATTTTGAGTTGTGTTTTGGAGGGTTTTAAGGTGGGCACCTAATCCCATTAGGAGACATAAGTTATCTCCCCATATATCTTAGGTCCATTGGCTTTGCATTTGCAAGCCTTGTGTATTTTGATAAGTTTCATTCTTGTGTTTGAATGTGTTTTAAATGGTTGTGAAATTATTTATTGTGATGTGGAATAATTTTTTTAGTTTTCAGAAGTTGTATCCATTTCTTATTGAATTTTGGTTGGGGCTCGGGGGCAAATGATGAGGATAGCTTCTTCTCCTCATTGGATTATTGGTTGGGTGGAGAGTGTTGCCTCTCTCCCATTTTTTTTGTGATTTAAGTGAACAAATGGTGGAGCGTTTGTTGAAGATTTGGGACTTGGAACATGTGTAGAATTCAAACAAAATCTTTCATTGTAGAAACCTTTCTTGTAATTCCCACTTAAGGTGGAAGGCTATTAGAATTGCATTTAAAATAAAATTTGTATTGTATATTTCATTTATTAAGTTGTAATGTATTGATGGAAAGATAACTCTTTATATCATAAGGAATGAGCTATGCTCAAAGAAAATTAAATTTCATTGTTATTTGTAGAAGTTGCATTATTGTAAGAATGAAGGGAAACCTTGGAATTTGAAAATCATTGAGAATGTACTTTTAATAAATCTTAAATGTATAATAGTTTTTTTTGTTTTCCTTGAGTAAATGGTTATAGTTTAAATATAAGGATGCACTGAATGATAATGAGTTACATTGTTAAAATATTAAATTTCTGTAGTGGAAAAGAAAGAAATGATACTTAGGAATAGATAGAATTTCATTCCATCATTTGATTTTGAAAACAATTTTTTTTGGAAAAATATTCTTGTAGTTGTCTTGTTATGATTGAATAGGAAATCTTTGAATTTAGTAATTTAAGGCATTGAATGAATAAATGGTTTGACCTTTCAACTAGAGAATCTAGGCATATAAACTCAAGCTAAGGATAAACTCTAAAGCACTATTGTAAAAAAAAAAATTGGAAAAATTATGGGATTTATGGTTCTGTTTTCAAAGAATAGGAATGCCTCCCTATGCAGAGTGACAGTCTATGGACCACCAGCTTGAACAGAGCGGTGGTCTCTGAGCTGCCACCCAGGTAAGGAGGCAGTTTGTGAATCATCACCCAGGTAGGGCGATGGTCCCATTACTGCCAAACTACTTAGGGTGGTGGTCTCATCACTATCGGTGGAAAAATTTAAATCTACAACTGGGAAAATTTAAACTTTAGTAAATTAAAATTTGAGCCTATAAAATGTAAACAAGAAACTACCAGTAAAATATAAGGGGAAAAAAAATGTTGTTAGTGCACTCAAAGTTGATTTTGAAGGAAAATACAAACTCTTCCTAGCTTGGAGAGACTAGAACAACACCAGTTCCATTTCCAAACTTGGAGCAAGATCCATCAAATAATAAAATCTAAGAAGAGCCTGCCTATTCAAGACACTTGGATTATTCAATATTATGTTATTTTCCATCAGTAAATCTACAAAGTTATCAACATCAACACTTATATACAATACTTCATAAGATGCATTGTTGGGATCTTCAATAAGGTGTAACATCTTATTTTCTCTATAAAATCTGACAAGGATGCCCTCAATTGGGATGGTAGCATAGGACATGTCCATTTGAACACTTCCACCAAGACTTTCATCCCATTTTCTAGATAACAACATACCCCACTTGGTTGGGAAATCGACAATAAAAACATCAAGCTTTAGGTTTTTTACTTGGGTAAGCTACAAGTTACACCACCATACCTTTCACACATCCTACCACTAGCACTTCCCTGGAGTCCATAGTAGTACACTTCCCATATGCTGTTGTTATGTTGATATCCAACTCATTCATGACTTATAGAGGCATAACATTACATGATGCCCCTGAGTCAAACATATAGTTATGTTGAAATCTGTCTTTATTAATCAGAGTGATGAAGAATGGATCCACATTTAGCTGAGAATCCACCAAGGATGTCCCCAATTAAAATTTAGATGGTTCACCTAGTTCCTACAACACTGGTGGTGTCTCTAACTCTTTAATGACTGGTGGAGTTTCCACAATGTTTATATTTCTACCTAGGGAAGTCTTCTCCTCTTTAAGCCTGAAATACTAAAAAGCCCTTTTTTTCTACTAAGGAATCCTAAGTAACTCAACAATTGGAACTGAGATCTTGATCTGACTCAAGACTTAGGAAATATCATAAGGGACAGACTTTGGTAAGGTAGCATTGGAAGGAATGTTGATACACTCATTAGATGGCACAAGATTTTTAACAGCTTTGGGCATGAGGAGGGGTATGATTTTTTTTTGGGATAGCAAGGGCCGTTGGCAGATGCATCTTTCTTAGGAGCCTCTTTAGGAATATTTGATAGTAATGGAGTTTTTGGCTTGTCCTGAGGCCCTGTACCTTTGACAACATTTTCTTCTTGTGTTGTAATCCTTTTCTTGGGCAAAAATAGTGTTGATCAACAACTACCTATCCTCCTCAAATGGGATTCCTCCATCATACTTCTTTATAATTAAAGCTCTTACATATTTAAAGTCATTATTAGGAAATTCAAAAGCTTGTCTAACATCTACTTCTAAAATATGATAGGGAGGAAGAATGGGTACCCGGCGGATGCAATCCCAAAAATCAGCAATAGTTCTAGCACTTATTACCTCAGTTGAAGTTTCCCCTTGTTGTGAGATCATGGAGTAACCCATAGTGCAAACATCATCATCATTATCATCATAAGATTCTTCTTCTTACTTATCTTCCTCACATGGAGCATGGGGCATGAAGCATCTATCACATCAATCAATGACATATGTCTCCTCCACAACAACAACTATGGCAGCCAAAGGATCAGGAACCAATCTGTTTTCCATGGCCTGGGACTGTTTATTTCTAAATCCAATAGGTCCCTTGCCTCTGTCATCAGATCTCTAATCATTTCTATGACGATTTGTATACCTATCTTGGCCTTGTTACTTGTACTAACCTTGAAAACTCTGCCAATTCCCTTTTCTTCCCAGGCCAATTTATATGATATTTCTTTGACAACCCCTTCCAAAGTTTTCACAACTTCCTCCAAATAAAAAACCTTACTTGTTTGAGGATTTTCTGGGTTAATTTGTTTTACACCCTCCCTTTTTGGAGGCTTTCCAATTTCCTTGATGTTATTCTCAATTTGTAGTGCCATGGTAAGGGAATGCATCAAATTAGTGGGGTTTTTGTCCCTTAAATAGTAAGAGTCCTTTTTATCAAATGCATCTAAATATTTTATCAAACATGATTCATCACATGGCCTTAAGCTAACAAGAAATCTTCTCAAGGTCTTGTTAAACCTTGTGTTGAAATCATGTACTGACTCATTAGGATTCTTCTTGATGTTTTAGAATTATGATAAAAGAAACCTAGTGTCAGTTCTATCACCATATCGTAGTCTAAATGCATTGTTCATCTTTGTCCAAGAATCAATGGAATTATCCAGAAAATATTTATCCCAGTCCCTTGCATCCTCTTCCAAATTATGGATAAATAATTTGATATATACATCTTCATGTTCAATCTCAAATTCTTCCATCATATTGATAAAAATAAATAAATTTTGATCACTAGTTATAACGTTGTTTCCTTGGAACTTGGGTAATATATTTCTTACATCCTAGGAAACTGCATTCGGATAACCAGCCATCGCTATTAAATTTATAGGACCAAAGGTGTTTACAACAAAAGGATGTATGGGTGGGGGTTGGGCCATGTTTTTTTGAGGAGGTGACCCTAGAAGGGAGACAAATTGATAAGGGCAGAGGGTCCTTGAAACACAGGAGTATAACTTTCAAAATTGATATCCCCTAAATGCCTTGTTTCTTGGAAAACCCTATCAACTTTTGAAAAGATAGGTGCAGAATGAGAAGAAATTTTTTCAAAATCAAATGAAGGCACCTCTCCAGTTAGAGAATTCAATTCCACAAAGAGGCTACCTGATTTAGAAGCACTTTAATGAAAATCTTCAATGATAGGCAGATCACTTTCATCAATGGGGACTTCTTTTCTTGACTACTGATCCCCAACAACTCTCAAGGATTTTCTTCCTTCTGACTTTGTTTTTCCTATCTCTGGAAATAATGTTCTAGCAGGATCTATAGAAAAGAAATATATTCTTCCTTCCATCTCTGCAAATATTAGTAACAAAACTCACTTGACAAACGTAAAGACACTAGTACTCATCAGGAATCAGATCAACAAGGAGTCGCCACTAAGGATTTCCACCTTAGTTGTGTAAAATGCACTAAAATATGATCTTTCAAATGTCTTTCAATATTAGAAACTGGAAATGGGTTGATCTAAATTTTCTATACCCAGATTTATCATTGAAATCTAGTGCACTAGGTGTGGAAACTGAAATAATTGCACACAACACTTATAAATTTGAATAATTTTTATAGGCCGAAACACAAGATGATACTTGAAACAATGTATTAGCACTTAGAGCATATAAGAATCATTTACTAGGGTCTAAATATAAACCGTAACCACTATGTCCCTGACAACGGTGCCAATCATGTGTTAGTACCCAAATTTATTCTTCCTCAGAAGATGGGGAGCATCAAAAGTTTGGTAGGACTCTTTGAGACAAGCAAAGTATGTAGTGTGTTGTTTTGTAGCTGGGGATGAACTGCTGGTTGCTCTTTGTCACATAGATATGGAGAAATGGGTAGCACCCTCAAGAGGATTTGACCTATCCTCACTACTTTATGGTTGTGCCTTTCAACCAAGGCGAGAGGACCCTTTTTGTAGCCAGTTGTTTGAGGAGATGGAGATATCCTTCCTTGTGAAATTATTAAGAAGACCTTGAAGAAAATATGATCAATGCAAAAAAACCTAACTCACAGGAGTTGCCACTCTAGATAATGGAGATATTTTCTAAACAAGGTTCAAGCCATTAAAGATAATAAAAACTTGATTGTTTCTGCATGTTTTGGTACTAAAAATTATGCATTTTTATATACACATGACAAACAGGGGTAGTATGGGTATGATTGGTTGTTTTTAAATGAATTTTTTGTGGGAGGTGAGGTAGAGATGAACTTGATTTAGCAGATCCTTGAGAAATTTTACAAAAATCAAGAGCTTGAACAATAAAAATCTTAGGGATAGCTAGGATGTTCCTTTAACCAGAATATGTGCTTTAATGGAGGCCTAGATCAGCACTTTTCACACAAACTTCAAGGATCCAAAATTAAGGCTCAAATTGGAAAACTTAACTAAACATTATCAAACTCTATTTCATCACGCCTAGGATACCCTCAAAGGCTAACAAACAATCTTATAGTCATGTTAGGAGTCACAGTGATTTTAAATTTATTTATTTCATTATCAAATGAAAGCTCTTCTTATAAATGAAATCACAAATACCACCAAACTATCAAAAGGATAAGATCTTGTGTGATTCACAAATATTTCAATGTAAGAATGAAACGGGAACAAGAAAACTATATGTAGACATTCAAGAATGAAGCAAACACAAATTTTTCCTAAAAATAACATAGATTAACTCAAGTTTGATTAAATTTATCAGCACAGGAAAGTTTCTAGAACAATCTCAGAGCTTGTCAATGGTTGTACACTTGCAACCACCTTAAGATGATCAAATTTAACACAAAGGAGATAAACAAGTTTCTTCATATGGTTTCTCAGAAGGACAAGCTCTATGAAGATTTTCTCTTAGAAAAATCAGTCCCGGCCTCTAACACTCGAACCATTTACATGATAAATTTGTGTAATTTATAACATTTTTCAACAGATTTTTCCCCCAAAAAATCCAAACATTGAGTGCACCATTGCTCGCCATGATCCTGATCACAATTCCTAGAATCAGATCTGTAAAAAGTTGTCAGGTACTCAGGGGGTGGATCTCTTCGAACATCTTCCACATTCAACTCCTTCTTCTTGTAGATAACTCTTCCCTTTACTCTCCAACCACTTCCGCCCCTAATCTGTCAAATCTAGTGCTTTCCGTGCCCGAGAAGGAAAAATGGAAGATCAGATTGATCTCGAAGGTAAGATCTCATCTTAATGGTAGAAGACATCGCCAGATCTCCCTCACTAAACTTAGATATCAAATTAACTTCCTTTCCCTATTTGGTGTGCAAGAAATATCAAGAAATCATGAATACTTGCATCTTTAGGAGCTCTGGAGTGAAAATGGTGGAAAAATCAGATACAGATGCACAACTGTCATTGATTTCTATTTTGAATTTGGACCATCCACATGAGCCTACAGATTCCTTTTGTCCTTTTACAACTTTTGGAAAAATGTAAAATTTTCTTATTTTTCTCAGCACCTCCACCTTTGAGAAATGAGCCTAACACGTGTCCTAAGGTGGGTCCCAAAGGAACCCTAGCCAAATTCTTCTCTTTCACCTCTTTTTTGGAAAAGGAAAAATTTTCCATGTTTTCCACGTAGCTCTTCCCTTTCGCTTCTAGTCTCTGATTTGGGTCCTTGCGGAACCACGCTTCCTTTTTCACTTTTAACTCATTTTTCCACAAAAGGAAATTTTTACAAATATCCCTCGAAATTTCGCACCTCCGCCGTTGACTAGAGAAAGTTTTAACTTTTCTCTATCGGGCTTGTGGGTCATTTTGATGATTTAATACTTTTGATGACAAGAGGAAAAAATTCCAAGTTGCTTCTAATGGTCTACTTCCCCACCCCTTTGACTTTTCAAACTACCACACATCATAATGGTGCATCTTGAGATGATCCCCAAAGGTTGAGACCTTGAATGAGCATGGGATCACCACGTGTCCTGGCCCAATTTTTTTTTTGAAGGCTTAAAACTCAACGGAAGGTGCCATGTGTCAGGATCCGAGGTAGTCTCCTTTGGCCATTGAAAATTCCAAGCAAAAAGCAAAGTGAGTGGAGTCCTGCAAGTGTCCTCCTAGTGCTTCTTTAAAATAAAATTCAAGGGTTGGCCCCCAAACATGCGTTGGTCCCCTCCACATGTCCTAGGCCTCTCAAAATATTTTGAAAAAAGGCTAAGTATAGGAAGACCTAGCGGAAGCCTCCACGTGTCTTCATGGCACAATTTATAGAACCTTATAAGGCTTCAAAAATGATTTAGTGGGGCCGTGCTTTTATTTTAGAATTTTACTCCATTTTTTCCAAAAGGTCAAAATATCCAACCAGCTTCCAAAGGCCTGCATCTCCACCTTTAACCTTTCCACGTGTCCTTCTGCAGGGTCAAAGTAAGACTTTTACCCTGCCGCATAACTTTTTCTTTAATCAAAGTCTAGTGGGGCCACGGGGTGGGTTCAAAATTTTTGCCTAAGTAGCCAAATATAAAAAATTTAAAAATCAAACCCGCCATACCCCATCCAATTAGAAGAATCCACGTAAGCACCAAAAGAACCAATCATATTTGAGTAAAGCTATGGGACCAAATTTGTAGCTCAAACATTTTCCCGTCGTCCTCTGACCAACCAAAAGAGGCCACACATCCTGTTGATGAAAGTATGTAAATTTTACTGGGAGAAATGCCCATCAAACCATAACATGTGAAAAAATTACCATTTGATTCTGGAGATGAAAATTTCTCCGAGGATGGAGAATTTAGAAATGTTACAAGGCTCAAATACATTCCTTCAAGCTACATCCATTCATTTTTATTCAAGTATTTAGGGAAAAAATGAAAAGGAAAAAAAATCTTGACTATGGAAAATGGAAAGAACAGGACATCCTGAGTTTTTACACCCAAATACAGACATTTTCAGATGAACAGAAAAAAAAATGAAACAATTTTGGATCTATACGTGATCCTCGGTCTAGGAAAGAACTGATTATGGCAACAAAAGGAAGGTGGAGGATTTTCAGGCACAATACGGGAAAATAAAATGTGACAGAGACCGTAAATTCATAGATTGTTAATGGCAAAATGGGGTGAGACTATTTTGAGCACTAATTGTTTTTTTGATGGTGGCTCATATCTATGTGGTTATATTGAATCCTGTCTTCTTTGAGGCATCTTTGTATGTATAGTCGATATCGTTTTTAATATTTCAAGTTGTATTAAAACTCTACAAACCTCATTTAGCTATTCGATATAACAGTTAAATCTTATTACTCATCATTGTTATCATGGTTTGATATCTAATGTATTTGGGTATATTTTTTATTTCCTTAGTTATGTAAGTCAATTAGAGGGTTATATAGCTATACCCAGATCTTATTGTAAATCTTACGAATATATACTGGTTCGGAAATATAATTCTTTAAGATTTAAATACCTAGTCTGTGGTATCCGACATGGACCTCGTCATAAACGTTGTGACCTGTTGAGTTATTTGGGCACTCTTTAACAATTGTACTTTATGATAATGTTGTAATGTTCTAATAAGCTATAAGTTCCAATGTCCACAAAGTTGGGAGTAATCCTTTTTGTTTGAAATTGTGCCTATTATATGGCATTATTGGAAAGAAATCATATCAATTTCGTAGGTTTCTACTTGCATTTTTTGGGTATTTCTCCTTATAATGATTACTCCTTAACTCCTCTAATTGATTAAATATTTATAGATTGATTGTTGTAGACAAATGATTGAAAGAACATTTTGTCGAACACTGCTCATTATGTTGGTCTAGCTCAACAGTTACTTTTTAAGTTCATCCACTCGTGAATTATTAAGGTAAAGAGAGCTCAAAGATGCTTGATTAATCAAGAACCTAGAAATAATAGTATAGAAATGTATGTTAATACATTTGTATGCTGAGAATTACTATACCTAAAACTGTGTTGTCATATTATTAAGGATATTCACTGCTAACACAAACAATGATACTCCTTTTACAGGACAAATACTTAGACTATTCGATACCTTGGAATAAATACCATATATTAAAAGATACTTGTATAGTTATAATGCTTCATAATATTCTATATTGTTAGATATATGAAGGAATGGGCTCGGTCTATCTTGTAGTATTATATTGCTTGAGTATAACTCAATACTAGCAGATATATGGAATATACAAGAATTGTTTGTAATAAATAGTTATAATGATTGGTATTAAGCCATGTTAAAAATATATTTGAATAATTTTATATACATCGAATCTTTTAAAGGATATGTTAGATTTATAGTGTATCAGGAATTAGATAATGATAAGTTATAAAAGTAATATTATTACTTGTTTATTCAATTCTGTAATAATAATTGATTGATTGACCTAAATGGTTATGTTATTGGTATAGAATTAATGCATGAAAGTAGCTATATTTAGATGTTGTAGTTGGCAATGTACATGCAAGCAAGTTCATGAAATGTCCTAACCATGATCTATGTCCTTTTTTTTAGTTATGTGTTTTTAACTTCATGAAGTATTTGCTATGTGAAAATACTAGATGGAATAAGTTATTAGAGGAGGTATAGATCTTATCATGCCAGTTCTTATGAACTGATAGTTGCTAACAAATCCTGCAGATGGACTACTCAAAAGATGAAAGGAAGAGGAAGTTTTGATTTTTGCATTTATTCTATTGACTGAAGAAAGATGAATTTTATTACTTGTTGTATTCATCAATAAAAGAAGTACTATTTTATTGTTTTGATTAATGAGATCCAATTAGCCTAGTTATATGTATTAATTTCAAAAAGTGAAATTGTTAGACTTACATTGTATTTAGGAAAATGTGTTTTATCACTGTAAATAAATGAATAAGAGGATTTCATATAATCTTTGTGTGTTAAATTACATCAGATGTTGCAACGTATTTTATGAAACTAAGTTGCATATATGATTGTAATTAGGAGGAATCACACATTATTATATATGTTAAATGTAATTGAGTCTGACATCTTATAATGCCTTGTTGAGGTGAAATTGATGACTAAATATCCCACGTGTTGTGTTATTTTCCTTGATAATGTAGAAAGAAAATCTTAATAAAACCGTCATCCCTATCATAAAAATCTTGGATAATTACCTTCTCATGTGATCCTTATTAATGTGGAAAACTAAAACCATATGGTGAACTTAAATCATTAAACTTGATGGAAAATTCTAGCTTAAGGAAACAAAGGCCCAAGTTAGAGATTATCACCTTAGCCTGTATACTTAGCGACATTGTCGTGAACCCGAAAGTGAGGATCGAAATGGTTTAACTTTGTCATTAGTATGGGGTTCCCTCCTAGGATTGGTATTCGTTTGTGTAGTAAGGAGCGTGTGATTCTCTTATGGTAGTAGTCCATGGGAAACCAAACATTAACATAATGTAAAACCCTCTTGGCCCGACACAAGTGTAGAGTGAAGGGTGATAGTTGTCAAAGATCACCAACTACTATTAAAAGTCACCTTTAGTAGTTGGGATTATAAATGAACTCAACACCCAATTTTTATTATCGTTTAGGAGTATATGATACAATGTTCATAGTTAATTATGGAACTTAGGAAAAAATAAAATTATGATTATTTTGTGGAAGGGTAACCATGAGATGGTACACTAGGAGAAAAGAAAAATTAGATCTTTCTTGTAACGTGTTTAAATCATTCTGTTGAGAAGAAACGAAGTCCATGACATGTAAATTTTTTTGTGAACCTTAATATTTAAATGAATATTTACTCCCTATTTCTCTCCCACTTGTCTGATTGTGAAATGAATGTATAATGTGAAACCAGATAATCATGTTCTTGAAGAAATTACCTAGGATGAGGGCTAGTAGTCTCATGAGAATGGAAATTTTCCTTATTAACAAACAGGTTACACAACTAATTTTCAATACACTATTTAAATCAAACTAAGTGAAATTATTTTAAAATGAATGTAAATGATTTGAGTGGATCCTATGTTTGAGTTACCTACACATGAAAATTGTTAGTGTGAATCCCCTTTAACCCCTCTCAACACAAGAGTTTCATCTTGACAAGAAGTATCAAATATACCTAGAGTTACATGATGATTGTTAGAGATAAGGGTGTTCAATCACTCTAGTTGTGACCCTAGTAAGTTGTGTAAAATTTATAAATGAATTTTTGCTTGTAACATGCATCTAATATATAATTTCTAAACAATCCAAACTTGGTTGAGCGTGAAATCATACTCCTTAGGACCTTGATGATTAAGTATTTAAGTGAAGTAGGGAAATACAGTTAGTTTTAATAACTTAAAAACAAAATAGAGTAACCTTAGAAATTTAATACTAAGCTAAAAAACATGCATCATCTATTTACCCTTAAACTAATAAAATTTATTTGTTTCATGTGAACCTTCCTTGTTGCAACTAAGATAAATTGCAAATACAAACAAACGTACAACCTAGAATACAAATCCTTAGAATAAACTCTAGTAGCCTCCTGTATGCTCATATGTTCCTATCAACAATCGGGCTACATCATTATATTGGGAGAAGATAAAACAAAACAGTCAAACGGAACCGCTGCAAGTAAAAAGTTGTAACATCCACAAATTTATAGGCACAAAACCCAAGGAAACCATAGGTCGAACTAGAAAAATTATGGAATAATTTTTTGTTTATTAAACCTACTGGCAACACTGGGTTAAAAAATTATGGTCACACTTGAACTTATTTTAAAACTACATTAATATAATATTATTACTTCCCCCTTAGACCCCCTTTAAATAAAGTAATAAAATTACAAAATATCTCAATACCATTTAATAAATTAGATAGTCTAAAGAAAGACTTAGGCTCCCCTACCATTTGTTTTAATACAATTTAATTCAACCTTAATTAAACTTGCTCAAATTAATATCAAGGGTATTGTCATCTAGTAATTTAATTAATAAATTTTTACTACACCCACAAGGGATCAATGCTTACATTAACTAAAAGTCTCTAATAAAACATTTGGGTTAGAAATATAAAAGAAGTCACCCCCTACACCACTTAATTGGCCCCAATTAAATCTTACCCATGCATTTTAAATTTGAAATATCTCTCAACCACTTCCCAACTACTTTTTCCAGGGATGAATCTCATCCATTGGATGGATTCATTTGGGGCCCTTAGATTTGGGGATCCAACTAACCCTAGACATGCTTATGAAAATATGTTTTCTTTTTTGTTTTGACTTATTGTTTCTCTTTTTTGTTTTACATATTGGTGGAGGAAGGAGGTGGAAGCCATGAGAGGAAAGCTCAAGCTCATGGAAGGATGCACATTCTTCCTTTCTTTTCTAGTTCTAATTACACACTCTCTTAGGGTTTGCATGTATTAATTTATTTTTTTATCATATTATTATGTATTTGCCCAAATGGGCATATGGGTATTTAACATATTTTAGAGAAATATGAAGAAAAATGTATATATACACTTCGGTAAAAGGGATATATACATACATATATTTATTTATTTATTTATACATTTTTGTACATATATATGTATATATTTTATTAAAATTTTGTTTTAATAAAAAAACTGAAATCAAATACCTGAAATTAAAAATTGGCATGTATATATATAATATTTATTATTATTTAGTTCAGTTTTCCCTAGCCGTGGGAAGGGACTGACTATGATTTTTTTATTATGAGATTTCAAGTATGCCATGGATGGGCCGATTAATTTTCAATTTTATGTTACAGAGAATACTAGAGTAATATGGGGCTTTCAAAAACATGAAAAAAAGTAGATTTTGTCGACATTCAAACTTCATGAATGTGAATGTTTAACAAATTTAAATGCGCCTTTAGCGAAATTGTGGAAACTCTCACATATGATTTTATAAGAAGTTATCCATTTAATGTTGATATTTAAAAATCATAGCATTCCACAAAATGGCCTTGGATTTTTGTGGATAACAATGTGGATGTGATTAACCTACTTCTAGTAGTGACCATATCTCAAGTTGATAGGATTTGTCTGAACTTGTAGATAGACCTCCGGATAATGCTTGAGTTCCTAATTCCTAAACTACCTGGCACAATCTACTATAGTGAAGGAATGCAAGAACTAGTTGTCATAAATAGTTATAATGATTGGTATTAGTCTATGTAGAGAGAGAGATACATTTGAAATAGATGCCTAACATCTAATGAGGTGATACACTGTAAAAGGATATGTGAGAGAGTATAGTCTATGCTGAGGTAGGATTTATAACAAGGGGTAATAATGAGATTAGCTAGGTTAGAAAGACTTTGAAACAAACCCAAATCCAAATCCACGATTGAAACTTGGCGGAGCATGGTTATGTTATTTGTATAGACATGAAATGCAGATGCAAAGTAATTATACACGAAATGTTGTAGTTAGTAGAGGTACAATAAAATATGAATAAGGGTTCAGGGACACCATATTGAAAACCATGATCTGTATTCCTTTTTGTTAGCTACGTGGTTTTAACATTACATGTAGTATTCTCAACAACATGTAAATACTAGATAGCATAAGTGTATTATAGGAGGCATAGAGCTCAAATGGATCATGAAAAATATGTTCTTGTACACATTTTCCCACAAATAACAACCAAAAAATAAAATCCCTGAAAATACTAGAATATTTGTTTTTTACTTGCATTGCTCACTACATGAACACCACTAGAGGGCTCCAAGAAGAGAAACTCAAGTATGCTCTTAAATCTCAACCAACAACCATCAAGGCCCTAAAAATCCACCTACAATCTATCAATTCTGGTTCCCCATTCCTATTTTACATGTTGAATAAGGAAGAACGATGGATCAAATAAAATCTGATCTAGTTGTTGAAGCAATCAAATTGTACATTAATGGCACAAAAGATGTTTTCCTATTTTTCACCCACTTAATCCTTTTGAAAATAATACTTTATGCCTTTGTGTTCTATAGGAGGTCGATATCTTTCCAATGGTACCAAATTTGTTGAATATCAAGCACTGGATCGAAAGATATGCCCATTTGAATATTTGAATTGAATCTGTACAAAAATGGTGAAAAACCAGTTTTGCAAAATAGATCCACGGGCCTGAAATTCACTTTTCACCTTTTGCACAAAAAATCCACAAAAGTGCGAAACTCCTCGTAGCCCCGGAAGCTCGAAATTTACTTTTGGCAAAATTTCCTCCGTGACCCTGTAGACCTAATTTGGAAAAGAAATCAATTTGGGCCCGCCGGCCCGCATTTTCCACTTGGGAAAAATTTACTTTGTGACCCCATAACCCTTCTTTTGGAAAAAAATCCTTCAAAGGCCCACCTTCCTGCTTGTAATTTAGGCCTAAAACATGGCTTCTCTGGGTGTCAGCGGTGGTGCGGCATACTTTTATAACTTAAGGATTTTCAAAACAAAAGCTAAAATTCCAAAGTTCCTCCAATGACCCGCCTTCCCACTTTGACCTAAAACATGGCCACATGTCCCTTTTGTTTGATCCTTGACACATGGAGGCTCAGCGCACATTTGAGACCTACCTCCAGATTTTCCCTTTGAAGTTGTGCCAAGATGACACATGGAGGCTTCCACTGATCCTTCTATACTTAGCCGATTCGTGCCTACTCTGCCCCATTTGCACTCTGACCACATGGCAAGATGGCGCTAGATTGAGTCTTAACTTTGGGATGCGCCTTTGAAGTTATGCCAATGAGACATGTGGAGACTTCTGTTAGTTCTTTATACTTAGCTAATTAAATGGCCTGTTCTACCCCCTTTCGGGACCTGGGACACATTGAGGGCCTACACTTGTTTGGGAATGGACTTTGGGCCACGCCTCTTGAATTTTCATCATTGAGCCATGTGGCACCTTCCACTAGCTCTCTTATACTTAGCCAATTCGGCCTACTAACTTACTCGGTCCCTGACTACGTGGCAAGCTTGCACTAGTTTGAGTCTCTACATTGAGCTCTCACTTTTAAAATTGTGTGGAGTTGACACATGGTGGTTTTCACCGGCCCGTCCCCAACTTGGACTTTGCAATAGCTGACTTTGTCCCTTTTCAGACATGGGACATGTGGAGTCTCCACGCTCATTTGGGGAACCACCTTTGGCTTCGACCCTTGAAGGTGCATCGTTGAGACATGTGGAAGCTTCCACCGTCTCTTCCATACTTAGTCGATTTTACATTTTTCCTTTCCTTGTCCCTGACTATGTGGTAGGTTGGCACTAGTTTGAGACTACCCTTTGGGGTTAATCTTTGAAGTTGCACCGAGATAACATGTGGCACCTTTAGTTGGCTCTTTCGTTCGGCCACGAGTCGACTCATATGCGGATAAGTCAAAAAACTTAGAGCCTTTCCCCGTTTTCCTCCTATGAGCCTCTAGTTTTTTGTGTCATTCGGCCTCATATTTGACCTTCCTCCTTGATTGTATATCCCTCCTGTAACATGAATATTGGATTTAAAATGTGGGCCCACAATACTTGGTCGACCCTTCGATTATCTCCTGTGTAAGGTCGTGTTTGATCAATTTTTTCGACGGGACAAAATTGAGATAATACTAAGCACAGGCCGCGGCCTCATAACATAAAAAGAAATATCTTTTTTTAATTAATTTTTTTTGTTTATTTAATACTTGTTTAATATATATATATATATATATATATATATCAGATATATCAATATTGTTTTTTTTAAATCAATATTTATAATATTTTAATATTAACACTATTATAAATAAGTAATAATATTCATATTATTAATAGTATTAATTAAGATTAATCTTATACTTATAATTTCTTTTATAATTTGATAATATTTTATAAGATGTTTAAATCAATTCGAATTCCACTTATTGCGACCTTATTTAATATTAGGTTTGTAAATAAAATTATAATAACTTAATAATAAACTTATATAATTTAATAAGGCTATGGTCTAAATGGAAATCATGTTATTTCTTTACTCCACTAGATTTAGGGATCAATATTTTCTATTGACAAGGTAAATGAAAAATAAAATTTTAAGTCTTTTCCATCTGCACATATAAAGGTAAACATGAGAGACCTTTAGAACTTTCTTTCAACAATACAAAAGATGAAAAAATATAGTTTAACTTGATATCTTATGCCTTTCAAGTAATACAATAGAAATAAATATTTCTTTTCTTTACAAAATATAAGTTTGCAACCATTCCCACAAGCAATTTATAACAAGATTTCCCCATAGTTTTCAAATAAGAACAACACACCTATTGAAGACAATAAATCAGCTAAAATGAGAACAAGGTTGTTTCATCTTCAATCACATTTCAATGAACTTGATTGAATTTAATAATCTTATATTCCCTCATTCCAACAAATAATGAAATGATTGTCAAAAAATTTCTTTCATTTACAATATCAACTAAGATTACATTTTAATAATAAAACAACTAAAAAATTCACTTTAAATAAATAAAAGTTAACAATCCCTCCATATGCAATGGAGACAACATGATAAAATATAACAATAGAGTCCATTATTCTTTTCTCCAAATGCACAAGAAGCCATCATCATCTAAACTCCAACTTATTCCAATATCAAACACACAACCAAAAATGGGGGAGTAGGCAACACTCTCCACCCAACCGTTTCTCCAATGAGGAAGTGAAGCCTACTTCCTCATTGGCCCCTGATCCCCAACAATGAGACAATATGGAATATTTGACAACCTTGGAAATAAAATATAGGGCTTCCAAAATTACTTTCAAGAAACATTCACATAAGAAAATAACCACAAAACATTCATTCTTAAACACAAAAACATCCCAAAACAAAGGATCTAAAACAAGCCATGTAGAGAAAGGAATACGGGGATACCCTTATGCCTCCCAAGGGTTTGGATTCCCACCTCAAAACCATCCCAATCACAATCAAATCCAAATTCTCTTATGGCTCCCTACAAGTAAAAATACCTATTATGTCTCCCTCACTCGTATGTTTCCCTATCTCTTATATCTCCCACAATGAACAAAATAACAATATGAGAACAAGGTGGGGCACCCAATCTACTCCGTCATAAATACCCAAGAGAATTTCTTATGCCTCCCAAAAAATTTCATCCTTATTTCAATTTCTAATTCACATCCTAAAGACATTTCACTACCCAACACATCATGTAATACAACATTCATTCAACACATAAACACATAAGAAAAAGAATAAAAAAAAGTGTGAAGACCCTACCTAGCCATAACAAGAATCCACTCCACAAGCACATCTCAAAATCCTCCAAGCTTAAGTAATTCCAAGTAATCTTCAACTCGAAAAAACACTCCAAAAAGCAAGATGTCCAAAATGAGAGAGATCAAAACCAAGCAAGTAACCCCCAAAAACTTCACAAAAATTCCAATAAATAGAAAAGAGGGAGAGGGAGATTATATGGCTCCAAGTAGGATGCCACATCATTTCTTCTCCATCCTAGATCACCAAGGCCAAACCCATACCCAAAGCATAATAAATTGTTTGTTGGGAAAATGACAAATCTCTTACACACTCAACCCAATCCACACCCCTTAAGGAAAACATTAATTACCCATGTCAGAAAAGTGTAATTAATTTCCCATTTCCTTCATTAAAACACAAAATAGGACCTAAAATAAGTCCATCACATGATAGGCTAGGTGGGTGGCTGAATTTCACAAGAGAGATTGACTACACACTACTCCAAAACACATTAAATTCATTCCAAGCCAAGACACATTGAGACTACCAACTCACATTTATTTCCCCCCTTTTTTTAGATCCTAATTACCACTAGATAAAACTTTTTAAATTAACATAAGATAAGTGCAAAACACAATTAATAAAAGTGAATCCACATTCAAATAAAAATATAATAAGTCATATTTAAATAAAATCAATACGAAAAAGTTACAAGCATTCCCAAGGTCACTCCCTACTGAGGACCTCCTAACAAACTACAACAACAAACAACATACAAATACACGTTTTTCCATGGTGACATGTTGTCAATACTCCATATTCTTTCAATGATGGTCTCTTATCCCACATTTGGTTTAATGTGTTTTGAACACCTGGAAAAGTCAAGACAATACCTTTTTGGCCTTGTGGCCATATTAAAAACATTGAAATAATAAAAATACATACATGCACGCATATAATTAATTATCACAACTTAAACCAACACAAGTAATTTTCCATCATTCACAATTCCAATTATTTCAATTTTCATTACTTTATCAACTAGAAATAAAATCATGACATCAAATACATCATCTAGCATCATATAACTGTCAAAATAAATGCATTAGCCCAGTATAAGCTCAAAATCAACAATTCAATATATCCAAATATGCAAATAATCCATCATGTAAATCATGTCATAAGTCTATCATCCATACTGTCTATAAATTAACTAATCAAAATAACAATGTCCATTTGTTAATATCTAAAATGTGATAGAAATTTCCAAATCTCTAATCAGTAATAAGAAGAATCATAATCATATAAATGTCGAAGAGGATTGAGCACTACAACCCCCTCCCCTTAGACTAGACTTCCTCTTAGAAGTCACTACAACAAATGTGGGAACTATTCTCTCTGAGGCGTGGTGTCCTCCCACGTAGTTTTTGCCTCATCGTATCTATCCCACTAAATGCAAACCTGATCAATCTCTCTACCGCGAAGGCCCAACATCCTACACTCTAAAATAAGGATGGGCTCCACCATCACTTGCCCCTGATCATACACATGTAATGATGTCCAACCTAATACATGAGAAGTATCAGCAATGCATCTCCTATGCATAGAAACATGAAATACATCATGGAAGTGAGATAAGCTGGGTGATAATGCTAGATGATAGGAAAAATGACCGATACGCTCCAAGATCTCAAAGGGACCCACAAACCTAGGAGAAATATTAGAGCCTTTTCCATAATAGATAGGGCTCTTATTAGACCTGCCATGAAGAAACACCTTCATGCCCACCTCAAAACTATGATCTTTCCTCCATTGATCTACATATTTCTTTAGTTTTTCCTGAGCCTCCTATAATCTATGCCTGATCATAACAACTAGCTACTCCATATCTTGCAGTAAAGTTTGCCCAAGAGAAAAAATTTCCTCCAATCTGTCCTAACTCAGTGGTGTCCTACACTCTCTACCATAATGTGCCTAAGAAAGAGCCATGCCTATCGATATCTAAAAATTGTTATTGTAGCCAAACTCCACCAAATACAAGTACTCCTCTGACCTCGACTTATGGTCCATGACATACATCTTAATCATGTTCTCTAATATTTGATTCACCCACTCTATCTATCCATCTATTTCAGGGTGATAAGTTAAACTGAAGTTTATCTTTGTCCTGAAAGCACGCTACATGGTAATCCAGAACTGAGAAGTGGACAAGGGATCGCAGTCACAAATGATCTTCCACAGAATCTTGTGTAATCCAACAATCTCATCAAGGTATACTCCTGCCACTACACTAGCTATGTAGGTAGTCTTCACCAAAGTAAAGTAAGCCAATTTTGTCAATTTATCCACCGTCACCATGATGGCATCATTATGATATCTCGATGTCAGGAACCCAATTATGAAATCCATGGAAATGGTGTTCTATTTCCACTTTGGTATGACGTGAGGGAAGAGAAAGCCAGTTGGGTGTTGATGCTTAGCCTTCACCTTCTAATACTCTAAACACCGTGACACAATCTGAGATACGTCTCTTCATATTCCCCTCCAATGGTAAAGTTTTCTCAAGGTGGCATGCATCTTCTTCACCTTGGGATGGCCTGAATAAGGTGCATGATGAGCCTTTGTCAAAATATCCCATCTCAAGCCTCCATCTCTAGTAACATATATCTGACCTTTGTGTCTAACAAGAGCATCTACCTCTAATGAAATCCACCAAATATCCCCTCAAGCGGCATTTGAGACTCAATCTTTAATTTTTCTACAAGGTAGAAGTTGTCGTTAGGAAGCTACTACAAAAGTCTGCTCTACAAATCTATACCCACTGAAGTCGCCATAACCACATGTCCCTTCCTACTTAGGACATTTGACACCACATTCTCATTCCCCTTAACATTCTCTATCTCCATGTCATGCTCACAAGCAACTCCATCTAAGGTAGCTGACAATCTTTGAGATTAGGCTGTATGAAGAGGTGGTGAAGACTCAAGTGATCAGTTCTGAGTGTAAATCTTTGACCAAGAAGGAAATATCTCTACCCAGCCAAGGCATGCACAACTCCTGCAAGTTCAAGGTCATGGTTCAGATAATTGAGCTCATAATCCTTGATTTTTGAGACTTAAAAGAAACCACTTGGCCCTCCTACATCAACACACTTCCTAGTCCTGGTAACAAAGCATCAGTGTAAATGAAGAACTCGCCCTGAGGGTTTGGCACTGTGAGAATAGGTTCTCTCGTGAGGCATTCCTTCAATTTTTTGAAGGCCTGATCACATATATCTCACCATATGAACTTCTTACCTTTTCATTAAAGGGAAGTGATGGGGTGTGCAACTAGAGAAAATTCCTGAATAAATATCTTGTAGTATCCTGCCAAACCCATAAAAATATGCACCTTAGTCACACTAGTGAGTTCTGGCCAATCCATAATGGCTCTAATCTTGGAAGGATCGACTACGATACCTTCCCAAGAAATGACGTGACTCAAATAGTGCACTTCTAAGTGAAAGTATACACACTTATCTAGGTTCCCGTAAAGCTTTTGGTCACAAAGACACTATAAAATGTGACGAAGGTGCTCCTCTTACTCCTCACGCGTACGTGAGTATATCAGAATGTAATTAAGAAAGACGAGCACAAAGTGATCTAAAAACATCTTGAACATCCCGTTAATCAAGCTCATGGACACTGTGGGAGCATTTGTCAAACCAAAAGGCACAAATGTGAACTTATAGTGCTCATATCTAATGCAAAAATCTGACTTGTGGATATCAGCCTCTGTAATCCTTAGTTGATGGTATCCGGAAAAAAGATCAATCTTAGAAACTACTGTGTCCCCCTTCATCTGATCAAACAAATCATCAATGCAAGGAAGGGGGTTACAACTTTTTATCGTTACTTTGCTCAGCTGTCTGTCTTCCACACAAAACCACAAGAATTCTTCCTTCTTCTTAACAAAAATCATTGGTGCACCCCAAGGGAATACACTAGGATGGATTAGGTCTTTCTCAAAAAGGCACTCAAGCTACAACTTGATCTCACAAAGCTCAGGTGTGGTCTTCCTATAAGAAGCGCATGAGATAGGATCTGCTCTTAAAACCAAGTCAATGTGGAAATCTATCTCATGTGGGGGAGGAATCCTAGGAAGCTCGCTAGGAAACACATCAAAAAACTCCTACAAGATGGATTGGTCATCAATTGAAGGTCCACTAATCCCATCCCCTGACCCATCACTAACAGTAATAGTGTACAACTGACTCCCACATCCTGCACACCTCTTAAGATGCATAGTAGAAATAATGCAGATATAAATGGGTCTCATAACTCCAACTATCACTAACTCAACTACCAAATCATCTGTAGATGATATAGTCTTATGGTAACAATCCACTCTAGATATATGTGTACATAACCAATCCATGCCCAAGATGACTCCATACAAACCCAACAGAAGGATACAAAGATATGAGGTAGTGTTGAAGGGTCCCAAATCCACTACACACTCTTTAACTAAGGAGTCTAAGATTTTTGCTCCATAATCCATCTCGACATCCCAAATAAGGCTCTGTCTAACTACCACCATCCTGTAATGCTCTATTAAATATTGTGCAATAAAATAACCAGACGAACCAGAATTATACAAAATAGAGGTAGGAGTAGCACCAAAGCTACATGTAGTCTCGATCACAGTACCCTGATGCTCAGCCTAGTGGTTCTCGACCATTTCATAGATCTGATGGCTACATCCCATGTTGCCAACAGTAGGCTCTGAAATGAGTGCATTACCTTTGTTACTAGGGTTCTATGGGAACACTCTCCAATGATGTCTAAGAGGACCACATCAATAACAACTTCTTAGTCCTCTCCAATGAGATGTGCCTCCATCAGGTACCCTAGTGGTTTGTGCCATGGATCCTAATGATCGAGCTATGGACTGCTAAGGTCACTCCTAAAAATATCCTTCTGACTGAGCCCTCGGTGCAACCTGTTTCCTAATGGGACCCCTAGGTGGAGGCCCCATACTCTGTCCCCTCTGAGTGTCGAATCTCTGTGAAGGTCTAAATGGTGGACGATTCTGATACTACTGAGGTGGCTTCTGTGGTGGCCTGAATGAAGATTGTACAAAATCCTGTCTGTCATGAAGAGGAGGAGCTGACCCCCTTGACATGTTATCCTACATCTGCTTGATTCGGATATGCATTCTGTCCCTGGCTTGCTTAGTCTTCCCCCTAGTATTTTCTATAATGTAGGCTTTCTATACAGCCTCTTCTAAGGACTCCGAGTAATGAATACATATCATCCCTCCCAAATCCAAATTCAAGCCCCTAATGAACCTGTGAATCTTGAGTTGCTCATCCTGCATATAGTCAACATACTGAAGTAAGTCCAGAAATCAACTCTTGTACTCTACTACTATCATGGTTGTCTAACGTAGGTCATGGAACTCATATATCCTCTGCTGGATAAACCTCCTACATAATTATCCACTCCCCAAAGATCTTCCTGATAACTATCTCCAAGTCTATGTGGAGCTTCTACTCCCCGGTCCTCCAAAATACACCTACTCTATCCCTCAGAAGAAGAATTGTGACATGATCTTTCTTGTTACTAGTACATGGGAAAAATTTTAAACACCCACTCAAGCTCACTACCAATCCTCTATTTGAAAACCACTTATATCATCATATTAATGATATGAGCATAGATTCACGATCTCCCTGATATGATCAACCGCTGATGACTGTCAACACCTAGGTCTCTTTTCCTTCTCCTCCCTCGGCCGAGGGCTCCGAGATCTATCTCTATATCCTAAAATTCTATCTCCATGTCCCCTCTAAGGTGACTCCACTCTAACTGACTCCATGCATGAGTTCTCTGCCCTATGTTCATCACTATGTCAAGGAGATGCACAAGCCTCTACTCATGGCCCTCTATCATGTCTAGTAGGTTGTCCTCTTAAGGATCCTCTGCTTATAGTTCCATTTACATCCTGTAGCATCTTTAATATTTGAGGTAAAATGGTCGCTATAGCCTGATCTAGAGGTGGCAAGTCTAGGTCTACGTGCAATAACCCCTCGTCTGGTCCGTGCCTCTTGCACAGACCAAAGTGAGTGTTAGTTACCCATTCTAGGTTTTATATCAGTTTTCTAAGTTTTCTTTATTATGTAAATATCGTACAATGTTGCTTTCTAGGTTTAGAGTTGCACTAGGTTGAATGTTCATGTTTCATGTTTTGAAGTGTGCCTAAGGGTCCAAGATTTGAACCCATGAATCTGATACTTGCAACACTTGGTTAAAAAAATACGGTCACACTTTCTCTTTTTACAATTACATTAAATTAATATTATTACTTTCCCTTAGATCCCCTTTAAATAAAAAGATAAAATATCTCAATACCATTTAATAAATTAGATAGTCCAAAGCAAGACTTAAGCTCCCCTACCATTTGTTTTATTACAGTTTAATTCATCCTTAATTAAACTTGCTCAAATTAATATCAAGGGTATTGTGTTCTTGTCATTTAATTAATAAAGTTTTACTATCAATGTTTACATTAATTAAGATTCTCTGATAAAATATTTGGGTTATAAAGGTAAAAGAAGTCACCCCCTACACCACTTAAGTGGTTCCAATAAAATCTTACCCATGTATTTTAAATTGAAATCTCTCTCACCCACTTCCCACCTACGTTTTGTAGGGATGAATCTCATCCATTAGATGGATTCAATTGGGGCTCTTAGATTTAGGTATCTAACTAACCCTAAGAATACTTACGAATATTTCTTTTCTCTTTTATTTTGACAAATTGTTTCTCTTTTTCTATTTTGCAGATTGGTGGAGGAATGAGGTGGAAGCCATGACAGGAAAGCTCAAGCTCATGGAAGGATGCACATTCTTCCTTTCTTTTCTAGTTCTAATTACACCCTCACCTAGGATTTTCATGTATTTATTTTCTTGTTCATCTTATTATTTTTTATTTTCCCAAATGTGGATATGGGTATTTACCCTATTATATAGAAATAGGAATAAAAGTGTATATATAAACTTGGGTTAAAGGGATACATACACACATACATACATACATACATATATATATATATATATATATACATATATATATATATATATATATATATATATATAATATTTATTCTTATTTAGTTCAGTTTTCTATGGCCACTGGAAGGGATCGACTGTGATTTTTTTATTACCAGCGAGTATGCCACAGTGACCAATTAAAAAAATGGCACAGAGAATAATAGTTTGGGGGTTTAATAGATATTGGGGGGGGATGTCACCGACCCCACTCCAATCCCATAGTATATGGGGTGGGGGTGGGGGTGGGGTCAATAACCTCCCCACCCCACCATTCCCTCCTAAAACCTACTTGTTTAGTTAATACTTGTTTAATATAAATATATATCTGTGTGTGTGTGTGTGTGTGTGTGTGTGTGTGTGTGTGTGTGTGTGTGTGTGTGTGTGTGTGTGTGTGTGTGTGTGTGTGTCAGATATATCAATATTAATAATATTTTAATATTAATACTATTATAAATAAGTAATAATATTCATATTATTAATAGTATTAACTAAGCTTAATATTTTACGTATAATTTCTTTTATAATTTGATAATATTTTATAAGATGTTTAAATCAATCCAAATTCCACTTATTGTTACCTTATTAAATATTGGGTTTGTAAATAAATTTATAATAACTTAAAACTACACTTATTTAATCCAATAAGGCTATGGTCAAAATGGTAATCATGCTATTTCTTTACTCAACTAAACTAAGGGATCAATCTATTTTATTGACAAGGTAAATGTCAAATAAAATTTAAAGTCTTTTCCATCTACACATATAAATGTAAAAATGAGAGACCTTTGGAAATTTCTTTTAACAATACAAAAGATGAACAAACAGAGTTTAACTTGCCATCTTATGCCTTTCAAGTAATACAATAGATATAAATATTTCTTTCTTTTACAAAATATAAGTTTGCAACCATTCGCACAAGTAATTTATAACAAGATTTCCCCATAGTTTTAAAATAAGAAAAACACACCTATTAAAGACAATAAATCAACTAAATTTAGAACAAGGTTGTTTCCTCTTCAATCACATTTCAATGAACTTAATTCAATCTAGCAATCTTATAGTCCCTAATTCCAAAAACTAATGAGATGATTTTTTTAAAAATTATTTCATTTACAATATCGACTAAGATAACATTTTGATAATAAAACAACCAAATAATTCACTTTAAAGAAATACAAGTTTACAAGCCCTCCATATACGATGGAGACAACATGATAAAATATAACAACAAAGTCCATTAATCTTTTCTCCAAATGCACAAGAAGCCTTCATCATCTAAACTCCATGTTCTTCCAAGATCAAACACACAACCAAACATGCAGGAGTTGGAAAAAATTTCCACCCAGTCATTACTCTAATGAGGAAGTGAAGCCTACTTCATCATTGGCCCCCGAGCCCCAACAATGAGACAATATGACATATTTGAGAACCATGGCAAAAAAATACAAGGCTTCCACATTTACTTGCAAACAACATTCACACAAGAAAATATATATATATATATATATATATATATTCATTCTTAAACAAAAAAATTCCATAAACAATTGCTCTAAAAGAAGCGAAGTAGAGAACAGAATATCAGGATACCCTTATGCCTCCCAAGGGATTGGATGCCCACCTCAAAACCTTGTAAAACAAAATCAACTCAAAAATATCTTATGCATCCCTACGAGTAAAAATACCTCTTATGCCTACCTCACTCTTGTATCTCCCTCTCTCTTATATCTCTCACAATGAAAAAAATAACAATATAAGAACAAGACGGGGAACCTAACCTACTCCCTCATAAAAACCCAAGAGAATTTCTTATGCCTCTAAATAAAGTTCATCCCCATTTCAATTTCTCATTCATATCCTAAAGACAATTCACTACACAACACATCATGCAATGCACATTCATTTAACACATAAACACTTAAGTAAAAGAAGAAAACAAAAGGGTGAAGACCCTACCTTGCCATAACAAGAATCCACTCCACAAGCACATCTCAAAATCCTCCAAGCTCAAGCAATTCTAAGTAATGTTAAACTCCAAAAAACACTCCAAAAAGTAGGCCGTCCAAAATGAGAGAGCCCAAAACCAAGCAAGTAACCCCAAGAACTTCACAAAAATTCCAATAAATAGAAAAGAGGGAGAGGGAGATGATGTGGATCCAAGTAGGATGCCAAATAATTTCTTCTCCATCCCACATCACCAAGTTCTAACCCATACCCCAAAGCATAATAAATTGGTGGTTGGGGAAATGACAACCCTCTTACATAGCCAACTCCACCCACACCCCTTAAGGAAAAAATTAATTACCCATGTAAGAAAAGTGCAATTAATTTCCCTTTTCCTTCATTAAAACACAAAATAGGACCTAAAATAAGTCCCTCACATCATAGGCTAGGTGGATGGGTGACTTTAAAAGGTGTGGGACAAGCTTAGCTTGTCCCACAAGTCCCCAAAATAGCCTAGAAGGTAAAAATCCGAATTTCACAAGGGAGATTTAGTACACACTACTCTAAAAAAACATTAAATTCATTCCACGCAAACACACATTAAGACTACCAACTCACATTTATTTCCCCCCATTTTGTCAAGTCCTAATTAGCACTAGATAAACACTTTCAAATTAACTTAAGAGGGGTGTAAAACACAATTAATAAAAGTGACTCCACAAGCAAATAAAAATACAATAACTCACAATTAAATAAAATCGACAAGACAAAGCTACAAAAATTTCCAATGTCACTTCTAAGGTCACCAACCAATGGGGACCTCCTAAAAAACTACAAAAACAGACAACATACGAATACACGTGTTTCCATGGTGACTTGTTACCAATACTCCATATTTTCTCACTGTTGGTCTCTTATCCACCCTTTGGTTTATTATGTTGTGAAATATTGCAAAAGTCAAGACAATACCTTTCTGGCATCATGACCATATTAACAACATCGAAATAATAAAAATACATGCATATACATATAATCAATTATTGTAACTTAAACCAAGACAAGTGATTTTCCATCATTCACAATTCCAATTATTTAGATTTTCATTACTTTATCAACTAGCAATAAGATCATGACATCAAATACATCATCTAACATCATATAATTATCAAAATAAATGCATTAGTCCATTATAATCTCAAAATCAACAATTTGATATATCCAAATATGCATATAATCCATCCTGTAAATCATGTCATAAGTCTAACATCCTTACTACCTATAAATTAAATAATCAAAATAAAAATTTCCATCTGTTAATATGTAAACTGTAACAGAAATTCCCAAAACTCTAATCCACAATAAGCAAAATTGTAATCATATAAATTTTGAAGAGGACTGGGCACTAAAAAAGTTAAGTAAGATAAAAATATTGTAGCCTAGATAATGAAGAATGAAGGACTCAATGAAAAGTGGTTGTCAAATAAGTAATTTCAATAAAAAAATATGAATCTAATAAATTTATGAACCAAGAAAGTGTTGTGTTAGGGAAGGTACATATACGAGAGTTTATACTGTTGTGGAATTATCGTGTTGTGCCTTATCATTTGGGAAATGTGCCTTGATGTGTTTCATGTGTGTTTCATGTTACCTATGTGGGTTAACATTTTTGCAAATGTATCATGAATTTGCATTATCCTAAGCAATCCCTTGTGTTGTCATGTATCAAGCATTCTAAGTAAAAATATAAAATTATTCCATTTTTTTTATTGTTGTATTTGTGTTCCAAAATCGTGGGCATTACAAGATACTATTTATGTTTCTTTGATAAAGAGTATGAATGAATATAAATATTTGAAATAAAATGTTGAGTTTAAAAGACAATAAATAGTGGATAATAAAAATGAGTCAAATCCATCACTACTATTGCATTTTTTTTACTTGATGTCTTCACAATATTAAAATAATTAACAATAATCTCATTAAGAATATAAATAATAAAATAAATGAATGGGAAATGTGTTTTTTTGAGAATTACATTAGGAAACATGAATTAATTTTGTTTCTTAAAGAAGGAAGGAAACGATAATTTTATAGGTTGAGAGAATATCTCGAATACAAAGGCACATGATGTCAATATGTGGACCACGTTTATTGTTCAAGTTTTTTTATCAGATACAACAAAAAATGGGATTAAGGCTCCCAGGGTCCTAACAATGAAAGATACAACATGAGAACCCCCAACAATAGACATAAAGGACGAACAGAACCAGAAAAAGAGTTAAACAAACTTAACGCGATAAAGGACCAGGCCTATAAAAGATAAACGAGGAAGAGACAAACCCTCCAAGATGGAAACTAGTCCATAAATAGTCACTGCTTAACCATTTTGGGTAGCACCATGTGCCACCCCTCTTCTTGATCGTGAACGCACCCAAAATTCTCCTTGATGTAAGATTTGTATTTAACTACCTCCAAGAAATCCAAAACCTTGAGGGAATCTGGATTGAAAACAACCTTAGACTTTTGGGGATTTAAATCAACCTCCTTTGTAAACTCTAGAACCACCTCCAACTTCCCAATGAGGTATCTGTCATAGCCAAATTTGAAACAATAGGTTTGGTGTTATCATATTTGTTATGAGACTTCATCGGTCTATAATTCCTTTCATAATACACCCATCGCTCCTCCTCATACGAGATATCTCTTTCATGGAGAATCTTAGTCGAATCAAGGACCAAATCAATAGGAGATTCTGAAGAAACCTCTGACGCATAACTTTCCCTGTCCTCATCTTTTGTTCTTTAAGGAGACTAATCCTCCTCACTACTACCTTCCAAATCTGAGGGCTCAATGTAGTTCCAACTTCTCTTTGATACCTTTTGATACTAATCATGATATTGCTGATTATATTATGGACTTGATTATGGACTTTATTATAGTATGATGATAGATGTTAGATAATGGATTATTGTTGACCTGATTTAGTTATGATGCATGATTATTATTAGAGGCATTTTGGATATTGATGATGATATATTGTTTGACATGGTTATGTTATGGATGTTTTTTATATATGTGATATTTAGATATTGTGAGTAGACCTAGAAATGACAATTATTGGATGATGATATAGTTGTTGATAAATCTATAAATGATATTGTTAGATTACTTTGATGTTGTTATGATTCATATATCTAGATGATTTCAGGAATTATATTTATATTATTTTAGATGCTATGATATGGCCATAAGGCCAAAAGAAGTATTTATTTTTTGTAGTTTAAAATATCACAACAAACATCGGGGGATTGGAGACCAACCACATTGGAATTCTAGATGAATTCAACAAGGTCAACATGGAAACTTGTTTTGTTAGGGGTACCCATGGGTTTGGAACCACCTTTAAATGTGACCAAGGGGTTATGTGTATTTATTTATTTGACCCTTTTGTTTTATGTTGCATGTGTTTATTTTGTGATGCTTTTACCCCTTTCATTAATTATTAAATGGTGTGTAAATTTTGTGAGTAATCATATTGTTAAAATAAATAAATCAAATATGTCATAAGAAGGCAATTAATGAGTGTTTTTGGCCATGATTTAAATTGATATAAGTATGTGTAAGATATATGTAAGTGATGTGTGAATTGACTTCTGAGTGTGAAACACTCCACCTTCTTGGAAATTCGAAATTGTCCTTGGAGGCTGATTTTGGAGGCTTGTGGAAAAAGTTAAAGTTGTCCCATACCTGTTAATTTTATTTACCAACCATACCTTTGGTTGGAGAGTTGAAACTTGAATTTTATAATGCTTTTTGAGAAGGAAATTTGTAGGTTTTAATTGCACATTTCTTACATGTTGTAATTTCAATCCTTTAGGTGTGGGTTTGTTTTGGAGTATGTAAGTAAACTGTCATATTATTCACCTACCTTTTTATTTTGCATTGGAGAATGAAGTTGACCTTGTGTTGGGGTTGAGGATGTGCGATATGGCATCCTACATGGATCTACCTCATCCTCTTCCCTTCCATCTTCTATACAATTTGATTTTTTTTCTTTATTTGGGGTTGCTTCACTTTGGAGACTTGCTTCTTGGGAAAATTCTTTTGTTGTTCTTGGGAGATTTTGCTTTTGGAGTAGTTAAAACATTGTGGAATACCTGTTCTTGGTTGATTTTTGGATTTTTTGCTTAGAAACAACTTCTGTTTGGAAATTGGGAAACACCATCATGGAGAGGTAAGAACTTGTCTCTTGAAATTCTCTTCTTGTCTAAATGTAAATGTTAATGCATGAATGTTTTCGTATGTTATGGGTTGTTGGGTAAATGGCCTAGGAATGGTGTAGAAGAAGACTATGGGTTTAATTTATGGGAGGCACAAGTGTGTTTTAGGGAGGTATAAGTGTGGAGGGAGTTGGGATTTGGGTTCCACCTTGCAAAGAAATAGCTTGCATTTCTTTACTCATTATGGGGTGCCATAAGAGGTTGGGGAGGCATAAGGAAATGTGAGGAATAAGGGGTACTTTGGGGAGGCATAAGGAATGTTAGGGCTATGATATACTATATTTTTGCGGTTTGTAATTTAGGTGGTGATACCCATTTCCCATTTTGGGAGGCATAAGAGGCATCCCCCATAGTTTCTTGCTCCTTTGGCTTCCTTGGTGAATCCTAAGTATTGTTTGTCATGTTTTAATGTAGTTGTAAACTAAATTCAGTTTTTGGAACTGTGTTTTATTGTTAAAGTGTTGCTTACGTGTTTTGTGGAAGCCTATTGTTGTCATGAGTTGGATCACATATTTTATTGCATTGTGGTTGGGGCTCAAGGGCCAATGAGGAAGAATGGATTCTCCTCTTCATTGGATGTCTTGGTTGGGTGGAGATCATTTCCTTTCCCCTACTCTTGTTGTGATTTCAACGTGGGAGAATGATATATATGTACTTATTGTTCTAGAGCTAAGAAAAAGATAGTTTGACAGTCCCTTGCTGAGATAAATTTTATTGTAACCTTTTCCACTTTCAATGGAGGAACTTGTAAATGTTTTGTAATAGAAAGATTTGGTATTGTTTATGAAATTTTTGAAATGAAATACAAAATAAATAAACTCTGTGTTTGGTATTTGAAAGAATGTGAAAGAATTGTATTCTGTATGATGAACTTGAAGAATGAAAGAAAGGTTATAAAGTTATTATTTGGATTTAATACAGGATTGCATTACATTCTCAATTTGCATTGTTTTTTTAAGATTGAACATCTAAATGTGAATTGAAATATCTGTTTGAAAGAAGTAAATGCGTATGAAGGAAAATGTAGAACTCTATCTTTTGAAATGTGTAAAGTTGAAAATTAGAATTGTATTTTGATTTTCTTCAATTGGGGTCAAAAAAAAAATTGGAAAATTTTTCTTCACTGGCGTACTCGTGGGGGTGCGGGCGCAAAGTTAGTTTTTCGCCCCACGTGGGAAACTTTCCAAAAGTATCCCTGCGGCCCGCCAACCTGCCCTTGAGGAAAATTTTCACTCCTGGGCCTGCAGGCCCGCTCTTGGGGAAAATTTTCACCCCAAGGCCTGTTGGCCCATAACCTGGAAAATATGAGGAGTTAGGTGGACTTCTTTATATAAATAGAAAGGTGAGAAAATTTCCTATCCAATGGGAATAATTTAGGAAATATTTGAATGCGTTAAGTTTTAGAAAAATCTAGTTGAACCTTTAAGCCTGATTAGAGAGTGGGTATGGTGAGGAATTACCCTCTGAACCTTATTGAATCTTCTAACCCTAATTTCTTTACCTTATGACCCCTAATAATTGTTTATAAAGGAAAATTATGTTTTAGTTAATTAGAATTGTTCTAGAACTTGTTAGTGACAGTTTTTTCCTTGTAACATGGTTGTAGACTCTTTTAAAAGAAAAAAAATTATTCCATAATTTTCCTAACTAATCCTAGGTTGTTCTTGGGTCTCAAGTGGGTTGTTTTTAGTGGGCATCACACTTGGTATCATATAAGTGGTTCAAAATCTTGGGCCATTGGGTGCACTAGAAAACTTGACACATGAACCTAAAATATGAGACATGAACCTAAAATCTAACACACTTTTAAATTTAGAAAACAATTTAGTTTAGAAATTACATATTTTAGTAAACATGGAAACAAAGTAAAACCTAGAATAAGGAACTAACTCTCTTCTTACTCTATGTAGCAGGAGGAACAGACAAAATGAAGAGCCTTTTCCACATAGACCTAGGCATACCACCACTAGATCATGATATAGCAGCCATCCTACCCCATATTTTACAGACTCTTTAGGATGTTAATGTTTTTCTACATAGAGGATCAGTAGTTAGGACATGTAGCCAGACATGATAGAGTCCCTTCTATTGAGGGTCATGTATCAACTCAACCCAGCAAGGAACATGGAGGACATAATTCCTATGCAGAGTCAGCCAAAGCAGAGTGACCACAAAGTGGACATGGTGACCAAGTTTTTAGGGCATAGAGAGAGGTCTCAGAGCCCTAAGCTTAGGGATGAGCATACAGAGAGACCTACGGGTTGTCAGACCATAGTTGCAAATCACATGAGGGAGATCCTGAAGCTTCAACCATCACATTATTCTGGTGACATAGGTGGATTTCAAGAAGAGGCGTTGTTTAGGTGAGCTTGAGCAGATGCTTTAAGCTTTTTCCTTGTTCTAGTAACACGAAAGTTCATGTTACGATCCATCTACTGAGGGATGGAGTTGGTGTCTGGTGGCAGATCAGAGGAGCATAAGCTCCATGTTGATTGTAAGACAATTACCTAGGAGCTCTTTAAGGAGCGTTTTTGGAGTAGATATGTGTCATAGAGGTTCATACATCAGCGGATAGATGAGTTCCATGACCTCTGATAGGTATCTCTTACAATTGTTCAGTATGAGAGTAGATTTTTGGATCTACTCCAGTATGTTGATTACATGCAGGATGAGCAGGTGTGGATCCATAGGCTCATCCAGGGCCTGAACCTAGACATTGGAGGTGCAGTGCATATCCATTGTCCACAAGACATTAACTGAGGCCATCGAGCAGGCCTATATAGTAGAGGAGGCTCGGGGAAAGGCCCAACAGGATAGAGACTGAGTCATAGAGCCACATACAACAGATGTAGGACAGCAGATCGAGGGGGTTAGTACCTCTCCCTTGAGGTGGATAGGGGTTTCAGCACAATCATCTTTTAGACCACAACAGTAGCAGTCTGGCACCAACCTTATAGACCTCCACATATATTTGATGCACAGAGAGGTCGGAGCATGGGGCCACCTCCTAGGGGTCCCATTAGGAAATAAGATACCCAGAGAGCTCACGCAGTAGGAGTTTTCGCTAGCAGATACCTCAGCAGACCATAGCCGGATCATCAGGATCCACACCACATACCTCCAAAGTACCGGTCGTACCTACTACATAGGGGAGAGGATCATGCGGTTGTTTTGGTTGTGGTGTTACTAGACATTTTTTAAGAGACTACCCACATAACCCTAATAACAAAGGTAAGACATAAATCTTAGAGCCTACTGTTGGTGATATGGGGAGTAATCGTAGGATGTATGTAGTGGTCAAGAACCACCAGGAAGAGCCCTAAAGTATAGTTATTGAGACCACAGGTAGCATTAGTGGTATTCCTACCTCCATTTTGTTTGATTTGGTTGTTCGGATTCTTTTATTGCACCATCTTTTGTAAAGCGATGCAAGCTAGTGGTAGTTAGGCAGGGTCATAGTTGGGATGTTGAGATGGATTTTGGAGCCAATATCTTTGTAGGATCCTTAGTTAAGGAGTGTGTGGTGGATTTGGGACCTTTCACCACTACCTCATATCTCTGTATCCTTCCTTTGGGCTCTTATGGAGTCATCTTCGGTATGGATTGGTTGTATGCAGACAGGAAAGGATGGATTGTTACCATAATATCATATCTTGTGTAGATGTTTTGGGACTTGAGTTAGTGATTTCCAGGGTCAAGGGACCAATTTCTATTTGCACAATCTTTGTTGTGTAGCTTAAGTGGTGTGTGCAACAGGGTTATCAAATGTATGTCGTGTCAGTCAGTGACAGATCAGAGGATGGTTCTAGTGGACCATCACTAGATTATCATCCCACTTTGAAAGATTTTACATATGTCTTTTCACAGGAGCTACCGGTGTTACCATCCCCATGTGAGATTGATTTTCTTATAGATCTGGTTCCGGGAGCAGAGCCTATCTCACCAAAACCTTATAGGATGACTACCCCAAAGCTCTATGAGCTTAAGTTGTATCTTGAGGGCCATTTGGAGAAGGGCCTAACTTATCCTAGTGTATCCCCTTGGGGTGCACTGGTAATCTTTGTCAAGAAGAAGGATGGATCCTTGCGGTTGTGTATTGATTACCATTAGCTAAATAAGGTAATGATCAAGAATCGTTATCCCCTTCCACAAATTGATGATTTTTTTGATCAGATGAAGAGAGACACAACTTTCTCTAAGATAGACCTTAATTCAAGCTATCATCAGCTGAGGATTTCGTAGGTGGACATTCATAAGACCACCTTTCGTATGAGATATGGACACTATGAGTTCATAGTGGTACCCTTTGGCTTGACTAATGCCCCCACAGTGTTTATGAGTTTGATGAATGGGGTATTCAGAACCTTCTTAGATCGTTTCATGCTCATAATCATTGATGTCATTTTGATTTAATCACATATGCATGAGGAGCATGAGGGCCACTTCACCAAGTTCTTCAGTGTCTTTTGGAGTAGCAGCTTTATGGGAACTTGGAGAAATGTGCATTCTTTCATATGAAGGTGCAGTATTTGGGTCATACCATTTCTGGGGAAGGTATCACTATCGATCATTCCAAGATTAGAGATATATTGGATTGGCCAGCACCCACTACTGTGACTGAGGTGCATAGCTCCATGGGAAAAGCACACTATGAATGGATATTTGTTCAGGACTTTTCTCAGATTGCATACCCCATCACTTCCCTTCAGAGGAAAGGGATGAAGTTTGATTACTTGGACAGGTATGAGCATGCCTTCAGTACACTAAAGGAATGTATCACTACAACACCTATTCTCACAGTGCCAGATCCACTGGGTGAGTTTTTCATTTGAACGGATGCTTCTTTAGTAGGGCTTGGTGGTGTGTTAATGCAGGAGGGTAGAGTAGTGGATTTTAAGTCTTGCAAACTAAAATATTATGAGCTTAATTATTTGACTCATGATCTTGAGCTTGCGGAAATTGTACACACTTTAGTTTGATGGAGGCACTTTCTGCTTGGTCAGAGATTCACAATCAAGACAGATCACTTGAGTCTTCGTCACCTCTTCACACATCCCAATCTCAATGCTCGTCAGTGGCATTGGATGGAGTTGCTTTGTGAGTATGATATGGAGATAGAGCGTGTGATGGGGAAGGAGAATGTTTTGGTAGATGCTCTCAGTAGATGGAGACATGTGCTTATGGCTACTTCAGTGAGCATAGATTTATGAAGTAGGATCCTTTAGTAGCTTCCTCTTGACAACTTCTAGATTGCAGTTCGAGCAGAGATCAAGTCTTAGATACCCCTCGAGGGGAATTTTGATGGTTTTTCACTAGAGGAAGATGGCCTTCTCAAGCACAGAGGTTGGATTTATGTTCCTAGAGAGGGAGGTCTTAAGGTAGGAAGGACATCTTGGTAGAGGCACATCGTGCACTCTATTCATCCCATCCTGGGTTGAAGAAGATGCATGCTACTTTGAGGTAGTTGTATCACTAGAGAGGACTTCACGGAGATGTGGCTCAGTTTTGTGTCACAATGTTTAGAGTGCCAGAAAGTGAATGCCGACCATCAGCATCAAGTTGTCCTTCTCTTTCCTCATTCTATACCGAAATGGAAGTGGAACACCATTTCCATTGACTTCATTATTGGGATACCGATGTCAAGATATCATCACGACTCCATCATGGTCATGGTTGATAAATTGATCAAAAGTTGCTCACTTTTCTACTGGTGAAGACCACTTATACAGCTAGTGTAGTGACACGGGTATATTTGGATGAGATTGTTAGGCTACACGAGATTCCATGCAAGATCATTAGTGACCAGTGACCCTTTGTATACTTTCTCCTTTTTGGACTACCATGCAACACGTCCTTGGGATGAGAATCAACTTCAACACAACATATCACCCTGAGAAAGATGGACAGACTGAATGAGTGAATTGAATTTTAGAGGACATTCTTAGGATGTATGTGATGGATTAGCAGTCAAGATGGGAGGAGTACCTATACTTGGTGGAGTTTACCTACAATAATAGTTTTCAGAGTTCTATAGGCATGGCTCCTTTTTAGGATTTGTATGGTAGAGAGTGCAATACACCTCTTTGTTGGGACAAGTTAGAGGACAGGGTTTCTCTTGGACCAGCTCTGTTATAGGACATGGAGCAGTAGGTGATTTTGATCAAACAGAGATTATAGGAGGTACATGACAGGCATAAGAAGTATGCATATCAGCATAGGATGGACTGTAGTTTTGATGTGGGCATGAAGGTGTCTCTTTGTGTCAAGCCACACAAGAGCCCTATTCATTATGAAAAAGTTTCTAAGTTAGCTCCTAGATTTGTGGGTCCTTTTGAGATCTTAGAGCGTATCAGCCCTTTGGCCTAGTGTCTAGCATTGCCACCAAGCTTGTCTTGCGTACATGATGTGTTTCATGTTACAGAGCTTTCTCATGTGTTAGATAGGACATCATTACAGGTACAGGATCAGGGGAAAGTGATGGTGGAGCCCATTCGCATCATAGATCGTAGGACCCTGGGCATTCGAGGTAGAGAGGTTGATCAAGTTTGGGAGCAGTGGGAAAGATATGATGAGACTGCAGTTACATGGGAGGATGCTACTTTGCTATGAGTTCAGCTTCCACATTTGTTCCAGTGACTTCCATGAGGAAGTCAAGTTTAAGGGGAGGGGGATGTAGTGGCCGCTTCCCTTTGACACCTTTTCATACTAATCATGATACTACTGATTATATTATGGACATGATTATGGACCTTATTATAGTATGATGATAGATGTTTTATCAAGGATTATTGTTGACTTAGTTCAGTTATGATGCATGATGATTATTAGAGGCATTTTGGATATTGATAATGATATACTATTTGGCACAATTATGTTATGGATGTTGTTTAGCCATGTGATATTTGGATATTGTGAGTAGACCTATAAATGGAAATTATTGGATGATGATATAGTTGCTAATAAAAATGTAAATGATATTGTTAGATTTCTTTGATGTTGTTGTGATTCATATATCTATATGATTTCGAGAATTATATTTATATTATTTTGGATGTTCTAATCTAGCCATGAGGGAAAAGGAGGTATTTGTGTTTTGCAGGTTAAAAATATCACAAAAAACATCAGGGGATTGGAGACCAACCACATTAGAATTCTACATGAATTTAACAAGGTCACCATGACAACTTGTTTTGTTTGTGTGTTATTGTTTTGTTAGGGGTAACCATTGGGGGAACCACCTTTAAATGTGACCAAGGGGTTATGTGTATTTATTTATTTGACCCTTTTGTTTTATGTTGCATGTGTTTATTTAGTGATGCTTTTACCCCTTTCACTAATTATTAAATGGTGTGTAAATTTTGTGAGTAATCATATTGTTAAAATAAATAAATCCAATATGTCATAAGAAGGTAATTAATGAGAGTTGTTGGCCATGATTTAAAGTGATATAAGTATTTGTAAGAGATATGTAAGTGATGTGTAAGTTAACTGTTGAGTGAGAAACACTCCACCTTCTTAGAAATTCAAAATTGTCCTTGGAGGATGATTTTGGAGGCTTGTGGGACAAGTTAATATTTTCCCATACCTCTTAGATTTATTTACCAACCATACCTATGGTTGGAGAGTTGAAATTTGATTTTTATAGTACTTTTTGAGAAGGTAATTTGTAGGTTTTAATTTCTCTTTTCTTACATGTTGTAATTTCAGTCCTTTGGGGTGTGGGTTTGTTTTGGAGTATGTAAGTAAACTGTCATATTATTCACGCATCTATTTATTGTGCATTGGAGAATGAAGTTGACCTTGTGTTGGGGTTGAGGATGTGTGATGTGGCATCCTACATGGATCCACCTCATCCTCTTCCCTTCCCTCTTCTATAAAATTTGATTTTCTTGCCTTATTTGGGGTTACTTCACTTTGTAGACTTTCTTCTTGGGTGAATTATTTTGTTGTTCTCAGGAGATCTTGATTTTAGAGTAGTTGGAAGATTGTGGAATACTTGTGCTTGGTTGATTTTTTGATTGTTTTCTTGGAAACAACTATTGTTTAGAAATTGGGAAACTCCATCATGGAGAGGTAGGAACTTGGCTCTTCAAATGCTCTTCTTGTATGAATGTAAATGTTAATGTATGAATGTTTTGGTATGTTGTGGGCTGCTGGGTAGAAGGCCTAGGAATGGTGTAGGAGAAGACTATGGGGTTTAATTTATGGGAGGCACAAGTGTATTTTAGGGGGCTATATGTGTGGAGGGAGTTTGGATTTGGGTTCCACATTGCAAAGAAATAGCTTTTATTTATATACTTGTTATGGGGTTCCATTAGAGGTTGGGGACGCATAAGGAAATATGAGGAATAAGGGGTAATTTGGGGAGGTATAAGGAATGTTAGGGCTATGATATACTATATTTTGGTGGTTTGTAATTCAGGTGGTGATACCCATTTTCCCTTTTGGGAGACATAAGAAGCATCCCCATAATTTCTTGCTCCTTTGGCTTACTAGATGAAGCCTTAGTATTGTTTTTCATGTTTTAATGTAGTTGTAAACTACATTCAGTTTTTGGAAATGTGTTTTATTGTGAAAGTGTTACTTGCGTTTTTTTTGGAAGCTTGTTGTTGCCATGAGTTGGATCACATCTTTTATTGCATTGTGGTTGGGGATCAGGGGCCAATGAAGAAGGATGGCTTCTCCTCTTCATTTGATGTCTTGATTGGGTGGAGAGCATTTCCTTTCCCCTACTCTTTTTTTTATTACAATGTGGGAGAATGAGATATATGTACTTATTGTTCTAGAGATGAGAAAAAGACAGTTTGACAGTCCCTTGCCAAGATAAAGTTTATTGTAACCTTTCCCACTTGTAGTGGAGGAACGTGAAAATGTTTTGTAATAGAAAGATGTGGTATTGTTTATGAAAGTTGTGAAGTAAAATGTAAAATAAATAAACTTTGTGTTTAGTCTTTAAAAGAATGTGAAAGAATTGTATTTTTTATGATGAACTCGAAGAATGAAAGAAAGGTTGTAGAGTTGTACTTCGGAATCAATAAAGGATTGCATTACCTTCTCAATTTGCGTTGTTGTTTTAAGATTGACCATCTAAATGTGAATTGAAATCTCTTCTTGAAAGAAGTAAATGTGTATGAAGAAGAATGTAGAACTCTGTCTTTTGAAATGTGTAAAGTTGAAAATCAAAATTGTATTTTGTTTTTATTTTTGAATGGCTGGAATTGAATCAACTAAATGTATTAGATTTAAATTGGAGCACATTATAATACTTGGAAGAGGAAAAAGGAAATTAAACCCTTTTAAATTTTATCTCTGAGCAGCAGGTATTTATTTTCAAAATGGTAACTACTTTACCTAAAATGCACAGTTCAAACCTAAAAATAATTAAATAATAGATTAAACGATTAAAATGATGTTGTTTTCCCTAAACGAATTAAACTAGACAAAAATACTTAAAATAAATCTTTCAAAACCTGGTAAAACAAAGTTCAAAGCTTTCACTGTCGTTTTACTGTCAAAATTGTAAAATTTTGAATTGGAACTCTATCAAATACACCTACCTCACAAAATTAACCTAAATCCACCTAAGAATGATTCTCCATGTCTATTTGACATGTTGAGAGACTAAAAAGAACAAATTGAACAAAATTTTATAAATTAAAATTTACAAATTCGAAATGTAATAGCCTACAAATCTTTTTCGCAAAACTTATTGTTATCACCGAATTTCATAGCACCCCTGTGCATATACTTGAACTCACAGTGTGATTGCATAACATGGGTACTATCTCCAAGTTGTGGGACTTGCTACTTGAGATAGACCTCCAGAGAAAGCTGGTTCTTGCTCCTAAACTACCTGCCACAATCTACTCTAATGCAGGGTAAGCTAATTGTTCTAATCTAAATTTTCAAGGGACCAGGGAGAGAGAATGCGTAAAATGAAAGCCTACACTAAAGTGGTGATACACCAGAAAAGGAGGGTGTGAGAGTAATCTCCAAATGTGTGAAATACATGGGCAAAGTGCACACTAGAAGAGGTGATGACAGTTCACCATAATCTAGCAAAATGCATTCACAACAATATTCCAAGCATACATAATGTTAATGAATCCCTGCAAGAACATAATAAATAGACACAATATTCTTATAGAAAGATCAAAGGGGCAAGAATAATGCAAGAAAACATAGCAGGGGAAGATACAGCCACAAACTTGTATTTTATTGCTTCCTGGTATGCACAGTTCAGTCTATTACAAGATGAGGGCCTGGATCACCATGCAAGGAGTCAAACTACAAGGGCCTGCAACACACCTGGATTCAATAAAGCAATTTTGGTAGAGCTTTGCTACCTAAAAACTCTCCCTTTTACAATGAGCCCAACACTCCAATTTATAGAAAAAATGAGAAGGAGAAGAGAAGGGAAAATGGAAATCCCGAAATCTATCCTTCAACCACCTGTAAGAGGAATTAAATTGAGTGAAATGATTGTATATTACTTGCAAAAGGCTCCCCATACTGTCCCATGTGCTGCAGCAGAGAAAGAAGGATGACCATGCCTCTTAATTGCATTCCCAGCTACCAAATAAAACACTGTTCTGAATCCGGCCACGTTTTCTTAAAAATATCAAATTTCTGATAAAATCCAGAATTTCTTGATTTGTGTGCATTGGAATCAGAACGATTCCAACGGTACCAATTTTGTGTGATTTTGTTGAGAAATGCAAAAGTTATGGCCTTCTGAGTGGACAGCTATTTTGGGTCTGGCAGGGGTTTTCTGTCATTTGACGGGAAGGCGCATTAACTGACTAGAGCCGAATATTTATTGAATTTAAATATGGATACCCTCATTAAAAATAAAAAAATCCAGTTTTGGTGGTGTAGAGGACGTCGTGCTAGTTCCAGAAAGTCCAATTTTATCAAAATCGGAGCTCGGAGTCAAAAGTTATGGCCATTTGAAGTTCCACAGGTCAAACATTGACTTTTCTCTTCTGCCTTCAACCGCTTTGGCTTTTCGCATCCCACGCGTCCCTTTGTCCCATTTGGCACAGTGCTGAAATTTCCCATTTCGGCCGAACCGGCCAGTTCGCGTACTCGCGGCCCAGATGTCCCATTTGGCTATCGGGCCGTTTGGGACAAATTTTCCCGATTCGCCTGGTTAAGGCCGGTTCGCGTACTTTTGTCCCGCGCGTCCCAGACTGAAAGTTCTCATTTCGGCTAATCTGGCCGGTTCGCATACTTCGCGTACCTTTGGCCCAACTGTTCCGGGCATCCTTGACTCATTTCGGCTACGATCCGGTCGGTTCGCGTACTTTTTACCCAGATGTCTTAGACTGCCTGTTTCAACAGTTAGCCAAATTTTTCCATTTTTTGGCCAGTTCAGATTTCCACGTCCCGCGCGTCCCTTTGTCCTATTTGTCCCAAATGCTGCGCAGGCCACCTTATGGCCTTTCGGCCGGTTCGCGCCCTTTTGTCCCAACTGTCCCGACTGTTGCGAGGACTAGGACTTAGCCATTTTTCATAATTTTTTCTAGCAATGAGCAAATTTTTTGCAATTTTTCTTACCTTTCTTCAGAACTTGTTCTCTTCTACTTGGACAGGGAAGTTAGAAAAAATATGAGGGGACCCTAGAAATATGATTTTTTGCCTGGACTCAATATAATTGCTTGGGACAAAAGAATTTGATGCGTAGTTATCAAAATTACCTGGAGGGGTGAATTTTGGATAACACTTACCCCTTAATCTCTATCAAACCTTAAAACTAATGAACCTTGTACAAAGAGGACATTGATAAATTTCTAGAAAGTCCTCATTTTTCCTAAAAAAGAGCTCTCTATCAAATGTTATGGCTTTCTGAAGTTTTTCTTCATTTGGTCGTAAAAAAAAGGTTTGAAATATTTCCCTAGAGGGCCTGAATTTTTCCCTCAGAGCTTTGGAGTCATTAAATTTTGGTCAAAATAGGTCCAATTTTTCCCCGGTGCCTCGCCAGCTTGCAAACAATCGAAGGATGCCACTTGGCACCATGAGGTGTTAGCGGAGGGGCAAATCACTTGTTAAACTTAGTGCTCTCAGAAAATTTTGGGACAAATGAGTTCTAAATTTTCTCCACCAACCCGACACTCTATTTTTAAGACGATACCACATGAACAATTGAGGCATTGACTTCGAGAGGAGCTCCGCCCCTCGACCCTTCCCTTTATCACGATTTGGAATGCGTATCGTCCTGGCTATTTTTTTGCCAAGTTTTCAGGGACTATTCGCCCCGCCGAGGCTGTAGGCTAATGGAGGAAGGAGGACTGCCAGCGTGGCATCATCGCCAGGCCACAGGCGGAGGCCGCATAATGAGTTTGTGGCAATTTATCAGTTGTGTGTTTCCTTCGAGGTGTAATAAGAACTTATTTCTCATCCACTGCTCTCAGAATTTTACTTGTGTAACCTCCTGATGTAAATATGTTATAGTAGAAAGATCATCCCATGCGAGAAAACTTTCCATCATGTCTCCCTGAAGGCCTACCGACCTACCCTTTGCAGGGGCAAATTTTCACCCTTGGGCCTGCAAGCCCACTCTTTGGGAAAATTTTCACCCTAAGGCCCAGGGGCCCATAACTTGGAAAATATGAGGAGTTAGAAGGAATTATTATATAAATGGAAAGGTGATGAAATTTCCTATCCAATGGAAATAATTTAGGGTAATTTTAAATGCGTTATATTTGAAAAAAAATCAAGTTGACCCTTTAAGGCTATTAGAGAGTGGATATGGTGAGGAATTACCCTATGAACCTTATTAAATCTTTAACCCTAAATTTGGACCTTATGACCACTAAAAATTTCTTTGGTGGGAACAAATTTTTCCCTCAGAGCTTTGAAAATCTTTTGGGAGAAATTTTCAAATTTTTCCCCACCGCCCCACGAGTCCATAACCAATCAGAGGCTACCACTTGACACCACGAGGTGTCAACGGAGGGGCAGATCACTTTAAACTTAGCACTCCCAGAAAATTTTGGGAAAATTTTCCAAATTTTCTCCACCAACCTGTAAACCAATAAGAGGCTACCTCGTGGAACAATGAGGCATTGCGAAGGAGCGGGCCCCTTTTTTCCCTTTGAGCTTCGGAAATTTTTTGGGAAAATTTTCCAAGTTTTTGCTATCACCTTGCCAATCTATAGCCAATTAGATGCTGCCACATGGCATCACGAGGCCTAGGTGGGGGCATGGTTAAATTTATCCCTTTCTGTCTTTGGGGCGCAAAACCTTATTTCTCACCACCGCTCCATTTTAACTATATTGCCTTAGAAGGTGCCACGTGTCCTTGGCAGACTCGTGGGGGAAGGGGTGTAAAGTTAGTTTTTTGCCCCACATAGGAAAATTTCCAAAAGTATCCCTGTGGCCTGCCAACCTACCTGTGGGAAAATTTTCACCCCTTGGCCTGCAAGCCCGCTCTTGGGGAAAACTTTCACCCCAAGGCCTACCGACCCATAACTTGGAAAATATGAGGAGTTAGAAGGACTTCTTTATATAAATGCAAAGGTGATGAAATTTCCTATCCAATGGAAATAATTTAGGGAAATTTTGAATGTGTTAAGTTTGGATAAAAATCAAGTCAAACCCTTAATCCTGTTAGAGAGTGGGTATGGTGAGGAATTACCCTACGAGCCTTATTGAATCTTCTAACCCTAAATTTTGACCTTATGACCCTAATAATTGTTAATAAAGGAAAAGTATGTTCTAGTGAATTAGAATTGTTCTGGAACTTGTTAGTGACAGTTGTTTCCTTGTAACCTAGTTGTAGACTCTTTTAAACAAAAAATAAATTATTCCATAATTTTCCTAACTAATCCTAGGTAGTTCTTGGGTCTCAAGTAGGTTATTTATAGTGGGCATCACACTTACGAAGAGGCTCCAACTTATCTGTTGACTTCTCCTTAGAATGACCTAGGGTAGCGGGAAAGGAAGTCTCACCTACCCCATCCACCACTAATACAACATTGCCAAAGTCCAACTCATGATTTTATTAATTGCCACCCTTAGGAGACATGGGAACAGGGTTAGAAGCAACTACATAGTTCTTAGCACAAGCAGATGATTTCAAACTCCAATCAAAACTTGTACCCTTGCAAGAAAAAAGATTTATGTTCTGTAAATCTACACTTAAAACAGAACACGAGGGATTGATCATATTGAATATCCTGTTCCACAGCCCCATGGGATGAATAGAGGTGAATGGAAGAAGGAATATTTCTCCCCTAAGGAAAATTGACAGAGAATCTAGCGGATATCATCCTCGTCCTGGTAAGAATCGTTGGATCAATGACCAACAGACCTTCAATGGCTTTGGCAATCCCTTGCAACGCCAACTTCCCAAAACTTGAGGGCCAAGTCAGGAAGCCTCAACTAGATAGGGTAAGCATTAAGTTCAAAAAATTTCATTCCAAGCCAAGTCTCCATTTATCAAGATGCAACATGGTCTTCTCGTAAACCTAGGGTGCACCATTTACGGCAAAGAGAAATTCCTCCTCTTTGTCAAACTAGAATATGAAAGATTGATTAGAGATGGCCACAATAGAGATTCTACCCCTCGTAGTCCATTTTCTTCTTGCCCAAGATCTGAACAGTTCTACATTAGGCCTAATACCAGGAAACCTACTAACTAGTGAGAGCCCATATCTTGTGTTTTCCCTTTTCACTAGATACTATGGCACAAACAGGGTCAACTCCTCCTACTTCAACATTGGGTTCAGAGGAGGAGAGAAAGGAGTAGATCCATACTCCTTCCTACTACAAGTTTGGCCCATGACCTATGTGCACAGATTTGTGGCTCCACTACAAGCCAACCTCTACCTTGAGAACCCATTGAATTTCAAAACAAAACTTCCCGCTCACCCACCTTATCATTCTTGTTCTCATTTCCATCCATTCTACTTCCAAAAAATAGTAACATGAAAGAAATACATGAAATACAAAAAAATGACACTAAAGAAATACATGAAATAAAAATAAACTGATATATTCATTACATGTCTTATTTACCCACTTCTTCAACATGGAGCACCAACTATCATGTTATAATATTTAATGGAACTTCAAAAACCAAGATATTGCCACATGGTAGTAGTATGCTCCATGGAGAAGAAGGAAATAAAGACTAAGGGTAAGATGACTTTGCAAAATCATGTTTTATGTACTAATGTTTTAAGCAAATACTAGTTAGAAATGGGTTTTCCAACAAAACTAAGTAGAAAAATAAATTAAAAAATTTATAAACCCATCAACATAATGTAAGGTTTATTTGATATAAACTTGATTTAACATGTATTTAAAATAATGTAGCCAACATCGAAGGGCCCTTGGTCTATTAGTGATGTTGTTAGGTTTTCAATGCGCCCACCAGGGATCAAGTCTTGTTGAGTGTAGGGCTTGCAAATAGCCGACACGTAGAGTCATAATGGTTGAGGCCAACATCATGCACTAGTTTAGTTGTACACTTACACGTAATCCTTAATCCACTATATACTTGTATCTGCTTAGGGAGAAGGTGATCACTAGTTTAGTTATACACTTATATGCAATTGTTAATCCGCTATATACTTCCTCCGAAGTATGAGCAGAGATGCCAACAATCTATGTAATCTAGTGCCCAATGTGTTCATACTGCATCTCATCAAATAATAATGTAGTGAACAACTTTCGAGAAGAATAATATTACCTTTCTTGAATAAAACACCGAATTCGGATAAATCATTCATTTTAAGAATTGAAATGTAGTGGCTCGAAATTCTCTATAAGAACTTTAGTCGACTCAAAATAATCCATTAGTCGATTTAAAATAAACCAAATTCTTTTTAAAAACTTTCAGTAAATTTGTGAAAAGAAAATCCTTCCGAACCTCAAATACTTTTCCCTATTTATGTGAAAACATTGTATATATTCTACGAGTTAAAAGCATTACCCACGACACCTTGCAATCTTTATCCTTTTGAAGGAAAGCTTCAGAGTATTGTACCATATTCTGGTGTACATTGGCATATAGTGGATATACTTTTTACACCTCTTGTATAATGGCTTTTTGCAAGCCGTGTAACACCGTGACGCTTCAGAAATGCAACAAAAAGTTGGAGGGAAACGTAACAGGGGAATTCTTCTTTGGCAGGTATCGTTCATGACTTCAATCTGTAATAGCTTGGTTTCTCTTCGGTTCTCGCCAAAGGAGAATTGCCCCACCATTGTTCTTTGCATAATGAAGCGAGTAAAAAGGTGGGATCGATTAAGCTATCGCAAGTTTACAGGTAATCTTTTTCTTCCCAAATCTTTTCATTAACGATCATAAATGTTGTCAATGATTACAAGCATATATATATAAAAAGACGAGTGTTACGATAGATTAATGGTTTATTGATTGAAATTATGTATTTAAGAAAGATTACGGTGGTTTAGTTAGTGGTATCATCTGGATACAGTTAGAATGTAGGCTGTACTAAATATTCTTTTCCTCTCAAGGTAATATGTTGATAGGAAGATTTTATGCATTATCGAATGCATCCATATATTCTTCATTTCGTTCCTTTCTCTCAGTATTGGTATTTGGGAACATTTTATGTATTGAAGAATAGAATGATAGTTGCTCGAGATACTGTTTTGTAAAACACTATTGACCATCTTGAATAGTTGTTGGACATAAATATAAAATATAGATTAATAATTGTATCTGAATTCTTTATAAAATATAGATTAATCTATTTCAGTATCACTTGTGACCAAAACGAAGTTATTTGTTTCATGAAAACAGAAAAAGCTTCGTCTGACTTGGTAACCAATGATGATTCAATGTTAAACAGATTACACATGCCGGATGTTTTTCTTGTACCAACATATAACTGTAGTTTAATCTTATTCTTTCGTATTATAGATTCTCGTGTAGTCGAATGTTTTCAACAACAAAATAAAAAATAAAAAGAGAGAGAGTACTTTAGTTTTATTAAGGATTAATAATCGATTCTGTTTGACGACGGGTATTGTACTTTTAGTATTATATGGATTGCAGATTTTTACACTTATTTGAAACTAGAACTCTATAAATTGTAGATTTTAGGCAGGTCGCAAACAACTTTATTTCACAATTCTTAAATTTCTTCACCGTGTAGTTTATTGTCTATCGATGTTACAATTACATTAATATATGCATTAGCTAATTTATATTATATTTATTTTGTTGGATTGTTTGTTACTGTACATATTTAAAATTGGCATGATAGTTTTTTTGACTGGAGTGTATGGAGATAGCAACACAAAAATGATGTTTAGTGGCAAAGTGCTAAGTATTTCTATGTGATATGTTGTTTTAAAACACGTTTTTGGTGTGTTTTTTAATATATTTATGTTATATAACAATGATTTGTGGTGTTTTACTGGCATCATTTCTCCATTCTTGACCCCATAACAAGATTAGCTATTACAAAATAGGATTGAGTGTCAATTTGTAACACCCACTAAAACACAAACAAATACAACACCAAGAACTAGGATAACTTTCTTTTTTGACTTACTTGGAGTTTACACGATGACACAAGTGACCAGAAAGGGCTACTACCAACTCTCGACAAGCTAGACACAACATAGATGATATAGGCAACAAGGAATCATACAACACCCATCATGAACAATTCACTTTACTCTTCGACAAGGCACAACAGAATATACCAACCACAATATACACTTACAATTAAGGACATCCCACAGAGTAAAATCTTTGAAGGTTATTTATCTACTAAAAACGTCTTTCAAAATTTTACGACGATATAGAAGATTTATCTTTTGATTCGTGCAATTCTTCTTGCAAAGGTGAACTTCCTTCTTGTATACTATTGAATAATTAGCTTAAGATCAAGTTTTCTAAAGGATGATCAACTATAGTATGACAAGAACTGGCTTAATTTGTTGATTTAAGAACATTTTCCATTTCTCACAAGGTTAATTAATCATACTCAAGCAACTGAAAATTGATCCGCACCTCCATTGCACAGGTGACAAGCACAAGCTCCAATTTAGGGAAAGTACCATTTTAGGTTCACAACAATAATCTTCTTTGTGCAAGGGTCAAGGGTTTAACATTACTTTAAAAAGATTACAATGAACCAAAGCAAGGGCTAAGGGAAACAAGTCAAAAATAATTTAGCTTCAGGTTCTCATTGGTTATTAACTAGTCTTTTATTGAGGCTAAGAATTTAGCAAGATTGGTTAAAAGTTTTATTTAAACTTTGTTTGATTAAGTTTGACAAGTTTACCATTACTCGTTTGTGAAAATTATACATGGTCACATCAATTCTTTGCAACACAACACACAACCCAAAGGGACAAACCAACTCTATGGAACCATGACTAGGGAACAAAAGAGTAATAACATTGGTCACACCATGTTAAACTATTCTTATAATTTCTATAATACAGTAGAATCACCAATAACCATGTGGTAATCAACTTTTATATTTTCCACGAATAGTTATGACAACATTACTCCACAACACATAATAATACTAAGGCACTGGTTTTCTTCTAAATTCCTCACATAACCCATTCCATATTTTTACAACATAAAAGTATTCGGACAAAATAACTTCACAACCAATTTTGATGCAATATTCTAGAATTCTTTCCCTCATCGCATAAACCATCTGCAACAATTATTAACCTTATTTAGTTCACGAAAACTGAGCAAGATAAGACTACACAAAGCAACAATAAGCTACTATCTAACAATATAAAGAAAGGAGACATGTTATTCCAAGAATTGGATCGAAGCTCTAAATACTAACAACCCCTTAAGATAAATAAAAAATCTACCATGCCAATCAAAGAAGAAATCCTTATAATTCAGTTATGAACATTGCCTCAAAAGCAACAAAAATTTAGCAATCATTTGAGAAGGGAACATTGGCATGATAAATTAGAAACAACAATCTAGTGTAATGGGATTTCAATCGAATAAAAAATTAGGTTATAAGATTTCAAAGAGCTGATATTCAAACCAACAATCTAAATTCATAAAAAGGTACCAAAATCACAAGCTACGATACTAAATTTCTAAAATGACAAAATTGAACAATTAATTGAGGAGGAAACACGGGATTCAAAGGTTAACACAAAAGGTTGAGTGTATTAAAATTTTAATCATGTAATCATATAGATTATATGATGGAAATCTAATACACGACTAACACTCAACATTTTTTAAAATGGAAGGCAATTAATACTAGTTTCGTCCATTGACTCCAAGGAATTTCACAATTATTCAAGAAGAGGCCACTGCCCTTATACGCTAGTAACGACAAAGGAGAGTAAAAGAGAGTTCCATCATAAGTTAACATTTTAAACATCAATCCAAGTTTTACCACACTTCGTATTTCCAAACGTTCTCTATAAGTCCATAGTTTTAGTTTAAAACAATGTGGATGGCCACTTTCCATCACAAGTTCTTGTAAAGTACCCCTTGTTAACATATTAAAACCATTCTAAAAGGAAAATTGCATTTATATGTATTATCAAAAGACATTATCTTAACATCAACTTCAAATATAAATCAACAATTCATATATATATATATATATATATATATATATATATATATATATATATATATATATATATATATAAATACCCCCAAATATCGTTAATGCTCTTAAGCATTTTATCATAAGTCAACAAGGTATTAACACACATACATCATCTAAAAGTCAATAAAAATCAGCGAGATGTACAATTATATAAATACCACCCAGAGTGATGACAAGTAGAACTATGCCAAGGTAGTTCTGACAATAAATGAGTACTATCCATAACTCACACATGAAAATTAAAATCTTAGTGACAAAATATTTCGTTACGGTTTAAGCTTCATAAGAGATGGTCAAAGTGACCCCTAGGGAAAAACCTTAAACATTTTTTACCTACACTGATGATCAACAGGCAATTAGGGTATACGTCTAGCATCATACACAATTTTTCATAAATACTCAAGGTGCAAGACAACTAGTAATACGGGTGCCTTAGCCAAGATACACCCTCCAAGCATAAATCTAACCACATATGTCAACCACACATAATTTTTTACAAACCTACAGGATAGTTTGAAGGTAACATTTAATTGGTTTGAAAAAAGAGAACATGGAGGTCTAACAGACCTCAAAAACCATAACACTCCAAGGTTAGGCAACACCAAAGAAAAAATGACATTACAAGATTGTTGACATAATCCAAAAGGGTGATTAAGTGTCCATCAAATGATAGTCAACCCGGATCGGGTTCCATCTAGTAATTGTTTGGTAAAGCAAGGTTGTCATACCTGTGTGAACTGCTCAACATACCATAAACGAAAGGTAAATATACACTATACTTGATTCCACTAATCCAATTTATTTAAGGAAAAACAAAGAAGGGAAACGGGGTCATAAACCTGGATGATAAATACAACTTGCACACCCAGAAGAGACATTATTCGACAAGGTGACTACTTGAATAACTAGATCTAAAATATCACCAAAAAAAAGGAGCAACTCGATTATCAAGGAAGAAATCTAATCCAAAAATGAGAAGCTCATAACAAAAGCAAGAGGTTTTTCAATACAACAGGCTTTCCTTCACAATAAAAAACACCAGTTATAAAAAGCATGAAAAAATTGATACTCAAACCCAAAAATGCAACTAATAGAGGTAGAATGTTGATCATTCAAACATGAACACACAATAGCCAGTGTAGGAGGACAATAAATCTATGATATCCAGTTTAATACCGAGAACGATTAAAGCCAAAACAAGAATATTACAAGAGGAAGGGAGATATTTTCCACAAGGCATACAAACCCACAACAAAAGCAGCAAAGAAAAGCCAAATTCAAGAAAAAGGAAGTTCTATTTCATGATATTTTTAAATCTAGAAAATGCAGCAATGAGTAGGATTATCTTTCCTATTTCTCCAGCTTCAACAAAATACATGGAAACCTCAAAGAAAAGCAACAACACTTTTTAGGTCGAATCACCTCTCTTCTACTGGCTGGGCGCTTGAACTCCATTACCATCCATGCTTAGCATCGGCTAGGAGTTCAATTTTTCAAGTGCATCTCATAGAAAGGGTTGTGGATCAAGGACTGACATGACAACAGTAAAAAAAACCAATGAGTTTATTGAAAAAGGTCCATGAACATTAAATACATGCGAGGAAGGGGGTAGTAAATCCAAGCTCCACAACCATGCAAACATCCTCCCAGCTTGCGTCAAAATGGAACGGTTGGAGAAGGGTATGGACATCTAACGAACCATAAAGGAAAACATTTTCTATTCAGTTGTAGTCATAGGATCCAAGATACCAGGTATGTAAAATGTGTAAGTAACCACAAGGCAGGTACACTACTTGAAAAAATGCCTCAAGGAAATGTGGTCTGAAAGGAGCACCATTATTACAGAATAAACACAAAAGGGACCTATAAAAATTGACTATTCAAATGCCATTTCCAACACTCACACAACTAGCACCAGGAGGGGCATTTTCAGGCTACAAACAAGAGACAGGGTGGAGTAATAGGGTGACAGCAATCCAAAAACATGCGGCTAGCAATAGAAAAGGCATGTGAAGGACCACCGAAACACGTCGAAGCATGTTTAGTGAAACAATAATGAACAAGTGGCAGATGGTCATCAATTCCACCCAGCTCTAGCAAAAAACGAACAAAAATACAATAAATAGGAGCCCACATCTCCTTCATGCCAAGAAAGACACAAAATGAGCAAACATGGAAGGAAAAATCAATGGAGGAAACATTGAATTCACCTTTAAAACTTACTATTAAAAAAAATTGCGTGGAGCCTTAGTTGGCTAAGGTGGAAGTTAGTGGGTAGATAAAATAAATTCAAAATTAATATAAGCAGTCCTTTCCCTAGCCTTGACACCACCAGAAAAAACCAAATCCACTTTCCCCTTTCCATACACACTAAGGTCCCCCCCATCCTTTTGTAAATACTATTGTTCATTTTGGTCGGGCACTACACGATTGTATTCCATAACTGATCATTCTATAATGGGCACACTTTCTCAACCTTTTGGGTATCATTTCCTTTATTTGGGATTCTTTCAAGTCTGTGGATCATCTATTCCTTGCCACTAGCCTCTCAATTCAATATATGAGATTTCTATATATATATAAAGTCACAAAGAGATCAAATGCATCCATATGAAAAAGCGTCAAGAATAACACAAAAGGAAAAAAGGGAATTGTTACTATTTCAATTCCTTCAAACACTCAATATATAAATTGTATTTTGTAGCAATAAGTATTCTGGAGTTTTCAATTGTTTATATTTTTGTTTATTATTGCATGACGACCTAAAGATCTTGCACTATCAAAATATAACCTTAACTAGTTAGAAAACTACATTTCCTATTTATAAGGGGAGATTAAACCCTAGGAAAACTAGGGAACTTCTTAAAGCACTAGAAATCAAGCGGCGCTAGCAATCAGGGGGTGTTTATGTATAAATATTTTCAATATTTTTAATTATTATTGGAACTCAACATTAAAATTTTTTTAACCTGAATTCTATATTAATTGACACATTCATTGATATTATTATAAAGTAATATAAATTCCATGCATACACATAAATATTTAATCTAATATTTTTGCAATTAAAAATAAATATGCATCTTCTTAAACTCATACAATTTTGTTAGTATTGTTACTCATTCTCTAATGTAGCTCTAGATAACACAAATGTGTATTTTTTCTCAGAAAATGTTCGTCTATTTTTAAAAATGTCACTGATGTAGCTAGTAAAGGCAAGTATAATTGAAGGGAAAAAAATGTTAATTCTCTATTCCTAATGTTTCAAGGGAAATTTCTCTTGTTTATGGAAAAATTAGTAGGCTTGTTCTAAATACCACTCTGCACAAAACCATGGAAGCTACCTTAGATTAATTCTCTCCATCCATGGATTATTACTTTTCCTTATTTTATATTTTTGTAAGATATTTTTATTATTTTTGTATACAAATTTCTCTAAATTAGTGATTTATTATGATCCTTCTAAAAATTTTAAAATGTACGTAACTTTTATTTATTTATTTGATGCAGAAAAATCATTAACTTCAATTTTAATAAGGGTGTCCACTTCAATTATTGCTTAGTACATTCCTAACCTTTAATTTGGATCTTCCTATTTATACTTCTCATTGGAAAATCTAGTACATTTTTTAGATGATTAGTGAAGACCTTCGAGGGCAATCCAACACAAAATATCCGTTAACATATTGGCCGCATAAAATTCAATTTGAGTTCTTGTGTATGACACATTGGGATTTTATAATAAGTACATTTGTGTACATCTGGGTGACGGAAAGTGAAAACCTGTAAAATATACTCCAACAAAGGCATGTCATCTAAAATGAGAGCTAATAAATAAATCTGATAAGATCAGATAATTATGGGAAGGTCATTTTAGTCAATAATGTACAATTTGTTAATTTTCTCACACTTGTTTCGTAAGATTTTATGCATTAAAGAATAGAGTAATAGTTGCTTGCGATAACTCTTTTTTAAAACACTATCTAGCTTGTCGAATAGTTATTTAATATGAATAGATGCTCAACCTAAATATAAATGATAGACTAGTAATTGTTTCACAATTTTTAAAAAACCCTATTGAAAAGAGTTATATGTACTTGGATTAATCTATTTTGCAACTCATTATCACACATTTTAAAAATTTGGATGAAGGTAAAACAAAGTTATTTGTTATAGGGAAAAAGAAAAATCTTCTACTAATTTTGTAACCAATGATGACATCAATATTAAGGAGATAAAACGTGTTGGATAGATTTGTGAGAAGAAAGCATTATATATATATATATATTCATGTACCAATATATAAGTGTAGTTTAACCTTATCCTATAACATTAGAGATTATCTTCTTGAAAAATCCTTTCAATAAAAAAAGAAAAAAATAGAAAGAGAAAGACAGTACTTTTAGTTTTATTAAGGATTCTCAATTTAAACTGATTTGTTGATAGAAATCCATTTTCTTTGAGGATGGGAATTGTACTCTATTATTATATATATTATACATTTTTGCACTTACTTAAAATTACAACTCTATAAGTTGTAAACAATTTCATCTCGGAGTTCTTAAATTTCTTCACCATATAATTTATTGTCTCTATTTTACAATTACATTAATATGTGTATTAGTTAAATAATATTTTATGTATTTAGTTGAATTGTTTATGATTATACACATCTAAAATTGGCATGTCAATTCTTTTGACTTGAGTGTATGGAGATATCAACATAAAAATGATAGATTAATAATTGTTTCTTAAATTTCGAAAACAATATCTAGAAGAGTTAACTAGAGTTGGATTAATCTATTTTGTGACTCATTATAACACCATTTTCAAATATTTAAAAAATGTGCATGAAGTCAAAATGGAGTTATTTGTTTCAAGGAAAAAGAAAAATGTTTGACTGATTTTGTAACCAATGATGATGTCAAACTTAAGGAGGTAACACATGCCAGATAGATTTTAGTAAAGAAAGAGTTAATTTTATGTATGTATATTTTTTGTTTTTCATGTACCAATATATAAGTGTAGTTTAATCTTATCATTTAATATTAGAGATTCTCTGTTGTCAAATTATCTATTTCAAGCAGAATTTTCATGATCCTTGGAGAGGAGGTTGTCTTTAGTGTAGATTCATCCCTTCATAGGTCCTCAACCTCACATCTGGTGCAACAATATGATGGTGACCCTTTTGGATTGCACAATGATGATCTTTCCTACCTCTCGAGTGGAGGTCTGAATGCTAGTGTAGGTCACACATTTATTGACATCTCCTTAAAAGATGTTGTGTAGGGTTTCTGTAACACCCATTAATTACACACACAAAAACAATAGTGAAAAATACTAGAATAAATTTTTTTTGACTTACACTGCTCACTACACAAACCCACAAGGGCTCCAAGAAGAGAAACTCAACAACGCAAAATACATTTACATAAGTCATAGACTCACATAGACACATGACAACACCATATATATGTCGATGCCACACTTTCCCCAATAAACAAATGCTAGCAAAGACCCAACCACAAAAAAAAAGCACTCAAGGGTCGGCAAACCCACAACACATTGCTACCATGATTAAATATTAGTTACGATTATCATTCGAAGAACATTATTGTGCAAGGATAATTTTATCCTTTTTCCACCTACATATTCTTTAATTCATTTCACATTCAACTTATAGTTCAAAATTTTAAGATGGCTCTTTATCTCTTACGACAATCTCCATAACTTAAAGAATTATTTGGCATATTTACAATTGCATAAAAATTTCTTAACTCACTCATTCATAGGTTAAGATTATGTTTCTCAAACGTTCATTCAACTTTTAAATTTTACCCTTACTACAATAATGAATCTGATGTGATGTCAAAATAGAAATCTTAGGATTTGAGGAAGATTTAAATTCAAGATACATTTTTCCAAAACAATTTTTTTTTTATATCACGGTATCTTTATTTCCCTACCGTATTTAATATAGTTTGATAAATTTTTGAGTCCATTCAACATTTCCAAGTCAAGAATTTGTTTTTTCAGATTTATAAATATATATATATTTTCTTAAAGTTGATCTCACCAAGGCAATTCATATTCTTTTTTAACAAAAGGAAATGTCTAATTGAGCTACAAGGACTCTAAGAGTGACATTATTCCTAACCACGAATCTTGTTTCACTCTTGTATGTGTAACGCCTTCCATAAACTTACACTTGAGAACCAATAACAACCTCGGCTTAGCTAGAAAAATTATGAAATAGTTTTGTTTTAAGGTGTTTACAACCAAAGTGTCAAGGACAATTACATTCAACTAATAAATTTTTCCATTATAAAAATTACTGATTCCACATTATAAATAAATAAGTGTAATAAATCCACACCTAGCTCAAATCTCCTCAGGGATTAATTTAATCACTGATTACATTGACATTTTAGCTAGATATCCCATGATTTAAAATTTTAAGGTTAAGGGACCAAAAAAATTAAATACCCAAGGTATTTAATTCCAAAATATCCATGACAAGAGCAAGGTTTAATTACGGTGGGGAAAGAATACATATCTAAAATCATCAGAGTAAATTCATACTTACCCCTCCCAGAACTCACTAAAATATTCAACTAGTTTTTTCTCATAATTAATGCAAATAAAACTCCCTGAAAAAATCTCATTAGATATGAAGTTTCCTCACCTTTCCAGTGATATAAAGAAGTCCTCCTAACTCCTCATATTTCTCAAGTTATGGGCCGGTGGAACTTGGGGTGAAAATTTTCCCAAGAGCAGGCCTGCGGGCTTGGGGAGGAAAATATTCCCCAACTCGGGCCTGCGGACTTTGGAGAGAAATTTCTCCATGAGGAGGAATGCAGACTAGAAGAGCGGGGAAACAAAAATTTTCCATAAGCGGGCCGGCGGAGCGGTGAGGAACTGAGTGATTTTGACTTTTTGGGTTAAATGTGTAAATTTCCTCCCCACGCCCACGAGTCTGTAAGGGTACACATGTGGGCATTTCCAAGCTCCAGTGCAAAGTTAGGTCACTGGAGAAATTTAAGACATTTATCTTTCCTAATGAAAAATGTTAAGGGATAAAAATAAACCGCGCCTCCACCGACACCAGATGATGCCATGTGTTAGGATCTCTTTGGCTCTTCGTGGCGGGGTGGTGGAGAAACTTTTAAATTTTCACCAATTTTTTTTTTAAACGTTAACGTTGAAAAATCAACCACTCCTCCGTTGTCATGTCCTGAGGCCACGTGTAGCCAATCATTGGCTGTAGGGAGGTGGGCTGACAGAGAAATTTCTAGAATGTTTCCAAAAGTGAAGGGCAGGGCCGCGGGCAAAATTTTCCAGATTTTCCTTTTCTGAACTTAGATTATTGTTTTTTTTAAGGTAAAATGAAGGCTTGCGGATAAGCAGAGTGGCGGGAAACGTCATGACTTGGTGCTTTTTGGGAAAAAAGCAAAAATAAATTTTTAGCTTATTCATTAAAATTTGACAGCTAGATTATTTTTGAATCCAAATGAAGTAAACAATTCAGAAAACCATTAATTTTGATAGGGAAATCAGTTTTTGTAAAACAAGGACTTTATGGAACGCTCTCGATGTCCTCTTTGTATATAATTCTTAAGAATTTGATTTTGAAAATTTTTTAACGGTCAATTTTGAGAAACATTTTGCAGGCTTCTAAAATGTGAACTGGTATTATTAACTTATAAATTTTGTTCAAATTTTCCGTTAACTCTTTCTCAACATGCCCAATAGGCATGAAGGATTTTACTTATAGTATTTTAGGGTGGATTGCAAGGTTCAAAAGGTTTGATTTATTAGCAATTCCAAAATTACCAATTTTTATCTAGCAAAAGTCTAAGTTTTTGTTTGAACCCGATTTGAAAGGTTCTATAAAATTTTCATAAGTATTTTAGTTTGTTTGGGCTCATTTTTATCTTTCTTAGATTGAATTAGTTGTTTCAATTATTTTCCATAGTTTTACAGGGTTTTTATGTATGTTTTGATAAAAAAAATTAAAGTTTACCATGAAATAAAAATGAAGTTTATACAGTTCAATACCAGAGATTAATCTATTTATTTTGCCATGCCATACAAACGTTGATTACATTTCATGCTAGTTTTAACTATTTATCTTTCCTTCAATCAAAATGTTAAAAACAAGAATGCAACTTCTAATTTTCAAATCATGCATTTCAATGAAAATAGAGTAATATATCTTCTTCATACGTATTTCTCTCTTTCAAATAGAATTTCCTCAACATATTTCAACACAATAGTAACTCCATTTGTGGAAAAGAATACAAATTCTCTTTATATTTTTCACATAAAACTTTACAATTTACCACTCTTTCTGTTTTCCTTCCATTCAAATGCACTTTGATATCTCATTACACAGTACAAATTTCAGTGCATATATCTTTCTTATTTAAACATAGGATTTCATTTCCAAAATAGAATAACTATCCAATAAAAATAATATTACAAGTCATCCACTTGAAGTGGGAAAAGGTACTAGAAAAAGAAGTCTCACAAAGGACTTCCAAACTCTGTCTTTTTTCTCAGCTCCAGAACAACCACATGAATATCCGCCATTTTTTTTATTTCAATTTAATCACAATAGAAGAGGGGAAAAGGTAACGCTCTCCACCCAACCAAGACATCCAATGAAAGGAGAAGCCATCCTTCTTCATTGGCCCTCGAACCCCAACCAAAATGTAATAAGAGATGTTTTCCAACATATGGCAACAACAGGCTTCCACAACACAAAGATATATTTCTCATTCAAAACATAGTCCAAAATAAAACTGTAGTCTACAACCACAAAATAAAGACAACAAACAACACTCAGGCTTCATCATGCAAGCCAAAGGAGAAAGAAACTATGGCCCGGATGCATCTTATGTGTCTAAAAGGGGAAATCGGTATCACCACTTGAGAACAAACCACCAAAATATGTGTATATATCATTTCAGATCCATGACATGCCCTTATGCCACTCCTAAGTACCCCTTATTCCTCACATTTTCTTATGCCTCCCCAATGTCTTATGGCACCCCATAACGAGTAAAGAAATGCAAGCTATTTCTTTTTAAGGTGGAACCCAAATCCCAACTACCTCCACACTTATACCTCCCCAAAATACTTATGGCTCCAACAGAAATACCCCATAGTCTTCTCCTACACCATCCCTAGGCCATATACCCAAACAACTCACACACATGCCCAAACATTCACAATAATAACATTCGTACAAATAAAAGAAGATCATTTCAAGAGCCAAGCTCTTACCTCTCCATATTGGAGTTTGTTCCAAGTTCCCAAAAAAAAGATTTTCAATCCAAAACAACTCAAGATCAACAAAACATAGGCCTTTAAAAAGTCTACAAAATTTCTCCAAAAGAAAGAGCTCAAAACAGCAAAATAATTTTACCCCAAAAGAAGTATGCAAAAGTGAAGCAACCAAAAGAGTGTAACCCCAAAAGAATAAAATGAATTTCAATATATAGAAGGGGAAAGAGAGGAGGATGAGGTGGATCTTTTTAGGATGCCACAACACACATCCTCAACTCCAACTCACAAGTCAAATTCAATCTCTAGGACACAATAAATAAGTAGGTGAATAATATGAAAATTTACTTACACACTCAAATGAAGCCCATACCCCAAAGGACTGAAATTAATTTCAAGCAAGAAGAGAAATTAAAAAATTCATCTAGACTTATAAAAGTGCATAATGAAGGCTAGATTTAAACTCTGCAATCGTAGGTAAGGTTGGTATCCAAATTTAAAAGGTATGGGACAAGTTTAACTTGTCCCACAAACCTCCAAAAACGGTCTACAAGGAAAATTTTGAATTTCAAAGAAGATGAAATGTTTCATACTCCAAATTCTACTTACATATCTCTTACACATTGCTTACACATATCTTACAACATTTAATACAAAATTCAACCACTCCAATAATTACTTTCTTATAACCCAAGATGGTTAATTTATTTTAACAATATGATTACTCCCATTATATACCACAATTTATTTAAATAAAAAGGGGTAAAAACATCACTTAATAAACACATACAAACATCAATAAAAAGGAACCAAATAAATAAATACACATAACCCTTGATCACATTTAAAGGTGATCCCCCCCATGGCAATCTGTAACACAATCAACATACAAACAAATACAAGTTGCCATGGTGACCTTGTTGAATTCATCTAGAATTCTAATGTGGTTGGTCTCCAATCCCCTGATGTTTGTTGTGATATTTTAAACCTATAAGATACAAATACCTCCTTCAGCCTCATGGCCATATTAGAACATCCAAATGAATATAAGTATAATTTCAAGATCATCAACATATATGTGAATCACAAAAAAAATCAAGACAATCAGTAGTATCACTTATAATTTCATCCACAACTATATCATCACCAATTTTAATTCAATTCTCATTTTCTAGGTCTACTCAAAATATCCAAATATCACAAGTCCGAACAATATCTATAATGTAACCATATCAAACAATATATCAACATCAATCTATAAAATATCTCTAATAATCATCATGCACTATATATTAATCAAAGTCCACAATAAACCATGATCTAACATCTAACATCATGGTAAATTAAACTATAACAATGTCCATAATATAGTTAGCAGTATTAGGATAAATATCACAAGGTCTCGAACGAAAGCGGGCTCTACAATATGCTTTACTGTTACATTCCGCTATGGTCTCATTATTGGCATCATGTTATAACAAAATTATTACGAAAGTAATTGTCTAATGTAACGCCGTGAAATAGCCGACGCCACACTCATGACAACGATGACGACTACGCCGCAACAAACAAACGTCCCGAAAATGTGAATTTTTTTTTTTTTTAAAAAGTATTTTACTTCGAGTTGTTCCACATGGCTCGATGGGTTTAGCTTATACAAGTACTACCAATCAAGGTTATAAAATGCCAACCCACTCCTAGCGAGCTGGTCAAATAAATTCGATGAGCATTATTGGAGACCAAACTACTCCACTCATCTTGGCGAGTTATAAACTACATTGGGCGAGCTAAAGAAAAAAATTCTTCCTTGGTTGAGCTCATGGCGAACTTGGTTGGGCGAGTTCTTTATTCCCTCGGCGGACTCAAAGGCAATACCGGGCTTGAATGTGGAGGAACGAACCGCTTATGGGCTATATTATCATTCCACATGGTGATACAAGATTAACGAGGGGTATTTGACCATTGACTTCATTTTCACTTTATGGTCCATTGCATAAGAGGGTATAGTTGACGATGGTAAATGCATATATTACAATTTTATTGATGTTTTTTTTTTCTTTTTGATATATTTTAACATATACTTGCAGAGCTATGCTACAAGGATAAATCATATATTACTATTTTGCTGACTCTTAGAAATCCTTTAATGTATTTTCCTAGGTATCTCCTTGGAGGATTAAATACTTTTAGTGTAAGTGATATAAATATATATATATATAATCAAAAATTTCACTTAAATAAGTCTATATGCTTAACATACGTTTGAAATTTGGATTAAAGGAATAAGAGTTAATACGGGGAAAAAAACCATTTCAAACTATGTTAAAATCTTTTGGTTGGGGCGGTGGGTCTCATCACCCAACTGTCAAAATTTAAGAACTCCCACCTGGCATGTGAAACCACACCTACTGGCCACATATACCTTCACTCACTTAGATTTGCAAATCCTCCTCTGCACAGACAACCCGCCGTTCCTTTTTTTACTGTCCTAGCCGCGCATTAAGAGGAATGTTAATGTGGTGGTTGATAGATGGAACTACAGGTGAGTGTAGCAGGTGGAATCGCTGCTTTCCATTGCTCAGACCACATGGAAAGGGCGAGGTGGTTGCATTCGAAGTCATAGATCAATGGAACGGCTGCTAGTTCGTGGTTGCTCGGCCCTGGCCACGCGTGCTGCTGGGGAGGGTGAAGCAGGAGCTATAGGCGAGGTTCATTGCTCCGTTAACTAATTTCCTTGAGAGCCATAAGAAAATTGGCTGTCCAACTATATTGTAATCTGTTCAGCATCGAATGCACCTTCATGATCAGGTTCTGCCTTCAAGAGTTTTTTTTTTGTGTCAAATGTGCAGGGTGTTGCTATAAATTCTGGAGGGTATCATTTTTATTTAACATCAAGTTTTGAACTTATCCAATAATTTAGGATAATAATGTTAGTCTTCTTTTTGTGTTATAATGCCATGGTTGGCGTGTCTTGTATTTTATGGCTTAAGGTACTCTTGAATTTGTCATAATCATTATAAACATATATGATAAAGTTTAAATTGTTGGATGTGTGTTCAATTGTATTTTCTTATGAAATCTCTTTCCAACATACCACAAAGGAATCCAACAACATTTCTAATAAATTTTTGATTAAGAAAACTAACATCTCGATACAACTTTCCTTCAATACTTTGTTACAACACTTTCTACTTCATGTGGAACAATTTTACAATAATGTAAACACTTTTCTAGTAAAATTTTGCATTCAACCTTGTGACCTTTGGGGCAAATAAAGATTACAATTTCCTTTACTTTTTGAAATGGAAACAAGAAGATACAACTTTCTTTCACATGAAAATTTTACAACAAAATATTATATATAAGGGAATGGAAAGAGTCTTCACAAGCTCCATGGTATTCTTCATTCATGCTCCAAGTTCCAAGTAGTTCAATCACAACCAAGATATGGGGAGAGGCAACACTCTCCTCCCAACCAAAACTCAATGGAGAAGAGAAGCAATCTCCTCCATTGACCCCCGAGCCCCAAAAACAACACAATGAAGGGTGGTCTCCAACTCAAGGCAACAATACTTGCTTCCACAATACAATTTTATTTCACAACATTCAATGTTTACAAGAAGAAAAAAAAGGAAGCACAAACAACACTACTTTTCACAACAAGGCTTTCATCCAAGCCAACAAGAGAAGGAACTATGGAAAAGTTTTCCTTATGCCTCCCAATTGAGATGAGATGCCCATCCAAACCCTCCACAATAAAACTCAAGCCCCTATGACTCTTATGCCTCCCTCAAGTACCCCTTTTTCCTCCCATACTCTTATGCCTCCCTCCTCTTATGGCTCCCTCAAGAACAAGGTAAGAATGTGAACATTCTTACCCAAGATGGGCATCCCTCTCAAACTCCCTCCACAATATCCTATTCTACTCTTATGCCTCCCTCATGAGTTTTCCCATAGACCTCTCCTACACTACACATTAAGCATTCTATCCATTCTCCACAATACACAAAAGTAAACATACATTTTCCACAAATTTAAGCATAGAAACAACAACAATAAGAAACCAAAAAGGGAGAAGGTTTCCTACCTCTCCATTGGAGAAGCCTAAACCAAGAACTTTGTCCAAGCTCCCTCCAAAACAATCCCAAGCATGCAAGTCCAAGCTCCTCCTTTTCTTTCTCCACCAAAAGAAAATAACAAAAGAACTCTCCCACAAAAAAAAATTCCAACCCCCTCAACAAGAGAGGAAATTTCCATAAATAGACAAAAGGGAAGAGTGAGGGTGATGTGGCTCCTTGTAGGATGCCACATCACACATCCTCAAGACCACCTCCCTTTAGTCAACTCAAATCCCAAAACACCATAAATGGGTGGTTGGATTGAATGACAACTCTCTTCCACATCCATCCCTTCCCATGTGTCTTAAGGCACAAATAAATGCAAAAGGGAGAAAATGCACTCCAAAGTCATCTTTCCCTTCCCAAAACAATAAATAATCGACGTACTGGAGAGGTCATGAAACTCGTCTATCCGCTGCTAAATAAATCTCCTAGGTAAATACCTGCTCCTGAAACATTCCTCAAACAGCTCCCAGGTAATCATCTTTGAGTCGACATGGAGCTTCTGCTCCTCAGTCCTCCACCAAACTCCTGCTCCATCCTTTAGAAGATGGATCGCAACACGAGCTTTCATGTTGCTACTACAAGGATAGAGCTTGAAGCATCCGCTCAAGCTCACCAACCAGGCCTCTTCCTGAAAACCACCTGTATCACCTGAATAGTGAGATGGTCAGAGCTTTAGGATCTCCCTGATATGGTCTGCAGCTGATGTATGACAAATCCTAGATCTCTCTGTATGCTCCTCCCTCTGTCTAGGGCTCTGAGACCTATCCCTATGTCCTGAGATCCTGTCCCCATGTCCTCTCTGTGGTGACTCTGCCCTAGCCGACTCTGCACGGAAATTCTCTACTCTGTGCTCCTCGCTGTGTCGAAGGGTTTCCTGGGCATCTACTGATGGCTCTAAACTATGCCTAGCAAGTCGTCCTCCCAAGGGCTCTCCGTGTATAGGGGCATTGACATCCTGGAGTGTATGCAAGATCTGAGGCAGAAGGGATGCTATGCCCTGCTCTGGCGGTGGTATGTCTAGGTCTATATGAAGAGACCCCTCGCCCAATCCACGCCTCCTGCACAGATCAAGGCGAGAGTTAATTCATCGTTCTAGGTCTTGAGTTAGTTTTCTAAATTTGTTGTTTACTATAATTATCAACATTATGGCTTTATAATTTTAAAAGTGTCAGCTCTGTATTAAGTTGAATGTTCCTGTTCTGCGTTTTCCTGCATGTGCCCAAGGGTCCCAGCTTCGAACCCCTGGCTCTGATACCAAAATGTAACGCCACGAAATATCCGTCGCCACACTCACGCCAACGATGATGATGACGCTGCAACAAACAAATGTCCCGAAAATGCGACAATATTTTTATTTTTATTTTTTAAAGTATTTTACTTCGAGTTGTTCCACACGGCTTGATGGGTTTAGCTTATACGAGTACTACCAATCAAGGTTATAAAATGCCAACCCACTCCTAGCGAGCTGGTCAAATAAATTCGATGAGCATTATTGGAGACCAAACTACTCCACTCATCTCAGTGAGTTATAAACTACATTGGGCGAGCTAAATAAAAAAATTCTTCCTTGGTTGAGCTCATGGAGAACTTGGTTGGGCGAGTTATTTATTCCCTCAGCAGACTCAAATGCAATACCGGGCTCGAATGTGGAGGAACGAACTGCTTATGGGCTATATTATCATTCCACATGGTGATACAAGATTAACGAGGGGTATTTGACCATTGACTTCATTTTTACTTTATGGTCCATTGCATAAGAGGGTATAGGTGACCATGGTAAAAGCGTATATTACAATTTTATTGATGTTTTTTTTTCTTTTTGATATATTTTAACATATACTTGCAGAGCTACGCTATAAGGATGAATCATATATTACTATTTTGCTGACTCTTAGAAATCCTCTAATGTATTTTCCTAGGTATCTCCTTGGAGGATTAAATACTTTTAGTTTAAGTGATATAAATATAAATAAATAAATATATATATATATATATATATATATATATATATATAATCAAAAATTTCACTTAAATAAGTCTATATGCTTAACATACGTTTGAAATTTGGATTAAAGGAATAAGAGTCAATACGGGGAAAAAAAGCATTTCAAACTATGTTAAAACTTTTGGTTGGGGCGGTGGGTCTCATCACCCAACTGTCACAATTTAAGAACTCCCACCTGGCGTGTGAAACCACACCTACTGGCTGCATATACCTTCACTCACTTAGATTTGCAAATCCTCCTCTGCACAGACAGCCCGCCGTTCCTTTTTATATTGTCCTGTCCATGCATTAAGAGGAATGTTAATGTGGTGGTTAATAGATGGAACTACAGTCGAGTGTAGCAGGTGGAAATGCTACTTTCCATTGCTCAGACCACGTGGAAAGGGCGAGGTGGTTGCAGTGGAAGCCATAGATCAATGGAACGGCTGTTAGTTCGTGGTTGCTCGGCCCCTGGCCACGCGTGCTGCTGGGGGAGGGTGAAGCAGGAGCTACAGGCGAGGTTCGTTGCTCCGTTAACTAATTTCCTTGAGCGCCTTAAGCAAATTGGTTGTCCAACTATATTGTAATCTGTTCAACATCGAATGCACCTTCATGATCAGGTTCTACCTTCAAGAGTTTTTTTTTGTGTCAAATGTGCAGGGTGTTGCTATAAATTCTGGATATGTCCTCTGTCAACTATGGACCTCTTATAGCAATAACTATTGCTTTTCTATTGCAACACTCCTAAATAGATGACCACAAAACTCGCTTTTGCAAGCATTACAACAATTTAAATATTCTATGTGACAGTCGGTGCTTTGTATATCAAGTTGTCTATCAGGCAGATCTACTGAAATGTATCATCATTTTTCTTTTTTTATATTAGCAGTTATTCTTTTAGACATGATTTAAGGGTGATTGACTGGTCTTGATTTTGAGACTAACTTTACATTTGTTTGGGCAGTTGCGAGGCCTACCATGCAGCTTGATATTTGTGAAGCTAAGACCACTCGCAATGTCCTAATCTGTAAAAAAAATGTTTAAAATATTTGTAGGCATTGCAACAATTTAAATATTCTCTGTGACAGTCAGTGGCAACAGTATCACAAAGGGGGTGATCTGTCACAGATGAAAATGGCGGTGGTACATTTTATTCCTTTCTAATATACGGGAAGCATCAATAGTATACTGTTATTAATGAAAACCTATATTAGTAAATCCATTAGTAGTCATATTGTTAAACATGGATAATATTTCAGAAATTAGTTCGCTTATTAATGAAACGTGGTTATAAACTTATTAAGCTTGGGATTTTGCACTAAAATATCCTTTCGCACAATTATTTTTATATTGGAATGGTCTCAACCATATCAAACGACATTAAACCATTTATCATGTATGCATTCAACCACAAATTTGAGGGTAAGTTATAATTCAAGTCATTTTTATTTAACATCAAGTTTTGAACTTATCCAATAATTTAGGATAATAATGTTAGTCTTCTTTTTGTGTTATAATGCCGTGGTTGGCGTGTCTTGTATTTTATGGCTTAAGGTACTCTTGAATTTGTCATAATCATTATAAACATATATGATAAATTTTAAATTGTTGGATGTGTGTTCAATTTTATTTTCTTATGAAATCTCTTTCCAACATACCACAAAGGAATCCAACAACATTTCCAATAAATTTTTGAGTAAGAAAACTAACATCTCAATACAACTTTCCTTCAATACTTTGTTACAACACTTTCTACTTCATGTGGAACAATTTTACAATAATGTAAACACTTTTCTAGTAAAATTTTGCATTCAACCATGTGACCTTTGGGGCAAATAAAGATTACAATGTCCTTTATTTTTTGAAATGGAAACAAGAAAATAAAACTTTCTTTCACATGCAAATTTTACAACAAAATAATATATATAAGGGAATGGAAAGAGTCTTCACAAGCTCCATGGTATTCTTCGTCCATGCTCCAAGTTCCAAGTAGTTCAATCACAACCAAGATAGGGGGAGAGGCAACACTCTCCTCCCAACCAAAACTCAATGGAGAAGAGAAGAAATCTCCTCCATTGACCCCTGAGCCCCAAACACAACACAATGAAGGGTGGTCTCCAACTCAAGGCAAAAATACTTGCTTCCACAATACAATTTTTTTTCACAACATTCAAGGTTTACAAGAAGAACAAAAAGGAAGCACAAATAACACAATACTTTTCACAACAAGGCTTTCATCCAAGCCAACAAGAGAAGGAACTATGGGAAAGTTTTCCTTATGCCTCCCAATTGAGATGAGATGCCCATCCAAATCCTCCACAATAAAACTCAAGCCCCTATGAATTTTATGCCGCCCTCAAGTACCCCTTTTTCCTCCATATCTTATGCCTCACTCCT